>VDCT01000472.1:0-482500 GCA_009763385.1 Coix lacryma-jobi var. lacryma-jobi | reverse complement strand
CAGGATTATACACGAAAGATCCTTTTTTGGCTCTCTCTTAGCCCTATGTCTCTTATCCCCTAGGAGGCCTCCTCCACTAGCAGGTTCTCGGAAAACTTATCTATTCTGGTGTGGATGGCAAGCAGGCTATATTTCTTGGTTTCAATAGGACTCCTTACGAGCGTTCTTTCTATCTACTATTATCTAAAATAATCAAGTTATTAATGACTGGAAGAAACAAGAAATAACCCCTTATGTGCGAAATTATAGAAGATCCCCTTTAAGATCAAACAATTCCATCGAATTGAGTATGACTGTATGTGTGATAGCATCTACTATACCAGGAATATCAATGAACCCCATTTTGCAATTGCCTCAGGATACCCTCTTTTAGCTGCTAGGTCTATTTCTTAGTTCACAGATCCATCTTACTAACTGGATAATAAAAGAATTAGTAGATCTGTTCCGCCCAAAATGGGAATGGGTGCTAGGGTTATGAACTTATAATCATGGGATCGACTCGATCATCAGATTATAAGTTCATGCCATACCGGACCAGATCGTGCACATTCTTATTATGAGGAAGGGGTCATTCGAGCCTGGATAAAATAGGATACTCTGTTACATAGAAATCCCTACGTCCTTACATTCTATTTAGGATTAGGAATAGGTGTGTAATCAGACCTGCTTTGACATATCTATCCTTCTATCCTTATTTGGGTACCATATGCACCTCTTTGGGCTTCTATTGAATCGAGAAATTGGATTGTACATCTTTTTTATTTGATATCGATTTTGATACATATAAGGTGTCCTACGGATAATGCAAATCGAAGCTATTTGATGTCTGACTCAGGCCTATATGTATATGACCGATCGATCGAAATACTCCAAGACTCCACCTTTGTCATATATTCCATATATCACATTCGATAGATATCATATTCATGGAATACGATTCACTTTCAAGATGCCTTGATGGTGAAATGGTAGACACGCGAGACTCAAAATCTCGTGCTAAAGAGCGTGGAGGTTCGAGTCCTCTTCAAGGCATAATACGGAGAATGCTCATTGAATGAGCATTCCCCGTAGAAGTATTCCGGAAATCTGCGCCTGGCGCTCTCCTCTATCTTCTGAGGTCCTTAACCATCTCCCTGAGAAAAGTAGACAGTAAAAGCCAAATAGACTAAATATAGCCTGAATGATCCTAAAAACCCCTCGAAGGAGATAATAAAGAACCTAAAGCAGACGGTATCCTACCGCAAGGGTGGTCTTAAGAATCCAAAAGAGGTTGCTCAGAAGAGATAGATGTATCCCAACCTCTATTGCTCTCGCGTAAAGCCTTTTTTTTACGCGACAGGAAAAAGTGACTACGAATTCCCCTTTTTGTTTGCGAATCCCTGTTTGTATCCTTTGAGCGCACGCCCATAAGTAGCGATCAAGGAAATCGATCAAACGATCCCAATACCGTGAAAGAGAAACTTCCCAGATCCAGGGAAGCTTATCATAAAGGGCTTCAACAAGGGGTTTTATTCGTTCTTTGAGCAAAAAGATAAAGATCGGATAGATTCGAACCGCAATTGCAAAGGTAATAACTACTATGCCAGCCCAAATCATGATCTTCACCAACTTGGATTTGGTTCTCTCGCGAAAATCGCGAGTTGCAGAGATGAGAACCATGAAAAGCAAGATCCCGAATAAGAAAATAGAAACCGAGGAAACCACAAGAGTGAAGACTAGTAGAGTCTCATCTTTTGTCATTCTTTGCTCCTTTTTCACTCAATGATTCATTCGAATTTCCAACCAAAAATTCTATATGTCTATTCTATGATATTCTATATATATAGAATATGATATCTAATATGACACCCGATTTGTCAAAGGGATTGGATTGGTGACTTACCCATTCAGTGACTTTGGCACTGGACGTTCCAAAAACGGGTACTATCCGATCGGGTGAATTAGAGAATAGACAGAGGTCCGTTGGCATTTCAGCTTCTCTTCTCCTTTCAGGGCCTATCCGAAAGAGAATCCAGGACCTCTTGGTCCTGAATATCAGAATAGGACGAACGAACCGGCCTCCGCGGATATCTTTGCTTCGGAACAAAACAATTAGCATTAGGCTCGGTCAACTGGAATGTGTATTATCCATATGGGAGATCTTCCAATCGAGAAGATCCATCGATCTGAGACGAAGAGAAAGGGCCCATTTTCTTTACTTATTCAGTTAAAACAAGGATTCGTTATGGAAACAGATAGCAACAACCATTTCATCAGACATGCGTATTTTGATTATCCGGTGGATTTACACAGTTTCATTAATGCAAATTGTTTGATGTAGTTAGTACTCAGGTTATTCGACGCTCAAGAATTCTTATTTAGGCAGTTCATATCATCCCATACATAGTGTTTTGATCTAAGATTGCAATTCTTCCATGTTTCCGCAGTAGCATATTGTTCCATGGAGCTAGGGTCCAAAATAGGAATCAACAAGTGTTTCCACGACTCTACCGCCCGGCCAATCCTGTTCCACTGAATCCCCTCCCTTTTTCATGGCCACATATCTTTACGGCTAAGGAGTGGGAAATCTTTCTCCTGTTACACAAATGAAATGTTTCATTTCATCCGGGAAAAGCCACCTCTTTCTCCACAAACAATGTCTTTGTCATTTGATCCAGGAGCCTTCCGTTAGATAGGAACAGCTTTGCTAAATACTGAGAACTCTCGGATAGAGTATTAGAATGAAAAGACCATTAATTATATAAGGAAGAACCAGGGTTCTAGCCCATTCCCATTCCTAAATCACTAATTCGTAGTGCTTTTGCCTTTCTTGCGTACTCCTGGTGAACCAGTTGCTAGCCATATGTTTAGGAGGCTTTTTTCTCCAGGTACTGGTACTAAGCCGCTTTGCCATCTCTTCATCTTCATCTGCAAAGAATTCTCGACGTGAAAACACAGAGACAAAGGCCTGATCTTTGAATAGGAAAAAGAATGGATCCGAAGGTCCCAAATCAATTGGCTTATTCGAAAAAAGCCTTCTTCTTTGAAAGATATATCTCGTGTCTGGTACTGCATTGTTCCACTCTGCAAGAAGTCCGAATCAGTCTCTTGCACCTCCCCCTTTTTATGATAAATATACCAGAAATAATTCGAATAAATAGCAGTCTCTGACAACTCATCCTCTTTAATCTGCTTGGACCCGCTCCAATACCCATAGGAAAATCCCCAGTCATATTCAGCGTACCTGTCCCTGCAATCAAATAGATTGTCCCAAGGGCCCCATATTCTAGGAGCCCAAGTTATGCTATTGAAAATTCGTTCCTCTAGCAGTTCCGGTTTGACCATTCCGTTCCCTTTTTCAAACTCCACTTCTTTTCATATAGCATCCCTAATCAAAGAGAGAACAATATCCATTTCAAAACATTTCTAACGGATTCCTTGGTTCGGACCGACGAAGTAATGGCACTCGATTATTATCAACCCGACTGCAATCTTTTTCTGTCGGTAAGGATTGCACCAGAGCACCTTCTACTTCTAATAGGCCATGAACTATAGATAGAGAAGAATCATTCTGAGCGAGTCCATAAGAAGCGACCCACTTTTTCATCGGTTCCGGGGGAAGACCAAAGATCTTGCGCGACCGGTCCGCCAGAAAACTCAAAAGAAAAGAAGTCTCGTTAATCTCTTCATGCTCGTTCCAAGTTCGAAGTACCGTTTGGCCAAAGAAAAAGCCGCTTCCTGACACGATTGCCTCTTTATATAGATAGATATAGGATCTATGGGGTTATTACTTAGAAGTCTATTTTGTACAAGATCCCCTCCTATCTGATAGAAAAGGGTCCCATGATCCCGAGCCGGTCTTATCTTGGCTCGCAAACCCAAGTTTGTCTATGAAGAGCTAATCTAATTGTATTAGTTTCTATAATGGATTTCTTATGTGGAATACTAATGGATAGGGCCTCGTTGCTAAGTGCTACAAGATCTAGTGCACTGGAACTCGTGGTTATGGATCCGATTTAGTATGGAACATTGTCTTTTCCAAGTAAAAACCCCTAGTATATGAAAGAATGAAAAGGTGCTTTCGTTCTTGTGGAATAAGAAGCCCTCGTACCTTAATGAAAGGAAAATAGGAATTTTTCGTTAGGTATTTGACCAAATAGGATCGTCCAGTTCCTATAGAACCTATCACTAAAATACCCGATAGGGCTAAGCGGAACGAAAAGGGTTTTCCATGAGATGGTAAATGAAAACGATTAGCCCCACACGAGGTTTGGGAATAAGTGATTGTCTGATAATGAGCAAGGAATATACGTCTTTCTGCTAAAGAGGATCTATTAAACTCATAATTCATTAGATCCTTGTTAGCAATGTCAACTAGGTATCATAAGTAAATGGATCTCGGTTGTTCAATCCTTTGAACCAAGGTCATTCTTTGCTAAAGAGAAATGATCACTATGGGTCAGACTCAATAGAATTGGATCCATTCCAAATAGCGAGAATTAGGATTCTTGATCCCTCTCAATCTCTCTTTCAATTCGAGGATCCGGAGAGGTGTTTTCATAGTCATCTCCGAATATTTGCCATCTCCGAATATTTTCGATTTCATTTTTCTATGATATGTCTTTCTATATGAAAATTGGTTATTTACGATGTACGATGATCCCTGTTAAGCATCCATGGCTGAATGGTTAAAGCGCCCAACTCATAATTGGTAAATTTGCGGGTTCAATTCCTGCTGGATGCACGCGAACGGGAACGGTCTATTGGAACTGGCTCTCTATCCATGGAATCTCATCCATCATCCATACATAACGAATTGGTATGGGATATTCATACCATAACATAAGAACAATAAGAACTCGAATTCTTATCGATACTGGAACTCAGAGCATAGGAGGGAAAGTCGATTTATGGATGGAATCAAATACGCAGTATTTACAGAAAAGAGTCTTCGTTTATTGGGAAAGAATCAATATACTTTTAATGTCGAATCGGGATTCACTAAGACAGAAATAAAGCATTGGGTCGAACTCTCTTGGTGTTAAGGTAGTAGCTGTGAATAGCCATCGACTACCCGGAAAGGGTAGAAGAATGGGACCTATTCTGGGACATACAATGCATTACAGACGTATGATCATTACCCTTCAACCGGGTTATTCTATTCCACTTCTAGATAGAGAAACGAACTAAAGGAGAATACTTAATAATACGGCGAAACATTTATACAAAACACCTATCCCGAGCACACGCAAGGGAACCGTAGACAGGCAAGTGAAATCCAATCCACGAAATAAATTGATCCATGGACGGCACCGTTGTGGTAAAGGTCGTAATGCCAGAGGAATCATTACCGCAAGGCATAGAGGGGGAGGTCATAAGCGCCTATACCGTAAAATCGATTTTCGACGGAATCAAAAAGACATATCTGGTAGAATCGTAACCATAGAATACGACCCTAATCGAAATGCATACATTTGTCTCATACACTATGGGGATGGTGAGAAGAGATATATTTTACATCCCAGAGGGGCTATAATTGGAGATACTATTGTTTCTGGTACAAAAGTTCCTATATCAATGGGAAATGCCCTACCTTTGAGTGCGGTTTGAACTATTGATTTACGTAATTGGAAGTAACCAATTAGGTTTACGACGAAACCTAGAAATCGATCACTGATCCAATTTGACTACCTCTACGGGATAGACCTCAACAGAAAACTGTTGAGTAACGGCAGCAAGTGATTGAGTTCAGTAGTTCCTCATAGAAAATTATTGACTCTAGAGATATGGTAATATGGAGAAGACAAAATTGTTTGAAGCACGCACAGAACCGGAAGCGCCCCTTGTTTCAAAGAGAGGAGGACGGGTTATTCACATTTAATTTGATGGTCAGAGGCGAATTGAAAGCTAAGCAGTGGTAATTAAGACCCCCGGGTGAAAATAGGGATGTCTCCTACGTTACCCATAATATGTGGAAGTATCGACGTAATTTCATAGAGTCATTCGATCTGAATGCTACATGAAGAACATAAGCCAGATGACGGAACGCGGAGACCTAGGATGTAGAAGATCATAACATGAGCGATTCGGCGGATTTGGATTCCTTTTCTATATATCCACTCATGTGGTACTTCATCATACGATTCATATAAGATCCATCTGTCTAGAGATCGTCATATACATCTAGAAAGCCGTATGCTTTGGAAGAAGCTTGTACAGTTTGGGAAGGGGTTTTTTGATAAAAAAGAAGAATCTACTTCAACCGATATGCCCTTAGGCACGGCCATACATAACATAGAAATCACACGTGGAAGGGGTGGGCAATTAGCTAGAGCAGCAGGTGCTGTAGCGAAACTGATTGCAAAAGAGGGTAAATTGGCCACTTTAAGATTACCATCTGGGGAGGTCCGTTTGGTATCCCAAAACTGCTTAGCAACAGTCGGACAAGTGGGTAATGTTGGGGTGAACCAAAAAAGTTTGGGTAGAGCCGGATCTAAGTGTTGGCTAGGTAAACGCCCCGTAGTAAGAGGGGTAGTTATGAACCCTGTGGACCACCCCCATGGGGGTGGTGAAGGGAAAGCCCCCATTGGTAGAAAAAAACCCACAACCCCTTGGGGTTATCCTGCGCTTGGAAGAAGAACTAGGAAAAGGAAAAAATATAGTGATAGTTTTATTCTTCGTCGCCGTAAGTAAATACGTAACTAGGAATATGGAAAATTGCATTTTTGGAATTTGCAATAATGCGATGGGCGAACGACGGGAATTGAACCCGCGCATGGTGGATTCACAATCCACTGCCTTGATCCACTTGGCTACATCCGCCCCTTATCCAGCTAAAGGATTTTCTCTTTTTTCCATTCATTATTATTCTATTTATTCTGACCTCCATACCTCGATCGAGATAGTGGACATAGGATGCCACTCTTTAAAATGAAAAAAGGAGTAATCAGCTGTGACACGAAAAAAAACGAATCCTTTTGTAGCTCGTCATTTATTGGCAAAAATCGAAAAGGTCAATATGAAGGAGGAGAAAGAAATAATAGTAACATGGTCCCGGGCATCTAGCATTCTACCCGCAATGGTTGGCCATACAATCGCGATTCATAATGGAAAAGAACATATACCTATTTACATAACAAATCCTATGGTAGGTCGCAAATTGGGGGAATTCGTGCCTACTCGGCATTTCACGAGTTATGAAAGTACAAGAAAGGATACTAAATCTCGTCGTTAATTGAATTCAGAATAGAAAGATTCAGAATAAACAAAGAAATACCCAATATCCTGTTGGAACAAGATATTGGGTATTTCCGGCTTTCCTTCCTTCAAAAATTCCTATATGTTTAGGAGAAAAACCTTATCCATTAAGAGATGGAACTTCAAGAGCAGCTAGGTCTAGAGGGAAGTTGTGAGCATTACGTTCGTGCATTACCTCCATACCAAGATTAGCACGGTTGATGATATCAGCCCAAGTATTAATAACGCGACCTTGGCTATCAACTACAGATTGGTTGAAATTGAAACCATTTAGGTTGAATGCCATAGTACTAATACCTAAAGCAGTGAACCAGATCCCTACTACAGGCCAAGCAGCCAAGAAGAAGTGTAAAGAACGAGAGTTGTTGAAACTAGCATATTGGAAGATTAATCGACCAAAATAACCGTGAGCAGCCACAATATTATAAGTCTCTTCTTCCTGACCAAATTTGTAACCCTCATTAGCGGACTCATTTTCAGTGGTTTCCCTGATCAAACTAGAGGTTACCAAGGAACCATGCATAGCACTGAATAGGGAACCGCCGAATACACCAGCTACACCTAACATGTGAAATGGATGCATAAGGATGTTGTGCTCTGCCTGGAATACAATCATAAAGTTGAAAGTACCAGATATTCCTAAAGGCATACCATCAGAGAAACTTCCTTGACCAATAGGGTAAATCAAGAAAACAGCAGTAGCAGCTGCAACAGGAGCTGAATATGCAACAGCAATCCAAGGGCGCATACCCAGACGGAAACTAAGTTCCCACTCACGACCCATATAACAAGCTACACCAAGTAAGAAGTGTAGAACAATTAGCTCATAAGGACCGCCATTGTATAACCATTCATCAACAGATGCAGCTTCCCAAATTGGGTAAAAATGCAATCCGATCGCCGCAGAAGTAGGAATAATAGCACCAGAGATAATATTGTTTCCATAAAGTAAAGAACCAGAAACAGGCTCACGAATACCATCAATATCTACTGGAGGAGCAGCGATGAAGGCGATAATAAATACGGAAGTTGCGGTCAATAAGGTAGGGATCATCAAAACACCGAACCATCCAATGTAAAGACGGTTTTCGGTGCTAGTTATCCAGTTGCAGAAGCGACCCCACAGGCTTGTACTTTCGCGTCTCTCTAAAATTGCAGTCATGGTAAGATCTTGGTTTATTCAAATTGCAAGGACTCCCAAGCACACGTATTAACTAGAAAGAAAATAGATAATAGAAGGCTTGTTATTTAACAGTATAACATAGTCTATATACCAATGTCAACCAAGCCAGCCCCAACGATTGGATTTTCGTATAACTTCATTTACCAAATACAAAAATTTTGGAAATGAAGTTAGTAAAAATTCAAAACTCAGATTGCTCTTTTCTATTTTCCATATGGGTTGCCCGGGACTCGAACCCGGAACTAGTCGGATGGAGTAGATAATTCTTCCTTGTTACAATAGAAAAAAACCCCTCCCCAAATCGTGCTTGCATTTTTCATTGCACACGACTTTCCCTATGTAGAAATAGCCAATTTCTATTCCGAAGAGGAAGTCCACTAATTTTTAGAATTTTTAATTAGTTAAAGTGATTCACCTACTATGGAACATTTCAGAATGGAAAATGTGCAAGTTTTATCTTGATATCGATCTTTTCTAGTTTATTAATTTTGTCTAATGATTAATTAAGAGTAAGAGGATTCACCAGGTCATTGATACGGATAATATCAAAATACCAAATACGCTCACTGTGTGATCCATGGAAAGAAAAGTGAATTGTTTTGGTTTTGGTGAACATCAAAGAAAAAACTAGCTCTTCTTCCGTAAAAAATTCTTCCAAAAATACCGAACCCAATCGTTGCATAAAAGTTCGTACCGTACTTTTATGTTTACGAGCTAAAGTTCTAGCACATGAAAGTCGAAGTATATATTTTAGTCGATACAAAGTCTGTTTTTTCGAAGATCCACTATGATAATGAAAAAGATTTCTACATATCCGACCAAAACGATCAAGAATATCCCAATCTGATAAATCAGTCCAAACGGGTTTACTAATAGGATGCCCCGATCCAGTACAAAATTGAGCTTTTGATAAGGATCCAACGAGGGGAGTTGCAGGGACTGTGGTATCGAATTTTTTCATTCGAGTATCTATTAGAAAAGAATTCTCCAGCATTTGATTCCTTACTAACAAAGTATTTATTGGTACACTTGAAAGGTACCCCAGAAAATCGAAGCAAGAGTTTGTTAATTGGTTTAGACGAATCCTTTGTGGTTGAGTCCAAAAAGAGAAAAAATATTGCGAGAAATTTACAAGGTAAGATTTCCATTTCCTCTTCAAAAGAAGAGTGCCTTTTGATGCAAGAATTGCCTTTCCTTGATATCGAACATAATGCATAAGAGGATCCATAAAGAACCATATGGTTTTCCGAAAAAACCCCGGGTACATTACACCAAAATGTTCCATCTTCCCAGAAAAGATGATTCGTTCCAGAAAGGTTCCAGAAGACGTTAATCGTAAGCAAGAAGATTGTTTACGAAGAAACAACAAGAAAAATTCATATTCTGATACATAAGAGTTATATAGGAATCGAAATAATCTTTGATTTTCTTTTTTCAAAAGAAAAATGGATTTCATTGAAGTAATAAGACTATTCCAATTCGAATAATAGTGGAGAAAGAATCGCAATAAATGCAAAGAGGGAACATCTTGAATCCGGTATTCAAGGAGTTGAACCAGGATTTCTAAATGGATAGGATAGGGTATTTCTATATGTGATAGATAATGTAAATGCAAAAATTTGTCTTCTAAAAAGGGAAATATTGAATGAATAGATTGTAAATTTTGAAACTTTGGTATTTCTTTTTCTTCTGGACAAGATAGTTGCGCTAGCGAGAGTGGGATTTCTACAACAATCGCAAACCCCTCAGATAGAATCTGAGAATAAAACTCAGAATAAAAATAATTGCGGTGATCCAACAATCGATCTTGGTTAGGATAATTAACCGAATTAATCAAAAAATTCTGCTGATACATTCGAATAATTAAACGTTTCACAAGTATTGAACTAAATTTCTTGTTATTACAACCAAAAATTTCCACGGGTTCGGAACCATTTAATCCATAATCATGAGCAAATGCATAAATATATTCCTGAAAGAGAAGTGGGTAGACGAAGTAGTGTTGACGAGATTTCTGTTTTTCTGAATACCCTTCGAATTTTTCCATTTGTATTTCTACTTGAATCAGAGAAAAAAGCATTTCTCGGTTTATCAAATGATGATACATAGTGCAATATGGTCAGAACAAGGTGTTGCATAATACAAACCCAGGAAAGAAAGGGAGTCTAATCCATACAACTTTTTTCGCTCCTTTTCTATCTAATTAGTTTATGTTTGTTCTAATTACAAAACAAACAAGAATAAATCTTTTATTTTTGCAGGCCAATCGCTCTTTTGACTTTGGAATACAGTCTCTTTATCAATATACTGTTTCTTTTACACATTCAAGTCATAACATCCCTTTTCAATCCATAATCAAGAATAATTAGGATTTCTAAAAAAAAAAGTAAAGGGTCCACTCATAGGAAAACCTAACCTTTCCCCGCATTAGGCACTAATCCATTTTTAACGTCTAATTAGATCGGGGAATCCTTCCAATTAACCAATTAAGAAGTTAAGCTCGTTGCTTTTTTTTTATTTTACCAGAATTAGAGCCAGGCTCTATCCATTTATTCACTAGACCCAGAAAATCGGAATTTTTTTATTAAAAAAAGAAATTGATTTTATTACGACATGCTATTTTTTCCATTCATTACCTTTGAGGATCAGTCGTGGTCTTCTAGACTCTACCAAGAGTCTGGACGAATTTGTTGCTTCATCCAAATGTGTAAAAGATCATAGCCGCACTTAAAAGCCGAGTACTCTACCATTGAGTTAGCAACCCAGATAAAATAGGATCTCTTAGATACGATCCAAATCTAAAAATCGATGAAATTACACCGGACGCTCCTGTCAAAACATTGAATTAGCAAGACATCAAAAGAAAGATTTTCTAATCCATTAAAAACACTCAAATACCAAAATGAACAGATCCGGTTAAATTTCACTAAGGCTAAGGGTAAAAAAAAAGCAGCCCCAATCACAATGGCAAAATTGTGATTTTTTTGGCAATTTTTATTTATTTAAAGAAGTAAAATAATCTTGTATGTTGTATGAGAGTACATGCAAGAGGGGCAACCCTATCATTTGAACGAAGTGTAGACAGAAATACCTAATATGGGGTGACAATAAGGAGACCCATCTATCTACAAATTCTATTTGTTCAATAGACCTTTGTCAATGGAAATACAATGTAATTAGATAGAAAAAGGAAATAAAATAGGGACTTTTGTTGGATTGGCACGATATAAATGCAGCAAAAAAAAATAGGACTAAGAAAGAGGCAAATTGTGTCTAAATAATTAAGGGGTACTAAGGACCCTCTCCTACTTTTTTATTCATTTAGTTCTTCAATTAACTCAAAGTTCTTTCTTTATCTTTAAAGAATTCTGCCTTCCTTAAAATATCATAAACTGTTCTTGTAGGTTGAGCACCCTTTTCAAGGAAATAGAGAATAGCTGGAACATTTAAACAAGTTTGATTCTTTATCGGATCATAAAAACCTACTTTTCGAAGATCTCTTCCTTCTCTTCGAGATCGAACATCAATTGCAACGATTCGATAGATAGCTTATTGGGATAGATATAGATAAACAACCCCCCCTAGAAACGTATAGGAGGTTTTCTCCTCATACGGCTCGAGAAAATGATTCGAATTTCTGTCTATAATGCAATTCGATTATGACTTGTTTCCTTAAAGAAAAGAAAAAACAAATTTCATTTATACTCATGACTCAAGTTGGCTAATTTTGACTGACAAACTTCAAAAGAAAAACCCTTTGCAATTTTTTGAGTCGTCTCTAAACTCTTTTCTTTATCTCATCTCGAACAAATTGACTTTTATTCCTTATTCTGATCTAATTCTATTGTTGAGACGGTTGAAAATCGTGTTTACTTGTTCCGGAATCCTTTATCTTTGATTTGTGAAATCCTTGGGTTTAGACATTACTTCGGGAACTCCTATTCTTTTTTCTTTCAAAAGAGTAGCAACATACCCTTTCTTTTTTCTTATTTCCTTCGATAAAGCATTTCACTCTTCTATAGAAATCAAATATGAACAATTGATTCAGATAGACTTTTAATCAAAAAAGTTTTTCCAATCTTCCAAAATTAGACTTTTTCTTATTTTAACCTTTTGATTTCTATATTAAGGATAGACTGACAAAGTTGGCCTAATTTATTAGTTTTCACTAACCCTAGATTCTTTCCCTTGATCAAAAAGAAATTCTGTCCTCTCGAGCTCCATCGTGTACTATTTACTTTACTTACAAACAACCCAGCGAAAATTCGGTTCGGGACGAATAGAACAGACTATGTCGAGCCAAGAGCATTTTCATTACTATAGAAAATGATGGATAGCAAAATCCACAATCGATCATGTCCTTCAAGTCGCACGTTGCTTTCTACCACATCGTTTTAAACGAAGTTTTACCATAACATTCCTCTAATTTCATTGCAAAATGGTATCGAGAATTGATCCAATATGGATGGAATCATGAATAGTCATTGCTTTTGTATACTAATTCAAACCTGCTATCTATGGAGAAAATTGGATAAAAGAAATAAGTATTTATCGGGGAACGCTCTGCAAAGATACAATTTATTTAAACCCATATTCTATCATATGAATGAAACATAGTTCGAAAAAGAGGAATAAAATAGTTTACTTAAGACTTATTTATTATTATTATTAAATTTCCATTCTCAACAGAGAACTCAAGATGATCAATCCTGAAATGAGAAGGATCGACTCTTTCCCAACAAATAAACTATCAACCTCAAAAAAAGTGGAATTAATTTTGAATTAATTTAATGAATTAATATATTTTTCTGTAACAAAAACAATTAACTATTAAACAAATAAGCTATGCCAATGAAAAGATTGGTCGTTTTTGGGTAGTTATAAAATTCTCATACTTCTTCGACTCGAATAACAAAAAAAATTAAGGTCTTTGCTTTTACTTATAGCATTCTTTCTTTTAGGTAAAAGAAAGAACTAAAAATAAAAAATAAGAAAAGTACGATTTTTTTCGAATCCATTCTATCCAACGAACAGTTCTTACCTTAACCTTACCGAAATGGATCATTCTGAATATTTAAAGAATCACAATATTTAAAGAATCACAGATCGAGATCGTTTTCGCTTAACCAAAGAAAAGAAGGACGCTTCTTTTTTACTAATAATACAAGTTTACTAATAATACAAGAAAACAAATAATACAACAAAAATCTATCTCTATCATAAAGGCATAGATCTCATTTTCTATACAGTGTTTTACCTCATTAAATTTTTTTTTTTTTCAATCAATTCGAAAGTAGAGTAGACAGAATATATGAATTTATCTCTAATCCTCACATTCCATTGATTTAGAAATGGATATTTGCAAATCAGATAATACCTAAAATAGAAAAATAGAGTCCCTATCCGTAGAATGGAAACCTTTTTCTATTTTTTTCGCGCCGATCTTGGTCAAAAGTTTTAAGGCCTGTGCTGAAACTAAAAACATCCTACTCTTTAATCTGGCCATGAAACATAGAATTAGAATACTCCCCCTCTTTTTTTTACTTACTTTAGTTCTTTAGTTTTGGGAAAATAAATAGGGGGGTACTTCTTTTCTTTCATATTGGGTGTCAAATGGATCCTGTAAGAATTCCCACTTCATAGATACGGGGTATAAAGTTTATCCAAAAAGTTCAAATTTCAAAACACATATTCAAAACACATATGAGTAATGAATAGTAGGGGCATATCCTGAATGTGCCTGATAGACAAAAATTTTTAATGAAAATAAAGATATTAAATTTTACTGGACTTGACACTTTATTTTTTGTTTTCTGAGAAAGAAAAAAATGCTTAGAAATGCATCTAATCTACGAGTTCATAAGAGATAATTATTCTCTTTAATAAACTTTTTTTTGTGTCGTGCAGGGCACAATA
Organism: Coix lacryma-jobi var. lacryma-jobi; assembly: GCA_009763385.1. NCBI lineage: Eukaryota > Viridiplantae > Streptophyta > Magnoliopsida > Poales > Poaceae > Coix > Coix lacryma-jobi. The sequence goes on along the minus strand of VDCT01000472.1, from coordinate 468,165 downwards.
CGATTCTATCTTTCGCTTCATCAGAAAAAATCTGGGACGGAAGGATTCGAACCTCCGAGTAACGGGACCAAAACCCGCTGCCTTACCACTTGGCCACGCCCCATGTCATTTCCTTTTATGAGACACTAATAAACACTAGTATTTTTATATATTATTCGTCAATCCCACTTCAATTACCTAAAAAATGAGGGATATTTTCTTGCTAGGATTCTAGACATGCAGATAATATAGAATCCAAAAAATGCATTGATCATTACATGGAATTCTATTAAGATATTATATGAAAGTCGAATTTCTTCCATTCTCATTTGAGAATGCGAATACAAGGAGGTATTTTGTGTTTGGGAAAGTCCGAAGAAAAAAGGATTTGGAATCTACCTTTTCTTTTGCTTTTTCCCTTAGAAAAATAACTCAATCAAAATCCAATTATCTACTCTACAAGAATGAAATGCTTGTTATGCCTAATATACTTAGTTTAACCTGTATCTGTTTTAATTCTGTTCTTTGTCCGGCTAGCTTTTTCTTCGCCAAATTACCCGAAGCTTATGCCATTTTCAACCCAATCGTGGATGTTATGCCTGTCATACCTGTACTCTTTTTTCTATTAGCGTTTGTTTGGCAAGCTGCTGTAAGTTTTCGATGAAATCTTTACTATTCTGCCTGCCAAATTGAATGATGTATTCATTCCAAAATAAAAAAAAAATGGATAAGAGCCGAGAAGTCTTATATTATGAACCTTCGATTCTAAAATTCAAATTCTTCTACATTGAATGTATAGCTGCAGCAATACATTTTGATCAGCCTTTCTACCCCCTGCGCCTACGTTGAACGTACCTTTAGGTACCCACACAATACCTAAACTAATTTATGATATTGATAAGAGTGCTTATTATAAAGCAATTCTTGCAATTTTTTTAAGAATTGATTTTTGCATTTTTAGGTGTCAAAATAAAGAAAACCCATCCTAGTGGATCCGTGTGGTAAGGAAAAATGGGTAATCTATTCCTTAACTAAAAAAATTTTGGAGATTATGTAATGCTTACTCTCAAACTTTTTGTTTATACAGTAGTGATATTCTTTGTTTCCCTCTTTATCTTTGGATTCTTATCTAATGACCCAGGACGTAATCCTGGGCGTGAGGAGTAAAAATCAAAATTTTTTTGGAATTTTTTCTTATAAATTTAAATTGGATTTATTTCGTACATTTATTTATGAGAAAATCCGGGGGTTAGAATTCCTTACAATTCGAAAGTCCCAAATGATCCGAGGGGGCGGAAAGAGAGGGATTCGAACCCTCGGTACAAAAAAATTGTACAACGGATTAGCAATCCGCCGCTTTAGTCCACTCAGCCATCTCTCCCCGTTCCAAATCGAAAAGTTTTCATGATATGACAGAGGCAAGAAATAACGATTGCAAAAAATCCTTCCTTTTTCTTTCATTTTAAAAGTGCATAAAAATTATATTGCCAATTCCATTTTAATTATATTCTTTTTTCTTAATGTTAATAAAAAAAAGAAGAAAATTCTGGTTTTTTCTTTCCAAAATTCGATATAGGCTGAGAGACAATCAGATCCATTTTCTCTTCAGCGGGCAGTTCCATATAGAATTTGTTAGAATAAAACAAGCGGGTTATAAAAAAAAAACTCTTTTTTTTTATCCACAAAGCAAAAAAGGTTCTTATCAAACCCACAATAAAATTGGAAAGAAAGATAAAGTAAGTAGACCTGACCCCTTGAATGATGCCTCTATCCGCTATTCTGATATATAAATTCGATGTGGATGAAATTGGTGTATAAGCGCATTTTTTTATTTCCTTAGACTTAGATCACGCAAGGCAAGAATTTTTCGCTATTTACGATTTCATATTCTTGTTACTAGACGTTCTATAGGAATAAGAAGAAATCGCAACTCTTTTCCGTTACACATAACTTTTCCGTTACACATAATGAATAAAGGGTTTCAAAAGTCAATTTTTCTTTTCAATATCTTTCTTTTTTTTTTCAGAATCCTATTTTTGTTCTTCCACCCATGCAATAGAGAGCGAATGAGAAAAGAGGGATTTTCCCTTAAAAATAGGCTTTGAAATAGAAATCATGGAATAATGCTGAATTCAAATGTTTATTTCTTTATTTCTTTTCTATAGTATAAGAAAAATGAATTAAATGAAATTCGTGGATTTAGCACGACCTTGGTTGTGACCCCATAGATAAAAATGCAAAATTTCTATCTTCGAGACGACTGAAAAAGGGCATTGAACGAGAAAGAAATCGTCCACAGATAATCAAACTATCGTATGCCCTGGAAGTAATATGAGGTGCTCGAAAATGGTTGAAGTAATTGAATAGGAGGATCACTATGACTATAGCCGTTGGTAGAGTTACTAAAGAAGAAAACGATCTATTTGATATTATGGACGACTGGTTACGAAGGGACCGTTTCGTTTTTGTAGGATGGTCCGGCTTATTGCTCTTTCCTTGTGCTTATTTCGCTTTAGGGGGTTGGTTTACAGGGACTACTTTTGTAACTTCTTGGTATACCCATGGATTGGCTAGTTCCTATTTGGAAGGTTGCAATTTCTTAACCGCGGCGGTTTCCACACCTGCCAATAGTTTAGCACACTCTTTGTTGCTACTATGGGGACCGGAAGCACAGGGGGATTTTACTCGTTGGTGTCAATTAGGTGGTCTTTGGACTTTTGTCGCTCTCCATGGAGCTTTTGCACTAATAGGTTTCATGCTACGTCAATTTGAACTTGCTCGGTCTGTTCAATTGCGGCCTTATAATGCAATTTCATTCTCTGGTCCAATCGCTGTTTTTGTTTCTGTATTCCTTATTTATCCACTGGGACAATCTGGTTGGTTCTTTGCGCCGAGTTTTGGCGTAGCAGCTATATTTCGGTTCATCCTTTTCTTCCAAGGATTTCATAATTGGACGTTGAACCCATTTCATATGATGGGAGTTGCCGGAGTATTAGGCGCAGCTCTGCTATGCGCTATCCACGGGGCTACCGTAGAAAACACTCTATTCGAAGATGGCGATGGTGCAAATACCTTCCGTGCTTTTAACCCAACTCAAGCTGAAGAAACTTATTCAATGGTCACTGCTAACCGCTTTTGGTCCCAAATCTTTGGTGTTGCTTTTTCTAATAAACGTTGGTTACATTTCTTTATGCTATTTGTACCCGTCACCGGTTTATGGATGAGTGCTATTGGCGTAGTTGGTCTGGCTCTGAACCTACGTGCCTATGACTTCGTTTCCCAGGAAATCCGTGCAGCGGAAGATCCTGAATTTGAGACTTTCTACACCAAAAATATTCTTTTAAATGAGGGTATTCGTGCGTGGATGGCAGCTCAGGATCAGCCTCATGAAAATCTTATATTCCCTGAGGAGGTTCTACCACGTGGAAACGCTCTTTAATGGAACTTTCGTTTTAGCTGGTCGTGACCAAGAAACCACCGGCTTTGCTTGGTGGGCTGGGAATGCCAGACTTATCAATTTGTCCGGTAAACTACTTGGAGCTCATGTAGCCCATGCTGGATTAATCGTATTCTGGGCTGGAGCAATGAACCTATTTGAAGTGGCCCATTTCGTACCAGAAAAGCCCATGTATGAACAAGGGTTGATTTTACTTCCGCACTTAGCTACTCTAGGTTGGGGAGTAGGACCGGGGGGAGAAGTTCTAGATACTTTTCCTTACTTTGTATCCGGAGTACTTCACTTAATTTCCTCCGCAGTCTTAGGCTTCGGTGGCATTTATCACGCGCTTCTGGGACCCGAGACTCTTGAAGAATCTTTTCCATTCTTTGGTTATGTATGGAAAGATAGAAATAAAATGACTACAATTTTGGGTATTCACTTAATTTTGTTAGGTCTAGGTGCTTTTCTTCTAGTACTCAAGGCTCTTTATTTTGGCGGCGTATATGATACCTGGGCCCCCGGGGGGGGGGATGTAAGAAAAATTACCAATTTGACCCTTAGCCCCGGTGTTATATTTGGTTATTTACTAAAATCCCCTTTTGGGGGAGAAGGATGGATTGTTAGTGTGGATGATTTAGAAGATATAATTGGGGGACATGTATGGTTGGGTTCCATTTGTGTACTTGGCGGAATTTGGCATATCTTAACCAAACCCTTTGCATGGGCTCGCCGTGCATTTGTATGGTCTGGCGAAGCTTACTTGTCTTATAGTTTAGGTGCTTTATCTGTTTTTGGTTTTATCGCTTGTTGTTTTGTCTGGTTCAATAATACGGCTTATCCAAGTGAGTTTTACGGGCCCACTGGACCAGAAGCTTCTCAAGCTCAAGCATTTACTTTTCTAGTTAGAGACCAGCGTCTTGGAGCTAATGTAGGGTCTGCCCAAGGACCGACCGGTTTAGGTAAATATCTAATGCGTTCCCCAACGGGAGAGGTTATTTTTGGAGGGGAAACTATGCGTTTTTGGGACCTTCGTGCTCCGTGGTTAGAACCTCTAAGGGGCCCCAACGGTTTGGACTTGAGTAGGTTGAAAAAAGACATCCAACCTTGGCAAGAACGACGTTCAGCAGAATATATGACCCATGCTCCTTTAGGCTCTTTAAATTCCGTGGGTGGCGTAGCTACCGAGATCAATGCAGTTAATTATGTCTCTCCTAGAAGTTGGTTAGCGACCTCCCATTTTGTTCTAGGATTCTTCTTTTTTGTAGGCCATTTGTGGCATGCAGGAAGAGCCCGAGCTGCTGCAGCAGGCTTTGAAAAGGGAATTGATCGTGATTTGGAACCTGTTCTTTACATGACCCCTCTTAACTAAGATTTTTTATTTATACCTGTTCTAGTTTTTTTCTGTTCTGGCTCGGTTATTCCATCTAGCCGAGCCATTCATGCTTTTTTATGAAAGAATGATATAAGGGGGGCTGAACAAAGAAAAACATAGATAGAAAAAAACAAATGTATTCAATATACAAAAGGAGAGAGAGGGATTCGAACCCTCGATAGTTCCTAGAACTATACCGGTTTTCAAGACCGGAGCTATCAACCACTCAGCCATCTCTCCACAGCCCAATCCCTATTTTATTCCTACAAATAGAACATAGCTATATGAAATGATCTACTAACTCATCTCAGATGCAAGTCCACTTTCAATATATCTCTGTATACTGTATACACGGATACAGAATCCGCTATACCCGTTTGTGAAATAAAGGCTAAATCCCCTCCCCTCAACTCCATATCCAAATAAAAGCGGTAAGGAAAAAGTTTTAATAAAAAGAAGAATCAATGGATTCATGATTAAACCCCTCCTACTTCTTGTATTTTCGTACAATTTTGATTAAGTGAGGGATCAAATAGAAATATGTAGTCAACTTTATTTGAAGGTAGTTTGGAGGATTATAAATATGACTATTGCTTTCCAATTAGCTGTTTTTGCATTAATTGCGACTTCCTCAGTTTTAGTAATTAGTGTACCCCTTGTATTTGCTTCTCCTGATGGTTGGTCAAATAATAAAAACGTTGTATTTTCTGGTACATCATTATGGATTGGATTAGTCTTTCTGGTAGCTATTCTGAATTCTCTTATTTCTTGAATTTGTTTAGTATTTAGTAACCCGATACAAAATAAATAAAAAGAAAGGCCCTTTTTTCGAAAAAATTCGGATTTTTATACACATTAAAATGCGATTTTCGTTCCGAATTATTACCTATTCTCTTTCATTATTATGAAATTCTATTGCCATTAGAATATTGATTGATAGACAATTAATAAAAAGAAAACTCTAATAGAAAATGAAACGGTCGACCCAGACATAGACGGTCGACCCAGGTGGATATACCCTATAAAATATAGGCCGTAGCAAGCGTAGTTCAATGTAGCGAGCGTAGTTCAGTGGTAAAACATCTCCTTGCCAAGGAGAAGATACGGGTTCGATTCCCGTCGCTCGCCGCCTTAATTTAGTAAGGTGCTATGATAAAAAATTCAGTCTAGTTGACTACTTAACTACTTATAATATAGTTTATATTATAGTAAATTATTTATTATAGTAAATTATTTATTTACTAATTATTTATTTAATTTTAAATTTTAAATATAGTAAATTATTATAGTAAATGACTACTTAACTACTTATATTAAATTACTATTTAATATTAAATGAATATTAAATTAAGTAGTTGTTAGTCTAGTACTGTACTCCTTCCTATCTTATCCTTCCTTTGCACCCGACTCAAAAAAAAGAGTGCTTCGAGGGCGCAAATCCAACTTTCTAAGAAAGTTCCCTAAACCGGGGATTCGCCGAGACAAACAAGAGACAAACGGTTTTGAAAAGGGGATAGGCTATGCTTTTCTTTCATTTTTTTTTTTTTATTCAGCAGGCGGAAAAAAAAAAGGGGGTTGGATATAGCCCTCTATCATATATATACAAATAGAATAGTCCATTTATACGGACTGCTAAGTGCGGAGACGGGAATCGAACCCGTGACCTCAAGGTTATGAGCCTCGTGAGCTACCAAACTGCTCTACTCCGCTCTGTAGGGCCGAAAACTGGTGGACGAAAGAAAAAAGGTTGAATACAAGTCTCTACCATGTCTAGACAAACAAATGGAATAGTCTTTTTATACAGAATGGAGCGGGTAGCGGGAATCGAACCCGCATCGTTAGCTTGGAAGGCTAGGGGTTATAGTCGACGTTGGTTTATTATTTTTGACGTCTCTAATTCAAAACCGAACATGAAATTTTGATTTCATTCGGCTCCTTTATGGATATTCTCACCACTTAACATCTATGTCAGCTTTTCTGTCTGAATGGAACCAAAGCTCTCCGCTTTCTAGATGATCCCTATAGAGTAGGAGATAGAAATTCTCCTAAATATCTATCTAATCTACTTACTTCGTTCCCTAATTTCATTCAAGAGATCCTGAGGAAAAGAGTTGGGTTTCCACCGAGCTGAAACAATATAATATACTGATGGTTCTAGTAAACCAAAACCATCGTTTTTTAGCTATTGGGCTTCCATTTCCTACAAAACAAAAGAAGATTTAGTTACGATTGGTTTTTGTATCTTCATCCATAGATCTTTTACTCATATTTATTCAATCGGAATACTTATCGGAATACTTAATCCAATGCAAAATTTTGCTTCGCGACTACGTACTCATAATCGAATTTGTATTTTAGATGCAAATTCAATTAGTCTTTGGATACTAATCGCGAGAATGTATATTCTTCCTCAATATGCTATTGAGAGGAAAAGGATTAAACCCTTTATAAGAACTAAAGTTTTCATCGGAATATGAATATAAAAAAACTTAAGGATGGCTTAAGTATATCATTTCAAATTCAGTTATTAATAGAACGAATCACACTTTTACCACTAAACTATACCCGCTACATGTAGATTATGATACCAATGCTACCCTTTGTCAAGGGTAGCCATTCGAGAAGGAGGCAAATTCCACCTTATCGAATCAAAGGCAAAGGAGAAAGTTCATGGCGGGGGGCGGTTGGTACCTCAATCGCGGGCCTTTACTTTAGGATTTAGATAGCCCCTCTCTAGTCTGTAAAATACATCTCTTCTTACCATACCCATAGTGTATGAGACAAATGTATGCATTTCGATTAGGATCTATTCTACGGTTATGACTACAAGGATCATTATTTGTGAGGACGTAAATGTGCCAGACTGTTGTAAGGAATCGTTTAATTATTCCTACAATATATACTAAGAGATATAAAGGCAGTACAGTCCCCATAAATCCCTTTCTTCCTCCACGTATCATGAAGTGCGAGCCATAGGGAAGGAGTGAGATGACTTTCAAAAATTTATCATAGACTTCGTCTATCGCTTGAGAGAAGCAACAAAGAGTAATAACTTAAAAAGAAAAGCAGATACGAATCGACAGATTTACCTGATGAAAATTTACATCAGAGTCCTCTGATGAGGATTCCTCAAACTCTTCATAAAGAGGATCCAGAAAGTCTCTGGTTAGTCGATCCCCTCCATTTCCTAATTTCCTCTCTTCTTTTCTGCTCAATTCTAGTTTATTAGATTCTTAATCAAAGAAGATAAAAAGAACTAAGAACACATAAAAAAGAGCATAGAGAACCATTACCAAACGTTCCTCCTAAGAATCATATTGGGTATCTGTCCCCTTCCTTTTAACCCTAGGATAGAAAATCTAGAATCCTCCCTTTTTCTAGTGTTCGGAAACAGAAAACCCTGAACCTGGAGGAGTTAGGTATGTAGGATATACCTTTTCTTTTTTGTTGAGCAGGCAGTAGTATAATTTTTATACTCTGCAGTATAAATTCGACTCCCAACTTTTTTTTAGAATAATAAAATTGTTGATAAAACTCCAACATAGTTTGTTCCAAACCCACTAGAATCCTTGTAGAACAGTCAAGTACCCCATTTCCAAGGGGTACCTGTTGAAAATCGTTTCAACAAATCCGTCCAAAACTGAAAAATTTTTCTTAAAAAGTTTTGGACTCGAAAGTTTTTCCAAGAGATGCCTGCTAAAAATTGTTTCAATCTCTCACCAAAACAGATAAGAAGTATATCACTGAAAATTACTATCCAGCCATATGGGTATATGAAGAGCGCAAATTCCTTTATACCCCAACCCAATTAGAATTAGGGGAAATAAAACATAAATGTAGAAAGTTCTCATCATAAGATCAGCCAATAGAAGAGAAAAGTCCCTAATTCTGCAGAACATTCTGAGCACGTGAAAAGTGAATAGCCTAAAGATAAAAAAAAGTTTATTATTTTTTAACAGCAGTTCTTATTGCCCCTTTGGCCTTTTTGGCCCATTGTTGTATCCGATTCAACAATTGATACATATTTGTTCTCCTCTTAAAAAAAAATGGAACTTCCGGGCTTTGGTTTGGTGAGTCGTACGAGATCGTGTTTACATGCCTATGAACTTAGCCTCTTCAAATGTATCCGATATATATAATAATTTTGGGGTGTGTCAACTCTCTGTTCATGTATTTTATTATACATGATATGTATATGTATTTATTTATACAATAATAAATACATATACTTTGTGCAAGTGATAAGAGATAATATGAAAGATTTTCTTATTTTTCTTAATTTTCTCAAGATTTTATAAACCTCGCCATAAATAAACTTCGATATCTCGATCTCGATATATAGAAAAGAAAATCTCTACATATCTCTATATATGTATATATTATGTACATTAATATATACATATATAGAGATATGTACATTATGCAGTAGACCCATAATGGTAAATGAAAGCGGCTAATTATTGAATATAAAGCCCTTTTAACTCAGTGGTAGAGTAATGCCATGGTAAGGCATAAGTCATCGGTTCAAATCCGATAAAGGGCTTTTCACTTAGTGGTAGAATAATGCCTTGGTAAGACAGAAGTCATCGGTTCGAATCCGATAAAATACTTTTCTACTAAATTCATTCATTTCTTTTTTGAAAATGTCTCCATTTTTTTTTTGCAATTTTATGACTTAGTTTAGTGTGAGATGCCCACATTTTTGGTCTGAATACTAAACGAAGCACAGACTGAAAATTGCAAAAAAAAAGAAATTGGACTCTTTTTCCTGTTATAGCAATCAAATCAATACCTGTACTGAACTAATTTAGATTCCTTTTTATTAGTCTATTCTTATTCTATACCCTTTAAACGAATTTCCTTAACCTTAAAAAGCTTAAAAAGAAAGTAGGGGATGATCCGTGAATTAACCTAACCATCAACTAAAAAAAAATCCTATGAAAGCATAACAGAAAAGTAGTAAAGACTCTTTTCTTTGATCTAGTTCGAAGAGTATATTGACAATTCCAAAAAACTGCTCATACTATCATCATAGTATAATGACGAGTGGTTGTATACGGTGCTATCGTCTAGTGATGCCCCCATCGTCTAGTGGTTCAGGACATCTCTCTTTCAAGGAGGCAGCGGGGATTCGACTTCCCCTGGGGGTAGGGAGTATTATAAAAAGAGGTTAATCATAGATTATCAAAAAGCCTAGAATAAATTCTTCCTGGGTCGATGCCCGAGCGGTTAATGGGGACGGACTGTAAATTCGTTGACGATATGTCTACGCTGGTTCAAATCCAGCTCGGCCCAAAAATTTAGGGCTTCGTGAATATGAACTAAATCCATTTTTTTTCTTTCATAAAAAATAATGGATTATCCATAGAAATAAAGGATAAAGAGAAACGGGGAAATTGATTTCTAATCCATATCTCTCTGATTCTTTATCTTACAAAGAAAAGACAAAGAAAAGAGCCTTTCTTATGGAAAGGCGGATTATCGTTTATTTTTAGGGATAAAAAATCGCAACATACTAGTTATGCCACTCTCACTATACCCACATAGGATATGCGGGTATGTAGTATATGATTCGTCTATTTCTTAGAACACGACAGACGCATCGAATCTTCTATTTAAGAATAGGCATGCCATACACCCCGCAGGGATTGTAGTTCAATTGGTCAGAGCACCGCCCTGTCAAGGCGGAAGCTGCGGGTTCGAGCCCCGTCAGTCCCGAACTAGGGTTCAATGAATGGACAAATTCATCTTTCCCTTTTTCGTGGAAATTTTTGATGAAAAAAAAAGGGGGGGTCAGGAGGCAAGATCAAATATCTATGGGGCACCCTTACTTCACTTTTCTTTTTTTGCATTTCTCAGTAAAAAGAGAGCAGTGCAGTCTAGAATTTTTTTCACTACTTCCGCTTTATAAGGAAAGGCATATATATCATACGTGGATTAGTATAATTTAGGATACTACTCCATTTTTATGATGATACCACCCTCATCTTAATTTCCTATTCGACTCTTATGAAATCGAGTACCGGTATTTTACCGGAATCCATACATAAACCGTATTCGTTTATTGTTAGAGAATGAATTTCATCTAATTAGTTACTTTTTGGGGGTTAAACCGCACCCCTTCCATTTTCTAGTTCCAACTTTGTTTGTGTATGTTCAATGAATAATTGGAAAGAATCCACCTCATTCTCACTCCATTTGCCGACTCCTTTTTTTATGGATTTGCTCTCATCTTTAGACCCAAAAAAGCATATATTGATAGTAACCTAATAAAATAAAAACCAAGCAAACGCTCTTTTTCCTAAATTAAAATATGGGATCCTTTTTATTTAAGATCCTCTTTTCTCCATCTCATTTCTACTTCTACTGCTTATTGGGATGTCTATGTGACCCATAGAAAGTTGGTCATATAATACATACATAATTTTATGTATAACTATAAGAAAAAGGAAGGGAAATTGGATAAGATAAGAAAGATTTTGGGTTATACATATAGAAAAGCAAAAGTAGAAAAGAATGAAAAATAGAATAGAGGGGTTTCGAATCCAATCAAAAAAACCTATTTTGGTCTTAGTATGGATAAGAGATCTTCCTATGTTATATTATTCCACTATCAACCATGAATTGATTTGATAGATCCAATATTCATAATATTGAATTGATTCAGTATTATCAGAATGCAAGTCCTCCCCTTGAATTTACAGGATACCCCTTTTTCCTCTCCATGGGATTACATCCCGAGTTATTGTGAAAAAAAAATAAAGAGGTTATGGAAGTCAATATTCTCGCATTTATTGCTACAGCATTGTTCATTCTAGTTCCTACTGCCTTTTTACTTATTATTTATGTAAAAACAGCCAGTCAAAATGATTAATTGGAATTCCAATTAATCATTGAAGAAATGAAAAAGGGATTAAAGAAAATAAAAAATCCAAGTCTTAAATGAAAGGGTCTGGTTGGAATCATAAAGTGTGGTAGAAAGAACTACATATAGTTTTTTCTACCACACTTTAGATTCTTTCTATTATATTATCTTGAATCTACATAGAATCAATTAGTAGATTGAAATAGTAGTCTAATTCAACTTCTTTTTTCACTGCATCCACTTAATTTCAATCAAGTCAAAATCAAAAAAATCGAAGATAATTCTTCCTTGAAAGAATCTAAGGAGGGGGAGAAAAATAATACGAGAATAGACTAGAATAGACTATAGTAAAAGAAAAAAAGTAAAAGGAAAAAACCTACGAATCTTTCATGCTTAAAAAAGGTGCGAGATGCTTCAATCGAGATCCTTCAAAAAAAAAAAAAAGAACATAAAAAATTTTCTAAGAATAATAAAATAGTATAAATGGAAAATGTGCGATATGTTGTGAATAGCTTCGTGTAAGAAAGTCTAATTTTCTTATGTATAGAACTTTCTTTTTACTCATAATTTCTAGTAGAATAGAAATTATGAGTTACTATAATCGCCCTTTCTATTCTATTATACTGGAATAGAACATAGTAGAATAGAACGACTCTTTCTTACTTTCTTAAAAGAGTTTCTTACAAGAGTGAAACAAAACTAAAGAAAGAGAGAAAAAAGAAAGTTTGGCAAAATTATTAATGCAAAACGATCAATTAAAGAAAAGAGTTGATACTACAATTCGACTACTCAATCAATTGGTAGTATCCCTAGAGTCCACTCCTCCCCCATACTACTAGCGAAAGAGAAAATGTAAAGACTACCATTAAAGCAGCCCAAGCGAGACTTACTATATCCATGTAAATTATGTCTCCTATTTCTATGAAAGAATTCTTCTACTATTGATCAATAATCATAGTGGAATCAAGGGTACAGAGTCAAAAGACCATTCTGCCCTAAGACTATGGATGAATCCGTTAAAGGAATTTACTCCTAACAAATTCTTATATGATTTCTGGTAGAATTGGAGAGCATTAAGTAGAAATATCATACATCGCTCTTTCCCTAAAAAAGAGTAGGGGATGCTCTGAATAGAAGACGCGGGAATAGAGAGATTTTTTCTTTCGTTTGTTACCTTAAAATTAGGATAAATAAATATTTATTGGATACCTAACTTACCCATGTTTATTTATATTTTTATTTTTATTTTTGACCTAAACCCTACTGCTGCCCCGCTTTCTATCTTTCTATGAAAGAGTAAGGAGGTCTTATCCACAATCCAAAAATTGATTTTTGATCAGCCTATTCAATCTAATTCTCGACAGAATAAGTAGCCTTTACTTTAGTGTATGTAGGTAGCATAAGATGTACTAAGTGTATGTAGTAAGATGTACGATAAATAAAATGTATGATAATTAGGAAGTCTTTCTATTTCTTCGCAAAGTCCCTTCTTCAATCTTAGATTGAAAAAAGACTGCCCCATAGGGACCTTTGGCTACGAAGATTTCTGACATCTTAGTCTCGTAGTTTTAAATTCCCAAATCGATTTAAATTAATAAAAGAATAAGTAAACGCTACCTCATCCCTATTGGTAGCCGTTTGGGCCACTGCCCACAAAACAAACCCTAGTTTGAGGGTAGAACTATGGTATGGATTCTCAAAATCCAGTATCGCCAAACCTAGTTACTCTCGTGCCCCAACTTAGGGGGATACGAATTTGTCGAGCTTGATCAGTACTATAATCCTAAGTATTTTATTGATCAGGCGGCACCCAGATTTGAACTGGGGGTAAAGGATTTGCAGTCCCCTGCCTTACCACTTGGCCATGCCGCCAAAAAATCCGATCTAAAATCGAGAAAAGGCAAGTATTCATCCACATTTTTTTACTAATTACTAAAACCTTTTTTCTTTTATCTTGAATCTAATTCTACTTACTTTCTTTTTTAGAATCTTTTTCAAAAAATCGATTTCTGCTTTTTTGAATCCAGTTTCGCTTATTCTCCTCGATTGATTCTATCTTAAAACACACATTGCTAACACTAGAAAACTTCCCGTTTCTTTCTATTCTATTGAGATGACAAAGAAGAAAAAGTGGATTTCCAGTCGCAGGCTCCAAAATTCAGAACAAATTAGAACCATTAACTATAATATAATTAATATAATAATATTATTAATATAATTATAATTTTTTTTGAATTGCAGTAGTGAATGACTCTTAAATCGGTATCCCCCCACCATTATTTTGAATGGCATAATAAAATAGAATAAGAATAAATGTTTCCCTAATCTGTATATAGGGAAACTCCAGGTCCGAACAGCATTATTATCTACAGATCCCCCTTATGTACATATCCCTATGGGGAATCGTGCTTTAATTTTTCATTGCATTAAATATCTTGAATAAAAAAAAGAGGGAATTTGCTCTGATATAGATTATAGCCTGGCCTTCTTGGCCCACCTAAGTGCAATTACGATAAAAGAAAGGATATGTAGATAGGTGGATAACTAGATTGGCAAGTATTTAAAAAATAAAGTACTTTATCTTTTTTTTTAGGATTCTACAACGAAATCCTTTATTTTCTAGCAATTCTACTACTACGAAACAAAAAAGACCCTTCTTTTTCTTTTTGAAAAAGAAACTAAGCGTGTTATTCTAAATCGAACTAAAGTCAAACTTTCTAGTGCTTATAAATTATTATGGCTTTATCCCTTTCATAGAAAGGAGATAAAACGAGAAATCTTTGCTATCCAATCTTTTTAGAATATCATAAAGTTTAAGTGGCAGAATTTTTTCTAGGACTGTTTTATCAATTCATTTTTATTCTATTTCGACCCCTGCTAAATTCGAACTTTCGTCGAAATCGTCTCTATTCATATGTATGAAATACATATATGAAATACGTATGTGGAGTTCCCTAGAATTTCATGTGATTCAGTAAACAGAATATGGATTCCATGATTGCTAGATTGATCCGTAGGGATTGATGAAGAGTGAGCTGATAATGGAATTTTTCTTCTATAAATAGGAAACTTAAGATTCAAATGCTCCGGAATGGAAATGAGGGAATGTCCACAATACCCGGATTTAGTCAGATCCAATTCGAGGGATTTTGTAGATTCATTAATCAAGGCTTGGCGGAAGAACTTGAGAAGTTTCCCACAATTAAAGATCCAGATCACGAAATTGCATTTCAATTATTTGCGAAAGGATATCAATTGCTAGAACCCTCGATAAAAGAAAGGAATGCTGTGTATGAATCACTCACCTATTCTTCCGAATTATATGTATCCGCGAGATTAATTTTTGGTTTCGATGTGCAAAAGCAAACCATTTCTATTGGAAACATTCCTATAATGAATTCCTTAGGAACCTTTATAATAAATGGAATATACCGAATTGTGATCAATCAAATATTGCTAAGTCCTGGTATTTACTACCGCTCGGAATTAGACCATAAGGGAATTTCTATATACACCGGGACTCTAATATCAGATTGGGGAGGAAGGTCGGAATTAGCAATTGATAAAAAAGAAAGGATATGGGCTCGCGTGAGTAGAAAACAAAAGATATCTATTTTAGTTCTATCATCAGCTATGGGTTCGAATCTAAGAGAAATTTTAGATAATGTTTCCTACCCCGAAATTTTCTTGTCTTTCCCGAATGCTAAGGAGAAGAAGAGGATTGAGTCAAAAGAAAAAGCTATTTTGGAGTTTTATCAACAATTTGCTTGTGTAGGTGGGGACCTGGTATTTTCGGAGTCCTTATGCGAGGAATTACAAAAGAAATTTTTTCAACAAAAATGTGAATTAGGAAGAGTTGGTCGACGAAATATGAATCGGAGACTGAATCTTGATATCCCTCAGAACAATACATTCTTGTTACCACGAGATGTATTGGCCGCTACGGATCATTTGATTGGAATGAAATTTGGAACAGGTATACTTGACGATGACGATATGAATCACTTGAAAAATAAACGTATTCGTTCGGTTGCAGATCTGTTACAAGATCAATTCGGACTGGCTCTTGGCCGTTTACAACATGCGGTTCAAAAAACTATCCGTAGAGTATTCATACGTCAATCGAAACCGACTCCACAAACTTTGGTAACTCCAACTTCAACTTCGATTTTATTAATAACTACTTATGAGACCTTTTTTGGCACATACCCCTTAGCTCAAGTTTTTGATCAAACCAATCCATTGACACAAACGGTTCATGGGCGAAAAGTGAGTTGTTTGGGTCCTGGAGGATTGACGGGGAGAACTGCAAGTTTTCGGAGCCGAGATATTCATCCGAGTCACTATGGGCGTATTTGTCCAATTGACACGTCCGAAGGAATCAATGTTGGACTTACCGGATCGTTAGCTATTCATGCGAGAATTGATCACTGGTGGGGATCTATAGAGAGTCCGTTTTATGAAATATCTGAGAAAGCAAAAGAAAAAAAAGAGAGACAGGTAGTTTATTTATCACCAAATAGAGATGAATATTATATGATAGCAGCAGGAAATTCTTTGTCCTTGAATCAGGGGATTCAGGAAGAACAGGTTGTTCCAGCTAGATACCGTCAAGAATTCCTGACTATTGCATGGGAACAGATTCATGTTAGAAGTATTTTTCCTTTCCAATATTTTTCTATTGGAGGTTCTCTCATTCCTTTTATTGAGCATAATGATGCGAATCGGGCTTTAATGAGTTCTAATATGCAGCGCCAAGCAGTTCCACTTTCTCGGTCCGAGAAGTGCATTGTTGGAACTGGATTGGAACGCCAAACAGCTCTAGATTCGAGGGTTTCCGTTATAGCCGAACGCGAGGGAAAGATCATTTCTAGTGATAGTCACAAGATCCTTTTATCAAGTAGTGGGAAGACCATAAGTATTCCTTTAGTTGCCCATCGGCGCTCTAACAAAAATACTTGTATGCACCAAAAACCTCGGGTTCCGCGGGGTAAATCCATTAAAAAAGGGCAAATTTTAGCGGAGGGAGCAGCTACAGTTGGCGGGGAACTTGCTTTAGGAAAAAACGTTTTAGTAGCTTATATGCCCTGGGAGGGTTACAATTTTGAAGACGCAGTACTAATTAGTGAACGTTTGGTATATGAGGATATTTATACTTCTTTTCACATCCGAAAATATGAAATTCAGACGGATACGACAAGCCAAGGCTCCGCTGAAAAAATCACTAAACAAATACCACATCTAGAAGAACATTTACTCCGCAATTTGGACAGAAATGGAGTTGTGAGGTTGGGATCCTGGGTGGAAACTGGCGATATTTTAGTAGGTAAATTAACGCCTCAGATAGCGAGCGAATCGTCGTATATCGCGGAAGCTGGATTATTACGGGCTATTTTTGGTCTTGAGGTATCCACTTCAAAAGAAACTTCTCTCAAACTACCTATAGGTGGAAGAGGGCGCGTTATCGATGTGAAATGGATCCAGAGGGATCCCTTTGACATAATGGTTCGTGTATATATTTTACAGAAACGTGAAATCAAAGTTGGGGATAAAGTAGCCGGAAGACACGGGAATAAGGGGATCATTTCCAAAATTTTGCCTAGGCAAGATATGCCCTATTTGCAAGATGGAACACCTGTTGATATGGTCTTCAATCCCTTAGGAGTACCCTCACGAATGAATGTGGGACAAATATTTGAAAGCTCGCTCGGATTAGCAGGGGATCTGCTAAAGAAACATTATAGAATAGCACCCTTTGATGAGAGATATGAGCAAGAGGCTTCAAGAAAACTTGTGTTTTCGGAATTATATGAAGCCAGTAAACAAACAAAAAATCCATGGGTATTTGAACCCGAGTACCCGGGAAAAAGCAGAATATTTGATGGAAGAACAGGAGATCCCTTCGAACAGCCTGTTCTAATAGGGAAGTCCTATATCTTAAAATTAATTCATCAAGTTGATGAGAAAATTCATGGACGTTCTACTGGGCCCTACTCACTTGTTACCCAACAACCCGTTAGAGGAAGAGCCAAGCAAGGGGGACAACGAATAGGAGAAATGGAAGTTTGGGCTTTAGAAGGATTTGGTGTTGCTCATATTTTACAAGAGATACTTACTTATAAATCTGATCATCTTATAGCTCGCCAAGAAATACTTAATGCTACGATCTGGGGAAAAAGAGTGCCTAATCACGAGGATCCGCCAGAATCTTTTCGAGTGCTCGTTCGAGAACTACGATCTTTGGCTCTAGAACTGAACCATTTCCTTGTATCTGAGAAGAACTTCCAGGTTAATAGGGAGGATGTTTGATCGGAATAAATATAAATTTTTTTCTTATTTCTATTTTATGATTGACCAATATAAACATAAACAACTTCAAATTGGACTCGTTTCCCCTCAACAAATAAAGGCTTGGGCTAAAAAAATCCTACCTAATGGTGAAGTCGTTGGCGAAGTCACAAGGCCCTCCACTTTTCATTATAAAACCGATAAACCAGAAAAAGATGGATTGTTTTGCGAAAGAATCTTTGGACCCATAAAAAGCGGAATTTGTGCTTGTGGAAATTCTCGAGCGAGCGTAGCTGAAAACGAAGACGAAAGATTTTGCCAAAAATGCGGGGTAGAATTTGTTGATTCTCGGATACGAAGATATCAAATGGGATACATCAAACTAGCATGTCCAGTGACTCATGTGTGGTATTTGAAAGGTCTTCCTAGTTATATTGCGAATCTTTTAGATAAACCCCTTAAGAAATTGGAGGGCCTAGTATATGGTGATTTCTCTTTTGCTAGGCCCAGCGCTAAAAAACCTACTTTCTTACGATTACGGGGTTTATTCGAAGATGAAATTGCATCCTGTAACCACAGTATTTCTCCCTTTTTTTCTACCCCAGGCTTTGCAACATTTCGAAATCGGGAAATTGCAACAGGAGCAGGTTCTATTAGAGAACAATTAGCGGATTTAGATTTGCGAATTATTATAGAGAATTCTTTGGTTGAATGGAAGGAATTAGAAGACGAGGGGTATAGTGGAGATGAATGGGAAGATAGAAAAAGACGAATAAGAAAAGTTTTTTTGATTAGACGCATGCAATTGGCGAAACATTTTATTCAAACAAATGTAGAACCAGAATGGATGGTTTTGTGCTTATTACCGGTTCTTCCTCCCGAATTGAGACCCATTGTTTATAGATCTGGGGATAAAGTAGTGACTTCAGATATTAATGAACTTTATAAGAGAGTTATCCGTCGGAACAACAACCTTGCCTATCTATTAAAAAGAAGTGAATTAGCACCAGCAGATTTAGTAATGTGCCAGGAAAAATTTTGGTACAAGAAGCCGTGGATACACTTCTTGATAGTGGGTCCCGCGGGCAACCGACGAGGGATGGTCACAATAAAGTATACAAATCACTTTCAGATGTAATTGAGGGTAAAGAGGGGAGGTTTCGCGAGACTCTGCTTGGGAAACGGGTCGATTACTCGGGGCGTTCTGTCATTGTTGTGGGTCCTTCGCTTTCATTACATCAATGTGGATTACCTCTAGAGATAGCAATAAAGCTTTTTCAGCTATTTGTAATTCGCGATTTAATCACGAAATTGTGCCACTTTGTCTGAGTGTTGCTCTCGGCAAAAGGGGGTCTTGCCAAGTTGCAATGGGTCATTGCCACTACTGCACAAAGCTCAACCGCAGCAGGTGTTTTAGCTTTACCGCAGCGGGCAACAACGTCCGCTGCGGTGCTAAGGGACCAGGTTAATCATGGCTATTACCACGCGGACGCTATTGCCCGACTGCGGTGTAAAAGCCTTAACGCCAGCGGGCAACCCTAAACGAGCCCCTGCGGTTAATAGCATTTACCGCAGCGGGCAACCTAAATCGTCCGCTGCCGGTAAATTATTAACCGCAGCAGCGGTTCGGTTTAGGTTGCCCGCTACGGTAGTTGCGTTTAACCATAGCGGGCATTTATGTTGCCCGCCACGATTATTAATTTTGAATTAAAAAATAAATAATGCAGCCAGCAGAAACAGCAGGATAGAAATCCAAAAAAATAAATTGCAGTTTTCAAAATAATTCCAAGAATTCTAGATTTCTAAAAGATATATTATATATATATGCACATATACAACATCTGGACATAACATACAAAGGCACTTAGTTGTTTGTATCATCCATATGACATTGACTTAGTTTGATTCAAATTCAAATTACAATTCATGTTCAACTTGATGAGCTGAATCTGTCGGACGACAGCATCGTGTTCCATTTGCGAGTTCTCGTATTGGGGTAGCAACGCCAGCTCGGATTCGTTGTCCGAAGAAGTGTTCTCTTCGAGAATGCATTTCTCCATTACAAACTTGCATATGTCCGCCTTGACTTGTTTAAAAGGACATCATGCGGCTCGGCTGCTCTCCCCAATTACTTGACACCTTCCTTGAGTCTTCAGACTATTGTTGTACTCCTGCTCTTTCTCTTAGAAACTCGCATGTGTACAAGCCACATGTCTTTCGATACTAGTGGCTGTTTGGCCCCTGCACGTTGAGACACAAGCATTAGACCCATATATATTATATGAAATATGAATTGAACCTTGAAATACTTACCGGAAAATCTACGTCGGTATTTTGAGGTGGTGACCTATGCTGTCCTTGAACTTTTGAGTTCTTCGGTCCTAGATCCACACCTTTTTGGTTATTCACCAGGGACACAAAAGCGCACGACACTTTAACTCTACTATGTATCATCACAATATAACATTTAATTATAATAGCTTGAATTAATCTTATATTGCAAGATCACGCGAGTAGCGATGGCAATTCACAAAATACATCATTAAAAGAAAATGTCAGTCATTCATACCGAAAACCGGAACGCCCAATGCGAAAGTATAATCAACAGCACTTGAAGTTGCCCAATTAGTTCCTCTAAAGTAGCAACCAACCACAATAGACATAATTGATTAGTCAACATATAAGGTCTCCAAATATGAATTTAGAAAGAGAATAGAGCCATACCACTATTTTTTTAGGCAATAACATACGACGCTTTTTCATCTACCTTGAAACCGCTTTTTGATACGTACATTTACCTACATCTTTCTAAATATCCTCCTTCTCAGTATAGCCATATCATCAGAGATTGAGGCCATTCATCACCCTTTATTACGCACATCTGTCTTATAATGTTTAAGGCTGAGAATAGCCCTCTCACTGAGCGTGTGCCACCGGTAGTATCAAGATTAGCTCAATGAGACGATAAACCCATTTATAAGATGTGTGCATAATTATTCTTCACCATATTTCATTTCAAGCAAACTTTTTCAAGCTCAGGGCATCCAAGAAAGTCTGGAGTTATTCTAGCACGGTTGACAAACTGTCTAAGATTACTTGGTAAAACAGTGCCGCAAGTTCTTTTTCGACCATCTGAAAATTAAATCATCAATCATAATACTCACTCCCATCCCATCAGGCAAAAAATAGTATGTGAATCTCACGTGTGTGAAAAAAAATTACAGACGCTGGGCAGTGGCTCCTTCAGGGGTCATCAGGGTCTGGCTTCTGGGCCGGGGGCGCTGGCCGGGTGCGTTCGTGTGGGCTGGGCGTGGGGTACTGGGTTAGAGGGGCTCCGCCGCTCGTGCGGCTGCTACCCGGTCGCCGTCGCCGGGCTCCCCTCCACTCCTGGCCCGGCTCGCGCTGCCGGCCTGAGCGCCCCGCGCGGGCTCCTGCTGCTGGAACGGGAGACGAGAGGGAGTTGGGGGAGATGCGTGAGATAGCTGCCTGGCTGAGGCCCCCACCGTGGGCTGCGCGCCCGCCTGGAAGAGTACGGCGTGCGCGCAGCGCGCTGGAAGGAGGGAGTCGGGCCATTCAGGGAGAGCCAAATTCACGGAGACCGGAGACGAACGCGTTTGCGGGCGCTGGTGGGCTGGTGGTGTACGGAGAGTAAATGGAGATAGGATTTCTCCGCTTTGGGCCTTGCCCTAATATCTCTTATGTATAGCCTTTCATTGTATAGATGAACAAACTGAAAATTTAGGGGAGGCTCTAGGGGTTCCTTTATTTTTTTACGGTAGGGGGGAGTTTAGCCCGTATCCGCCCGCGCGTGCCTTACGTGGCTGGTATTCCTTTAAGAACGGCTGCGAACTCGGCAAAGCTGTGACAAACGCTGGCCAGAAACAGCCTGTCCCAGCTTTGCCGAAAGAGCAATGAGTCATAGCGCCTCGGCAAAGGCTTGTGATGTCCGAAAGCCATCCAGAAAGGCCTCCTCGGCAACAAGATTGTTTAAAAAAAAGAAAAATTTTTGCCGAGAGACTGGCAGAGAGGCCGTCGCGGCAATATTTTTGCCGAGAGCCTGGGCCAGGGAAGACTCTCGGACAAACCATTTTCAAAAAAAACAAACGCTTTGCCGAGTAGCCAGCCAGTGGGGCTCTCGGCAAAGAAGGCGTCAACACGCGACGCGTTACGGCGCATTTTCTTTGCCGAGGGCCGATGGGGCTCTCGGCAAAGGCTTTGCCGAGAGCCCAATAAACAACGCTCGGCCAAGGCTTCTTTGCCGAGTAGGACTTTCGCCGAGTTTGCTTTGCCGAGGGCCGCTCCAGTTAGGTAAGTGGGTTTGAAAGTAGAGACAGAAGCGCCAAAGGTGAGGGTGTTTTATTCTACCACTGAGATTTCTGCATGCGCCGTACCTATTGAATAACACTGTCCATATGATCAATCAACATCATTTGGTAACTGAAATGGCTGATCACGCATGGTATAATACAAAGGACAGATTATTTAGATAGATTCACATTAGTCGATATATTGCGTGTTGTCCACATATTTTAGCCCATATTTTGATTTATTTTCATTGTGGCCTAATTAGCATATCAATTCAAGTGAACTACAACATCACCACCGGTCACCTTAGAGATTGGTGTTACAACCCAAAATTTGATATTTTATGCCTTATAAATCTAGGATCAGGATGATAGGTACTTCAGCTAGAATCAATGCTAGTTACCTACCACGAGATGGCGTGCACACGCCGCATCCAAAAATTGTAGTGAAAACTAAATTAACTCGTATACAACCTAATGTCTGATTGCTGCAGCATAACTCTATAACTAATTTAAAAACCCAACACATCCCGGCGCAGTATTTTTGGAGGTGCCCAAAAAGTAAGGTTTGCGTACGTATGTGCGTTTATTAAGAGTGAGTATTGGCGTGTTGTGAGTGTCTGCATCTGTACCGGGTAATTCCGAAAGAAAAAAGTGTGTTTGCGCTCACTTTGTAATGAAAAACCAAATATTTACGAGAGAATGTATTTGCATTTTATACTACTTTTCTGTTTTGAGATCGGTGAGTCGTTTTAGCTATTATCGTTGGCTTTACTTATATGTATATAGTGTACATTTAACTATGTAACCAAAATCCTCTGTATATATATAAAAAAAGGCCAATTTTTACATTATATAATTTGGAATTGAGAAGTAGAATATTTAAAGAAGTCCAAGTAAAGGTAGCAGGGTCCAGGTTAGCTTGCTCATGTCACGAGACTGAGGTGATGACGTCCTTTCGCGGTTCAAAAGACGTAACATATTCATGCAGAGTGTTCTTTGGAAGCTTTTCAGTTGCGTCCCAAAATCACTGATGTGCGAAATTTGACCGTATAATAAAAAGATGGAAGATGGGCTGCTTATGTATAAACAACATTAGCCCATATGAGTCATAGCTATTTTTGTTTTGGTTGTTCAGCTCCTCATGATGAGTTCGTGAGGCTCAGCATGGCGGAAGTTCGATGCCACGCAACATGGATAGCCAGCAGTTGTGCAACCCTGAGAAGAGAATGCTTATAGTCATCAATTGAAGTGATATAGAGGTAGATAAGGCACGACACAATAACAGAAAGATCAGCAAATTTCAGTATGTAGATAGATGGTGCTCTGCTCGATGTAGTTGCAATTAAAATTAAGCAAGACGCAGCAGAGGCAGCAGATGTACGAATACTCCAGTCATCAAATCAGCGGCCCATTTGATAGTAGCCAGATCAGTGGTGTGTGTCTTATTAGCTGCCTGAAGCAATAACACACGTACGAACTAGGCAGGAGCACGTAAAGACGGCATGCAGATTTATGAAGTGTGGTCAGCTGATCCTCCGGTGCAGTTAGACATCAGCTAGCCGAAGATGGGATAGTAGTATGTTATAATGCAGGTGATGACACCACTGCAGATGCTAGTAGCTACAAGATCAGAAAGTTCAGTAGGCCAGTTTTACAGTAATAATATGGACGCTAATTTTGTTGGATTCTAAAATATGGGAATTTTTCCTATGTTGGAACAAAGGATTGATCATTTCCTGAAATCGTACAAAATTCTTATGCAATGGCTCCATCTAGAATTTTGGAGGATATTTAACATGAGGTCCCTGTTATGGATGTCAGAGTGTTTTAATTGTTTTGAAGTATTGGAGAAATGTTATGGTTTTAACAAAACTTTGGCGGGGTTTTTTAAAAGTACAGTGTGTTTGGCGATGGGCAACAAATCTTGTAGTCCCTAAAAAACCATGGTTTTGTCAAAATGTAGTCTTTTTGGAGTTTTAAAACTCATTCATGACCTCTTTTTTCTCAAAACCATGTTTTGTGCTCTTTTGACTTATAAAACTACAGTTTTTATGATACTACAGTTTTTTTCAAAGCTGCATCATCCAAAAGGCACTCTTGATCGAAAACCTTCGTTTGTGTATATCTATCTCTATTTCTGAATTACCTATGTTGCTTTGCGTTGCCAATCCAAATGCCTCCATTAGAGAATTGTCTCGTGTTACCCAGTGTCGTAGATTGCAACTCACATGCAACTTCAATCCCTATGTTTTCTATCCTATGTACGTATTGGGTTCCTATGTAGGATGGAAAAACGGAACAAGAATATACCGACCGAACCGCAATCGTTTTCTATATTAATTGATCGAATTCTATTTTTTTTGTCTGATTTTACCCGTTTTTTTCGCTCCGTTTTCGTATTTCAAATGTAAAAGTAGAAAACGGTCTGAGGAGTTTTCGACCGAGTTCGACCGTTTTCTTCTACTTCGTTCTCACAAGAATAATCCGAATATCCTAATCAAAATTCATTTTTATAAACCGAATTGGTTGTTGGTCATACTGGTCCAGGCAATTAATAGGCAAAGGTAAGTGTGGGAGTATGATATTCTGGACCGTATTATATAGGTAGCTCACCCCGTCCGCCTCCTGCAGTCGCCTAGGCGGGACAATCACCGTACATGCTATCCTTTCTAGTCTGTTATGATATCCAATTGTTTTCTCTTTTTTTCTTTTTTATATCATGTGAAAGAATTAATTGATAAGTGGTCCTTTCTTGCTATGAAATTTGCCACAATGGCACTTGTAACTTGTATGCATGTTGGGTCGGTGTATACATTCCGCTCGAATCGATCGTTTTCGAAATTCTGATATTCCGCAAGTTCGTGTTCGTTTTCGTTGTCCGGTTACCGCTTTTTGTTTTCGTTTCGTATTCAACTGTAAATGTGGAAAACGGTTTTGAGAAGTTTTCCGACCGTTTTCGACCGTTTTCACATCCCTAATCCTATGTGCTAAAGAGAGTAGACCCTATATCATGTGCCTTGTTGAACCAGGGAATTCCTTCTCCTGTTGGGTACGATTAGCCAACCTTATGCGGCAAAAGGATTAGGACTTCCCCCAGGATAAGGTTCGTCTTACGGTCCGACTGCATTAGATTACCTCATCTCATACCATAGATCTCGAGGATCTGAGGTGCTACTAACGATTTTTTGAACTCACACGTATACTAAACTCCTTTCGTAAGATAGATTAAGTATTTTAACGTGTGTACTGTCCTTAGAACCTATATTATTTTCTAGAACAAGGTATCATACGCCCGAGTATTATGTTTTTTTGATTTTAGAAAAATAGCGGGCTATAGCTATTTAGCGACAGCGTAAGTCTAAAACCAAGACATATATTATAGCGGCTGAAAGAGCTAAATTTCTACTGTTTCAATTAAACAGCTACGCCCGCCCCGCTATAGCGATATCTACAGCGAGCTATTTGTTACCAACTGCTAGTAACTAATCCTGCTATAGTACTTTGCGTGTTCCCGTCTATGATTGAGGGTTTCACAGTCGGTATAACGAGAACGGCTACTGTGCCTCTTGCAGCTCTGCATGCAGTGATCTTTGGAGGTGTTGGAAAGGACTAGTGACAGGGTGGTGTATATTGCAGGTTTCAAACAAGCGACGTGAGTTGGAGTGGAGCCGTGAGGGCCAGGTGCTAGTGGAAAGCGACCCGCATGAGAGGGAATGACCCGTCTGGCCCGCGCCGGATGCAGACCCACCAACTGTACGCGTCAGCATGGCCTGAAACGATTGTTGGGGTTTAGTCCCACATCGGTTATCGATGGTAGAGGCACAATATATAAGACGTGGCCGTCCTCACCTATCAGGCTAGTCTTGGGTTGAGTTAGGCCTAGTCCTTGATATGTTGCAGCTCCGTGTAGACTGGGCCGTAGGGAGTGCAGGCTCGTAACGAGCCAGACCGGCTTTAAAGCCAATCCCAAGATCGAGAACTCGGTGGGGTGGTGGTCACCACCGGTTCCAACAAGTGGTATCAAAGCCCCAGGTCTCAAAAAAAAAACTAAACCCGATAAAAAAAATCTCACGAGTCACGACATGGGGGGGCACCGATGTGTGACTACGCGGAGATTGTTGAGGTTTAGGCCACAGGACCGGCTTTAAAGCCAATTCCAAGATCGAGAACTCGGTGGTCACCACCGGGGTCACCAACGGTTCCAACAAGTGGTATCAAAGTCCAAGGTCAAAAAACTAAACCCGATAATAAAAAAATCTCAGACGTCACGACATGGCTGGGCAGGGCACCCACGTAAAAAAAAATCTCAGAGTCACGACATGGCGGGGGCACCCTGAGTGTGACTACGCGGGAGATGTGTGGGTTTATCCCCGATGGTGAGTACCGGGGAGATTGTGGGGTTTAATCCCACATCGGGTATCGATGGTTGGGGGAGCACAACATATAAGGCTTGGTAGTCCTCGTCTATCAGACTAGTCTTTTGGGTTGAGTTAGGCCCATCCTTGGACCTGGGCGGTGGGGAGGCAGGCTGTAACGAGCCGGGCCGGCTTTAAGCCAAGCTCCAAGATCGAGAACTCGTGGTCACCAAGTGGGCACCCCGATGTGTGACTACGTGGGAGATTGTGGGGTTTAGTCCCACATCGAGTTTCGATGGTGGGAGAGCAAAAATATAAGGCGTGGCAGTCCTAACCTATCAGGCTAGTCTTTTGGGGAATTAGACTCAGTCCTTGATATATTGGAGCTCTGGTGGACCTGGGCCTGTGAGGAGCGCAGGCCTGTAATGAGCCGGGCCGGCTTTAAAGCCAAGCCTCAAGATCGAGAACTCGTGGTATCACACCGGTTCCAACAAGTGGTATCAGAGCCGCCCAAGGTCAGAAAAGCTAAACACCGATAAAAATCTCAGACGTCACGACATGGCGGGGGCATCCCGATGTGTGACTAAGGGGGAGATTGTTGGGGTTGGTATCCCACATCGGGTATCGATGGTGGGGAGCACAACATATAAAGGCGTGGCAGTCCTCACCTGTAAGGCTAGTCTTTTGGGTTGAGTTAGGCCCAGTCTCTTGAATGTTGCAGCTCTGGTGGACCTGGGCCTGTGGGAGAGCAGGCTCTATACGATCCAGGTTCGCCTTAAAGGCAAGCTCCAGATCGAGAACTTGGTGGTCACCACTGCGTTCCAACAATTGGTATCGGAGCCGCCCAAGGTCGGAAAAAAACTAAACCCATAAAAAAATCTCGGACGTCATGACATGGCGGGGGCCACCCCAAGTGTGACAAGGGGGAGATTGTGGGGTTTGGTCCCACATCGATTATCGATGGTGGGGGCACAACATATAAGGCGTGGGCGTCCTCACTATAGCTAGCTCTTGGGTTGAGTTAGGCCTAGTCCTTGATATGTTGCAGCTCCGGTGCACCTGGGCCTGTGGCCGTCCTCACCTATCAGCCTAGTCTTTGGTGAGTTAGGCCTAGTCCTTGATATGTTTGCAGCTCCGGTGCACCGGGCCTGTGGACTACAAGCAACTCTCCAGGTTTAGCGATATTGATGGGTTCCAGCCTCATTCCCACTACTTACGCTTCCCGCAAGAGAAGAGTCTTGATGAGAAGGTAGTTCCGCGAGAAGGTAGTTATTCTTCTTCCGATAGTCATATTGATTGATTTCGAAGAGACTAGAAACGATACACATTCCCTGGCATTTCTGCCTCGAGGGAGGATAGGGATGCCAAGGACTACGAACGAACTGGGATCATTCCATTCTCACAGCCAACTTTCCTTCATTCATTCATTCTTATCTCTATAAGGGATACCCTCAACACTGTAGTATGTCACTACACTTGATGGCCAAGCAACGAAGTACGATTGTGGGGAATAGCAAAGCAAGGATTAGTATGGTTCGCCGAATCCTCACTAGGAATGGGTTATCCAAACCAGGGAAGAGGCTGGGGTTAAAGGAAGGGGGAAGAGGAACCTTGTCTTCTATCTCTTCGGATTGGGATCGGCGGAGGACCTCTCTCTCGGAAAGAAGCACTCGACGAATAGCCATCGCCCAATTAGCGAAAGCAATGCAAGCAAGGGTTCCGGATTTGAATCTGGATACGAATATACCTCTGACTATGGACAACCTGAACTAGGAAAGCTAGCTGTCGATTCAAAAGGTAAACTGTCCACGAAGACGTACTTTATCAATGAATGGATCAAAGAAGGAGGATCTATCTATTGAAGAGTATATAAGGAAGAATGGAATCATACTCAAGCTAGATGGGTCGGTTGAGCACGGGTTAACTGCTTCTTCCATATGTCGATGCGCTCTACCACTTGAATTCATTTCTTTTCTTACGGATATGACTCAATAGTTGGAAGGACAACCTATCCCTCTAAGTACTTACATACAGACAGATTAGGAATCCACTCTTATTGTATGCAACTGCCAAGCAAGCGCAAAGGAAGATAGAATTACCGCGTAGCCATCCTGGCATCTGTCCGGAACTCAACCTGGGTTGGGTGGAGGCCACCGCGAAGATCTTGATCAATAGAAAGGGCTGGTTAAATAAAGAGTTCAGGTTGTTGGATTTGAGTAGAGTACATGGGTAGGTCTACTGCTACCTTATACGATCCTCTCTCTGCTCTTTAGACTCTCCTCTCGCCTCCTTTTATGCTATCCTTGCCTCCTGTAAGAGTGATTTGTATAGTATTGCCTTGTAGCTTGCATTCCTGTACTTCAATAGCTAGGGTGAAATAAATACATTCCTAAGTTGTGCGTGAGTGAAGTAAGACGGAGGGGAAGAGTCAAGGAATCCATCCTCGAACAGCCTAGTCCGTAGAAGGAGGGCTTTCTTTGAGGAAGTAGCGGGAATTAGTTCGGATCTAAGCTAAGGAACTTGAACGCTATCCTCAACATCTCTATCGCCAGTCTATGATTTCTCGATTCCTTTCTCGTCTCTACTCTATCAGTACTGCCTTTGCTCTCTATATTAGACGCATGTAACTTCCCTTTGCTCTCCATTATTGGTAAGTCCTACGCTGTAACAGCAACATAAAGCAGTCAAGATAGCAGTTAAGGATATCGGGAGGCCTTCTCAGCATATAGATCAACAAGTTCGAGAGTACTGATGTCAGAATTGTCTTAAGGTTCACTTCATTTCTCACTTCTCTTTAGATTCGATTCTTCGGTTTCTGGGAAAGTAATTCATTGATGTAGCCTCCTTTCTTCTCTTTTCAGTGAGTGATGCCCTGGCAGGGCATCACGAACGGGGAAGAGGAACCTTGCATTCGAGTCAAGTTCATCCTATCTTGCCAATTCCCACCAAAAGTTAGAATAGCTCCTTTAAGCGCAGTAAGAAGAAGTGATTAACTCCTTATGAGCCCAACGGTAGTTTCTACTGTTTGAAAAGGTTGCGAGCCAGAAATAAGAATAAAAGCAGTGATTTAGGTTGTCGTTGGCGTATCGCCTTGTCCCTCTCGGCTAGAGTCTTTACCAAGCAGTAATTGAATTAGCAGATTTAAGTTAAGTAGGAAGATTCAAAGTCGGTGATAAGCTTTCAAGAGCTGCTGTCCGTACCCAGTGCCTTTTAGTTCTCGGTATCAGCTCTCCGGTTCGAGTAAGCAAGTAGGTTTCGTCTCGAGAGTATGGAGCTGTCATATCTACTGTTTTACCAGCTCACAAATAAGATTGCCAGTACAAAATAAGAATTGCGATCGGGTATTCGGTTCCGTAGTAGCTGTTAATTATCTCTCTCACCTATAACAATTAAACTCTGAAATAAGAATAGCAGGCTTGCCTAGTAGTTTACGTATCGGCTATTGCCTGTCTCGGTTTTCCTTCTACTTAGAAGTTTTTATGCCGTTTAGAAGCTTTCAAGCCTGACAATCAGATTCTCAGTCAGCTAGACCAGCTAGAGGAGTCCAAAGTACGAGATAAGAATTCAAGTCCTGTAAGCCGACTAGTAGGCATGTTACGAACACAAAGATAGTATCGATACTCTTATTCAGTGTTTGCATCCCAGCTATGGGAAGGAGTGAAGTTCTAAAGTCAGCTACAATTCTTGCTAGCCAGTTAGCAGCTTAAGAGGAAGTGTAGTTGTATCAGTAGCTGTCGGTTAGAAAGTAGTAGGCTCGCTTAGCTCGTAATCAAAGCTACCAGAATACCAATAAGCAGACGAGCCGTATCTGTAGTTTGAGTAAGCATATGTTGTGTATTGCCTGTTATCAATCCCAGCTAGCCTAGAAGACTTACAGTAACAACTAAGGTTTTAGAGCCTATCTGGTTTCCGTGCTTACCAGTCAAAGTCATAAATACGAAGTCCGCGAAGAAGGTTGGCAATTGCTTGGCTCGTGTAGAGAGTTTGAGACTGGCTTAATAGATGAGTGACTTCCTTTGCGTTTCATAGCTAAATTCCAGAAATGGTCTCGGTCCCTCCCTTGGATAAGATCTTTTCCATTGAGACGCTTTTCTTAACGCCCTACAGGACCAGTCGTGGAGGGATTAGATACTGATTTATTTTTTCTTGAAGTTAGATCGCCCAAGCATGAGCTTTGGAACCAAGGTTCTTTTCTCCGGATTGCCTCATCAACTCGAAGCTAAGCACTATTCGTTCAACCCAACTGAGCAGCTATCAGCCTGGAACAAACTTCAAAAGCCTTCTTTAGTTCGCGCGTAGTTATGAGCTTTCTTAGGTTCGTAACATCGCGTAGTTATGAGCTGGCCCTGCCCTTTCAATCAATCTCCGGCCGCTCAGTGCCGCTATTGGTGCGAGTTGTAAGGAGTCTTGGTCTGTCAGGTGGGGGTTAGCGAGGGGGAAGGCGGATCCCCTTGCACACATGCTTTCGTTATTACCAGTATCTAAATAGATTCAAGCAGAGATACTGAACCGGCTTATGGGTTGCCTAAGCACATTGACAGCTTATCATTTCTCGTACGCTATGACCCTTAGAATCGCAGGATGGCACGGAGTGGGACGGGTTAGAGATGCAAGGTAGGTAAGTAAAGAGTAGTCGGGTTATGGCAGCTATATCTCAGAATGGTGTGGAATCTAAAGGTACTAGGCTTAGGGGAGTCCAATAGGGAACTGGTATTCCTAGTGGAATCTAAAGGTAACTAGGCTTAGGGGGAGTTCCAATAGGGACATAACTAGTTTGCTAAGCCCAGTCAGTAGCTGTCGAGAAGAAGTAAGTAGCATTCATCTGTTCTCGGAAGATCAGTGGGGGCAAGCTCACTTCCGGAACTAGGAAAGATACTAGAACAAGCAGATAAAAGCGATCATTGAATTTATGGTTGCAATCAAGGAATTGAGACTAAGTCCAGGTTGCCCTCAAGAAGGGAAGCACGGATAACGAGTTATACGCCTACAACTCTGAAACCAAACATATTAAACACCTAGGGGAACTTCAAGGCATCCATAGACATATCAATTAAAAAACAGATTGGGAATACACGGGGTGATCTAAAGGGACTCGACACAAAGGGAAAAGCATTCCCACTATATTACAACTTCTGATCCTAAGCTTAAAGGCTTGACTCATCCTACACTTAACTAACTATATTATTCTTTACTAAACTGGCTATTAGCCGGTACAACACTCCTTTGAAGGCATAGCTAAAAGACGCATTCTACTTTCGCTTTCGAACATATATTACTGGCCTCTAACCAAGGTTGACCGATACGCTCATTAGGGAACTTAGGCACTCGGAGAACCTATGAGGACAGGATAGTCAGCAACGGGTTACACCGAGAGAAATCTCTAACAACTCGCTGAACACTCTACTTTCCACTGGGCTCTATTTTCCACTTCTCACTACAAATATTAAGCTATAACGGGTTGCGAATCCTAAGAGAATAGAATCTAGACATAAATACTTACTAGGCGGCTACTTTGGGCTACTGATTCTACTGCTACTGATCTAAAAACATTTGACACACCTAGGCTCATTGAGAGGCTTACTTACTAGTCCACTAATAATGATTGGGACTAAGAACTCTCATACACTTCAGACTATATAGAAAAAGGTCAATCCTTCACATAAACATTGATTGAAACAGCTTACGAGTTAGCTTACTCCTGACTAGGATAAAGCTTAAAAGGAAATTGCGCATATACTCATTTACCAGTGCGTCTGTTTTTTGAGCTGTACCTCGAAGAAGCCCAAGAGTGATGAAGGTTCCACGCTCGTAAGGCTTTTCTCATATCGAATTATGACAAGCTCGCTCACATCCGAATGCGCACTAAACTCCTCAAAAAACATAGATTGGTAAGCAGATCGTTTACTGTTTTAAATCTTCGAACTCTTCTGCTCGAGCTAATCGCTCCAACTCGTCCTTTAGCTGCAAGCACTCTTGCTCTAAGTCCTTCCACGGTTTGCACCTGTTGTTAGGTGTGGTCATTGCATTTCTGATCTTCTTAGGTGTTTTTCTTTCTCTCAGCCTGTACTGCTTTCTTACTGAAAATTAGAAGTGATATCTAGTAATTTCCTGCATTCTACTTAACCTTCTTTCTCAAGGGCCTCTTCTCTACTGTCTACTAAGTCAGCGCCAACAAGGCTAGGATCAATAGCAACATCAGGTGCTCTCTCTACTGAATTGGGCGAGCCAATACATATTATAAGGCTTAGGTCTTCTCGCCTATAAAGAAGAAAATGGAATCCAGAAATAGAACCATGCCATTATCAAGAACCGACTTTCCAGTATTTGATGGTTCAGACCCATGCGACTGGCTTATGAAGAGCAAATATTATTTCGGGCTTTATCAGGTTAATGAACAATTCAAAACCAAGTTGGCTGTCCTTAACTTCACGGGTAGAGCTAGCGAATGGTATAGGAGAAGATGACTCAAGATCACCCGCCTTGGCCTTAATTCGTGAATATTGTAAAAAGGAGACAAGGGTAACAAGAGAGATCCAGTGGGGGATTGCAACAAATCGGTACGGCAGAAGAGTACATGGACAGGTTCGAAGCGTTACTCTTATAAAAGCCTTTTTCTTCATAAAGTATTTAGTTGCATCTTTTTTTTAGTGGGCTCAAAGAAGAGATTAAGTACTTGGTTAAAGCGATGAAAGCAGTAAGCTTAAGTGATGCTCTTTAACTTGGCCCCCAGGAAGAAAATATACTTTTTTCTCGATATGATAATATGAACTTAAAATGCACGTCGAAATAAAAAAAACCAAGTGGCCTTGCTCTTTCACAAGCCATTTTGCCACGGGTATACCGAATCATAAATCTTCAACCCTGAAGGGCGTGCAGTGCAGGAGGGATCTGGCAGCCCCTATGGAAGCTCCTTTCGTCACTACACTAGAATATTCCATGCCACTGCAAGCAAGGAATCACTAACGATGAATGGTAAATTTGAGCCGCTATATAACGAATACAAATGTGAGGCTATAAAGAGAGCCACGGAAACCTAACTTCTAAAAGAATTGGTTTTATCTTCTTCATGCGCTTCGTTTGAGAGTGTCGACAGATCTTTCGACTCTTCGCAGCGGGAATATACTGGTACTTACTGGCTCCTATTCCACGATATAAGGTCCGCATCTGATTCACCCGATTACGAGACTCCTTCGACTCCTTCATTATTTGAAGATTGGAAAACTTCCTTCCTTGGCACAAGACAACAAAGACGGTAATTCCCTTTGCGGATCCTTTCTACTCCTATCCCACCCGAGCATTTAGTCGCACCGATTCTTCGCACATACGAACTGCGAAATCCTACTGAATCTGAAAAAGGGCTTGACCTCTCTCATCTTATCTTATGCTTTTTCTTTTACTCTGGCCAACAAAAATAAGTTATAGAGGGGAAGTGCGAAAGGGGGGTATAAAGCCTGGCCTAAGCATAGGGCAAAGACTGAACACATTTCTCTGTCCTCAAAAGCAAAAAGCAGAGGTCGCAGGTAGGTTACGTAGTCCGTAACCATTAAAGGCTAAAGAACCATCGCATCCTAAACTTTATTCATCACGACCTTGAAAACAAGGATTTATATGAAAGTGAGTGCTTACAAAGTAGTTCGGTATTAAGACTAAGCATAACCTCGGTAAGAGTCTCGCACAGATACAGGTTGATGATGACTTCAGTGTGAGGGTGAACGCACAAAGTCCCCAGGTACCACAACCCCAGTGCGGCAGCTCTGTATGCTTTTTGTTGGATTATCTGCTTTATTAACATTATCTTGATGCTAGAAGATAAAGTAAAGAACTTATGCCTAGCACTACCTTTTCATCTATAAATATGGAATAATGGAATAATCTATCAATATAGAATATTGGAATAAGTAGTAGGCCCATAACGTAATTTGATAGTTTGGCAAGGTAGGACAACACTTCTGAGGGCTGGGTAGGCTGGTAGGAACTCAGACTTTGTGATAGGAAAGGATACGTTTGTGATAGGAAAGGATACGGTTAACTTAGACTTATCATGGATCATGGCGTAGATGAGGCCAATAGGAGAAGGAAAAGAAGAACTCGTTTCACGAGAAGAAATAAAAGAGCTAACTGTATGTATAAACGCGTTATTGTACTTAGGGGAAAACATCTATTTAGTAGCTTTATAGGCACATGTTAGGCTGTCTTTGGACTCTCTAGGCTGCTTACTAATGAATGCCTTTCGAACTACTCCCTCTATGCCAGAAGTACAACAATCTGCATTTATCAATAACCAGCTATCCTCTTAACCTCTCTTTTCCTAGAAATGGAGTACTCAAAGGCTTGCATCCGGAAAGGCTTGCTCTATATTCAGTAATTGCATTCTCTTTTCTTTGACCATGGACAATGAATGGGCATAGAGATTTTCTGAATTAGCTTACGTGATGAGGTGATACAATGGAATAGAGTTCATTAAGATACGTCAAAGATGACGGCCTTTCATGAAGTATATAATAACTATAGAAATCTCCTATTTCATAATTTCCACATAGATCTCTGAGTAAGGCAGATAAGTACTGTATCCTAATTGCTTATCCAAGAAAAAGAAAGCGGCGGAGCTGCTATAGACGCTTTGATTGGCTGGAGACAGAGATCTCTCAAGTGTGCAGTGATAGATCTTTAGAGATAGCCATACTGATGAAGTCGGCCCAAGCAATGCCCAAAGAATCCCATTTCTTTCTTGGTTGGACTAACCCAACCGGCAATTTCCGTCTTTCTGAATTGGGATAGTCAGATTCAGTCTTTCTTTCGTATCAAAGTCAGTTCTTTCCTTGATTCTTTCTTTTCGTGCATGACCTTTCTCGAACTTTCGAAAAATGATAGAATTTACTTTTCCGCAGCCACTATTTGGACTTCTCCTTTTAAGCTAAGCAATTATGAACGGAACGGGCAAGAGTGATCTTCAAAAGCCCAGGTTGGCTTTCCCACTTCCAAATCTGTAATAGTAAAGTAAGAGTAAGGTGCGGATAGCGGACAATTTCCATAATAGATAGCTAAAGTGCTTAATCCTGAGAAGATGGGAGACGTCGATTGTTAGAGTACTCTTGACAAGTGCATTTCTCAAATTCTAGAGATTGAAAGCATGCCTGCCTGTTTGTTCTTTTCAGTTCCAATCAACCTTCTTTTTCTTTTTGAATCCAAGCAAGAAAACGGATGCGCGTTAGCGCAACGGCTTTCGCGTTAGCGCATCCTCTTGCTGGGATGGACAAAGATTTTACATAGATAATGCTTTCTCGCTACCCGCTCGCAATGGTTCACTGATCAATACTTCACAAAGTCATCAACATGTGATACGACAAAACTAGAAATCAAATCGTATCGTATAGAAAGTTAAGTTCAGTTCCATGTCGGTATCTTCCTGAATTCCAGAAAGTAGGACATTATTAGGTAAGCACTAGAGTAGAGGCACGCACCCCGAACTGTTTGGAAAGCAATTCAACGAAGCAAGCTGGTTGTTTATGACCCTAGTATGTTCTTTAGAAAAAAAGGAAGTGGGGCGCTCGCCGGACATCAATGATTTCAAAAGGGACATGCGAGGCACTACTTCCCTTCTTGTTTATAACCTGCTCCTTATCCGATTGAAGGACAACCCTAGTATTCCTACTTCAGGGACAACCCTTGTTAACCGAGTTCAGGGCAAACCCTAGCATTGTTTGACGGCAAAGGAAACTATAAATTAGTTGATTTAATTGAAGGAAGTGAGCGGCTACCATTCGAGGAGCCAGCTTCTCCAACAATTAATGCTCTACTGGTTTGTAATTTCCCTAGCTTTGGGAAAGACCGGATCAGAATATGAATTTCTGGGCATACTTAGTAGATGCAGATCTAGGCACTCATTCTTCCTCAGATGGGGAATGGGCCAAGCCGATCCGTTGTTGGCTCTGAAAGTGCATTTGCTAGTTCAAAAGAAGCTGAATCCGGGTGCAAATGGGATTTCAAATGATTCTTCTGTTTCGTAGCATGCAGCGCAGACTCACTTGGTAAATAACCTTCCCTAAAAGAGGCAAGGTGCTCACACATGAAATTCCCTTTTGAAGGATATCCTATTTGACTTTTATGCCATACTAGGGCAAAGCCATCGAGACTATATCCATCACCAGTCATTAAGTAAGGGTCGTGGGGGGCTTTCGTTGAAGATCTCAGTTCTTTCGCGCATATGGAGTCAGTTCATCCCGAGCATCACAGCTTCCTGAACCTTTTCCTTCACACAGTGATGAGGTAGTCGAATTCCTATATGTCGATAACTTGCGTAAAAGTTCTTGTAGAAGTAAGAGTCCCTCTGAGATCTTTCGTTAGCCCGAACGTCCTCTGAGATAGAATAAAATAAGTGACAAATGAATGGTAACACATGGTACCTATCCGTGGTCGGGAAATGCTTTGTGCCCTGTGTCCTTGCTTTGCTCTACCGAAGGATGACGCAAGGTTTTTCTAACAACAGTGTTCGGTTACCATATCTTTGAATGACAAAATGCCCGGGAAGAGGAACAAACCTGAAGTCTGCCGAAATCCATAAATCAGGATAAAACCAGTCCTCTTTCGGGAAAAGAATCGAACCAATCCTTAAATCGTGGGAGGAAAAGGCAAAAAAGTGAGCCCACCCGACTAAAGGAACGGATAAATTCTGAACTTCAATAATCGAAGAGTGGTCGTAGGAGCCCACCCCAGGCAAATCCACTTATCGTTATCTTGCTCCTGGTCAAGCTAAACCAGAACAATCCGCGCTAGTTGCTCAAAAAATCGTATCAAAATAAAGCAAGAAAAAGGGCGGGCTGCTGGCGTGGGACTTCCTCTTTCGCTGGCTGGGCCCTTTGTTTGGACTCTAAATCCAAACGGAGTGAGTGGTTCAAATCCACTTTAGAACGAGACGAGAATCAAATTGTAGGCTTATGGGAACACGCATATGAACCTTCCGAAAAAAATATTGAACTGTGTTCAGTGACATACAGAGGGAATTTCACGAGCAGATTAAAGCTACCCAAGCCTTGTCTTTGAATGCCAGCTTTTTCTTATGAAATGCAAAGCAAGTTCTTTCCAATGCTACTTCCAAAATGCCAATGCACGGATTTTATCTCTTGACTTTTATTAGCTCCTGATATAGATAATGCTACGTGCTCGCTAACTCTATTCGTCCTGGCAAAGCTTCAGGACATGAATTGGAATGAAAAAGAAATGATTACTTCAAACTTTAAGAGAGATGGAGGACTCCCAATCGGTTTAAGGAAGAGCTTTAAAGTTGAGAAAGAAGAAGGGCCGAAGGCTTTGACATTCAATCAACGGAGTTGTTTTGTATTCGATTCTTTCTATTTCTTCTCTATCCTTCTTCTCTGCCAACCCTACCTTACCTTATTGAATGCCTTGCACTTGCTTTCTCGTCTCAATCCGACGTTCTTCTTTTGACAACCTATGAACTTCTCCAACGTCGTAGCTTTAGGTCAATCCCTAGTAGCTTTCTTTGCCGATCGAGATTACCCATCACTCGCCTTCCTACTACCTACTATAGGCTTGCTCCTGAAGCTGGAAAGTAACGAACGAAGTGAAAAACTGGAATCTAGATTGTGGTGCTTCATCTCTAGAATGGGCTCTTTACTCACCAACAAACACCATTCCACAGCTTCAACATGCTACCAGTACAATCTGAATTGGAAAAAGGATGAGAGTGGCATTGGCTTTAGGGGATGTTGCTGGCTCTATAGTAATTGGATCGGTCATGGTGCATTTTGGAGAAGGATTGGATTGGTGACTTACCCATTCAGTGACTTTGGCACTGGACGTTCCAAAAACGGGTACTATCGGATCGGGTGAATTAGAGAATAGACAGAGGTCCGTTGGCATTTCAGCTTCTCTTCTCCTTTCAGGGCCTATCCGAAAGAGAATCCAGGACCTCTTGGTCCTGAATATCAGAATAGGACGAACGAACCGGCCTCCGCGGATATCTTTGCTTCGGAACAAAACAATTAGCATTAGGCTCGGTCAACTGGAATGTGTATTATCCATATGGGAGATCTTCCAATCGAGAAGATCCATCGATCTGAGACGAAGAGAAAGGGCCCATTTTCTTTACTTATTCAGTTAAACCAAGGATTCGTTATGGAAACAGATAGCAACAACCATTTCATCAGACATGCGTATTTTTGATTATCCGGTGGATTTACACAGTTTCATTAATGCAAATTGTTTGATTGTAGTTAGTACTCAGGTTATTCGACGCTCAAGAATTCTTATTTAGGCAGTTCATATCATCCATACATAGTGTTTTGATCTAAGATTGCAATTCTTCCATGTTTCCGCAGTAGCATATTGTTCCATGGAGCTAGGGTCCAAAATAGGAATCAACAAGTGTTTCCACGACTCTACCGCCCGGCCAATCCTGTTCCACTGAATCCCCTCCCTTTTTCATGGCCACATATCTTTACGGCTAAGGAGTGGGAAATCTTTCTCCTGTTACACAAATGAAATGTTTCATTTCATCCGGGAAAAGCCACCTCTTTCTCCACAAACAATGTCTTTGTCATTTGATCCAGGAGCCTTCCGTTAGATAGGAACAGCTTTGCTAAATACTGAGAACTCTCGGATAGAGTATTAGAATGAAAAGACCATTAATTATATAAGGAAGAACCCAGGGTTCTAGCCCATTCCCATTCCTAAATCACTAATTCGTAGTGCTTTTGCCTTTCTTGCGTACTCCTGGTGAACCAGTTGCTAGCCATATGTTTAGGAGGCTTTTTTCTCCAGGTACTGGTACTAAGCCGCTTTGCCATCTCTTCATCTTCATCTGCAAAGAATTCTCGACGTGAAAACACAGAGACAAAGGCCTGATCTTTGAATAGGAAAAAGAATGGATCCGAAGGTCCCAAATCAATTGGCTTATTCGAAAAAAGCCTTCTTCTTTGAAAGATATATCTCGTGTCTGGTACTGCATTGTTCCACTCTGCAAGAAGTCCGAATCAGTCTCTTGCACCTCCCCCTTTTTATGATAAATATACCATAAATAATTCGAATAAATAGCAGTCTCTGACAACTCATCCTCTTTAATCTGCTTGGACCCGCTCCAATACCCATAGGAAAATCCCCAGTCATATTCAGCGTACCTGTCCCTGCAATCAAATAGATTGTCCCAAGGGCCCCATATTCTAGGAGCCCAAGTTATGCTATTGAAAATTCGTTCCTCTAGCAGTTCCGGTTTGACCATTCCGTTCCCTTTTTCAAACTCCACTTCTTTTCATATAGCATCCCTAATCAAAGAGAGAACAATATCCATTTCAAAACATTTCTAACGGATTCCTTGGTTCGGACCGACGAAGTAATGGCACTCGATTATTATCAACCCGACTGCAATCTTTTTCTGTCGGTAAGGATTGCACCAGAGCACCTTCTACTTCTAATAGGCCATGAACTATAGATAGAGAAGAATCATTCTGAGCGAGTCCATAAGAAGAGACCCACTTTTTCATCGGTTCCGGGGGAAGACCAAAGATCTTGCGCGACCGGTCCGCCAGAAAAACTCAAAAGAGAAAGAAGTCTCGTTAATCTCTTCATGCTCGTTCCAAGTTCGAAGTACCGTTTGGCCAAAAAAAAAGCCGCTTCCTGACACGATTGCCTCTTTATATAGATAGATATAGGATCTATGGGGTTATTACTTAGAAGTCTATTTTGTACAAGATCCCCTCCTATCTGATAGAAAAGGGTCCCATGATCCCGAGCCGGTCTTATCTTGGCTCGCAAACCCCAAGTTTGTCTATGAAGAGCTAATCTAATTGTATTAGTTTCTATAATGGATTTCTTATGTGGAATACTAATGGATAGGGCCTCGTTGCTAAGTGCTACAAGATCTAGTGCACTGGAACTCGTGGTTATGGATCCGAATCCTTTAGTATGGAACATTGTCTTTTCCAAGTAAAAACCCCTAGTATATGAAAGAATGAAAAGGTGCTTTCGTTCTTGTGGAATAAGAAGCCCTCGTACCTTAATGAAAGGAAAATAGGAATTTTTCGTTAGGTATTTGACCAAATAGGATCGTCCAGTTCCTATAGAACCTATCACTAAAATACCCGATAGGGCTAAGCGGAACGAAAAGGGTTTTCCATGAGATGGTAAATGAAAACGATTAGCCCCACACGAGGTTTGGGAATAAGTGATTGTCTGATAATGAGCAAGGAATATACGTCTTTCTGCTAAAGAGGATCTATTAAACTCATAATTCATTAGATCCTTGTTAGCAATGTCAACTAGGTATCATAAGTAAATGGATCTCGGTTGTTCAATCCTTTGATAACCAAGGTCATTCTTTGCTAAAGAGAAATGATCACTATGGGTCAGACTCAATAGAATTGGATCCATTCCAAATAGCGAGAATTAGGATTCTTGATCCCTCTCAATCTCTCTTTCAATTCGAGGATCCGGAGAGGTGTTTTCATAGTCATCTCCGAATATTTGCCATCTTCGAATATTTTCGATTTCATTTTTCTATGATATGTCTTTCTATATGAAAATTGGTTATTTACGATGTACGATGATCCCTGTTAAGCATCCATGGCTGAATGGTTAAAGCGCCCAACTCATAATTGGTAAATTTGCGGGTTCAATTCCTGCTGGATGCACGCGAACGGGAACGGTCTATTGGAACTGGCTCTCTATCCATGGAATCTCATCCATCATCCATACATAACGAATTGGTATGGTATATTCATACCATAACATAAGAACAATAAGAACTCGAATTCTTATCGATACTGGATGTCACACCCAATTTTAAGAACAAAATTGAATGCAATAACTCATGTGTGCCCAGAGATCAATCACACACATAAGCCACAAATTAAGAAGTACCATTACATATGTTTATTACATAACGAATATTATTCAAAGTCTTAACATAGCAGCGGATAAATAAAGTATCTCTCGCGGTAGCTCCATCACAGGGAAGATGACTGGTTGACAGCAAGACTAGAACTCTTCAGGGAAGTCGTCGTTACCATAGCAATCTGTTACCCATCCGGGATTTTTATCCAAGTAGAAAGAAAATAAACAAGCATAAGTACATCTCGTACTTAACAAGTGTAACATGGGGTTCATGAGGCTCAAAAAGGCTGACACTGGTTAAACTGCAGTAGCTTTTAGTTGGCACAATTTTAATATTAAGGTGAACATATATGGATGCTTAAACCCAATCCACATGATCATAATAACTGAAACATAGCAATAAGGTAATCAACATGTGCAACATAAATAAACAACATATAACAACTAATCTGTGAGTTTTCCGGGCCGCTCGTAACCGTGAGCACGGCTGATATATCAGTTTTACACTCTACCCGATGAGTCGTGATATCCAGATGCCCGGGTTAATTACTCCCATAACACTTCCGAGGTGAGCGGGCAGGATACACGCCAAGCCTTTCAAAGGTTCGTCTAACAAGTTAGGGCCGTTAGTTCTTAAGGCAAGGGGATGTAGAGCCCTCCTTCCAGGTGGCACAAAAACACGCAGCCTATACTCACGTGGACAGAAGCCGCACTATACCCGTCTCGGCAAGATCCAACGCGCCTATACAGGTGTCCACTAACAAGCTAGAAAAGGTCCTTATACTGAGCTAAGGTCAGAGCCATATAACCCTCATGGTTGCACTGTATGTCCCAGCTTTTGCTGACAGGAGGTCCTATACCATATTGCTAAAAAGATCAAATTTTATTCATCATTATTAGATCATGTTTGGTTTAAGTAAAGCTCTAGCAAAACTCTACCCATATGCATAGCATCCCAAGGTTGACAAGGTAACGGGTCAAAAGTCTAGGGTAAACTAGATAGGAGATCAAAATTAGACACATGCATATGAATTTAGATGTTTCAGGGTGAATAGGTCAACAAGGAGGATCCCATGCTATACTTGCCTGATTCAGCGAACTCTGGTTGCTCTTGGTTGTCGTAGAAGGGTTCCTGATCACCAGCGTATGTCTCACCGTCTATACTCGATTACCACATCAACACACAATCATTGGGACACAATCATGCAAAGCAAACAAGCTATAATTAGAACATTACACCAACAGCAAGAAAATAATATAAAAAGTTTGGAAACAGAATCTACGATCCAACACGATCACATAAACGCGAAGATCACGAAAAACGGAATTATAACGCGAAAGTTATGAGCTAAACCAATTACCAAACCTTAGTTAGTAGATTAAACCTAACTCAAATTTTAAGTACTGAAAACAGTATAGATTTTCATGCAGATAGATAGATCTTTTCAAAACGAATCTAACGCAACTTGAACGGACTAAATCGGACTAAAACGTAGAAGTTATAAGCATTTGAAACTGGTGGCAAAACTGTAAATAAACTGAAATTGATTTTGAATTTAAATTGATTTAAATCAAAACTGCAAATCGGTTGGACTGCGCCTCAAATAGGACAAAGCGCAGGGGCTTAGACGGAAGATTGCACAGACTCAACGCACAGTGCGTTGTGGACCGCGGGTTGAGATCCAAAAAGTTGTAAGGGCTCTTTAGCAAGAACGGCATCGAAGGGGTACGGGGCTTCCTGAGGCGTCGGATCGGCGACGGACGCTCCAGATCAGATCAGGGAGAGGCCGGCGGCACTTTCGCCGGAGCAAAGGGAGGGCGCGGCGGCGACATGGCCGGAAGGCGGCGGCGCTAGCTCGGGTTAGGGCTAGGATACGGTAGAGACCTCGGGAGTAGGTCCAATCGAAAGAGGAGATCAAGGCGAACTCACCCGAGGTGATGATGGCGTCGGTGAAGCCTCGGTGACGATGAATTTTGCGACGGGGCGGACAGCGGGGGCTCTGCAACGACGGCGAGCACGGGTTAACGCGAAACCAGGAGAAAACAGAGGGGGAAAAGGTGTAATGGCTTCGCGTGACCAAGACGAAGCTAGATAGGAACCTTGCGACGGCTGGAACTCGATGAAGTGTCGGGTTGACGGCGGCGGATCTTCGGCAGCCGCGGAGTTCGTCGCGGGAGCGAACTAGGGCACGAGAGCTAGAGCTAGATGCGTGGGGAAAGGCGGCGAGCTCTCGGGAATTTTATAGGGGAATCGGCTCGGCTGTTTAGGCAAACAAGGACGCGTAGAATCGATGGAATCGAACTCGGCATCGAGTTCGAGCCGGAGACGAGTTGGGGACGCCGTCCCTGACCGGTGGGGTATGCTGTCAGCGAGAGGGAGAGAGCCAGGCGCGCGGGTGCGGGCGACGAGCGGGGCTGGGCCGTCGGCGCGGGGCTGCAGCGCTGCGCGCAGGCGTTGGGCCGGGCGGCGGCCCATGCGGGCGAAGGAGAGAGGGAAAGGGGAGAAGAGAAAGCGGGCCGGCGCGAGGGGAGGAGCAGGCCGGCCAGGCAGCTCGGGCCAAAAGAGAGAAAAGGAGAGGGAGAGAAGGAAAAATGGTTTTCCAATTTCCAAAACTGATTTTCAAGAATGAATTTGAAATCCCTTTGAATTCAAACAAGTTTTGAGCAAAAACCAATCATCACAAAAATAAGATATGCACCAGCATGTATGCATCAACATGATCTTTGGCCTAGGATTAATTTTAGCTTTTGTAAATAATTTATTAACTAGGTTCTATGCAACACATAAAATGCATAATTAACTCATATTGCCTATTTTCAATTTGATGCAAATTTTGGGATGTTACAATTCTACCCCCCTTAAAGAATCTCGTCCTCGAGATTCCAGCGATGCTTACTCAAACAACTGTGGGTATGACTTTCTCAAATCTTCTTCTCTTT
Organism: Coix lacryma-jobi var. lacryma-jobi; assembly: GCA_009763385.1. NCBI lineage: Eukaryota > Viridiplantae > Streptophyta > Magnoliopsida > Poales > Poaceae > Coix > Coix lacryma-jobi. The sequence goes on along the minus strand of VDCT01000472.1, from coordinate 423,773 downwards.
CCCAAGTTGCCTCTGCTTCTGAGTACCGATTCCACTGAACCTTGCACATCTTTATTACTCTGCTCCGGGTAACTCTTTCGGCTGTTTCCAAAATCTTTGTCAGATACTCATCATAAGTCAAATCTTCCTTAACTGTGAGCTCTTCCAACGGTATCTGCTCTTCGGGTACTCGCAGGCACTTTTTCAACTGAGAAACATGAAACACATTATGCACTCCTGACAAGCTTTCAGGCAACTCTAACTGATATGCCACTTCACCACGTCTTTCAAGGATCTTGAATGGTCCAATATACCTGGGTGCTAGCTTTCCTTTCTTATTGAACCTTTTCACACCTCTCATCGGTGACACCTTTAGGTAGACATAATCACCTACTGCAAAGTTAGATCTCGACGACGGTTGTTTGCATAACTCTTCTGCCGAGACTGAGCGGCTCTCAGGTTATCTCTGATTATCCTGACATGTTCCTCGGCATTTCTCAACACATCAGGTCCAAACACTTAACTTTCACCTGTCTGATCCCAGAACAACGGTGTTCTACACGGTCTTCCATACAAAGCTTCAAACGGTGCCATCTTAAGACTCTCCTGATAGTTGTTGTTGTATGAGAACTCTGCATAACACAGATTCTTGTCCCAACTGGTGCCATACTGCAATGCACAAGCTCTCAACATGTCTTCTAGAATCTGATTTGTTCTTTCCGTCTGTCCATCAGTCTGTGGATGATAAGCAGTACTGAAGTTCAACCTCGTACCCAAAGATCGATGTATCATCTGCCAAAAGTGAGAGGTGAACTGAGTACCACGATCCGACACAATCTTTCGAGGCACTCCATGCAAACATACTATCCGTTCCATATACAATTCTGCCAACCTAGCTCCCGTGTAGGTAGTTTTGACCGGTATAAAGTGAGCAACTTTGGTCAATCGATCTACTACTACCCATATGGAGTCGTATCCTCTCTGAGTACGGGGCAACCCAACTATAAAGTCCATACCAACTTCTTCCCACTTCCATTCAGGTATCTTCATTGGTTGCAACAGACCGGCGGGTCTCTGATGTTCTGCTTTTACTCTTTGACAGGTATCACACAGAGCTACATACTCGGCTACATCTCTTTTCAGTCCATCCCACCAATACTTTTTCTTTAGATCAAGGTACATCTTAGTGCTTCCAGGATGAATGGAATAAGCTGACTCATGCACTTCTCGCAGTATAGTCTCACGTATCTCCTTGATTTCAGGCACGCATAACCTATTCCCATGCCATAACGTACCATCATCATTGTGACACCCCCATTTTAAGAACAAAATTGGAGCACAATATATGTATGCCAGGATCAATTTTCATACATATATCCACATCATAGTAAATATCAAAACAATGCTTTGTTAATAATATCGAACTTTATTACATAAATGACCCTCGGGTCTGAAATAAAAAGTACAGTCTCTCATGAAACTAACTCTAAGGTAAACTCTGACGAAGATGCGGAAGATCTGGACTCCACTCCACAGGAAGGTCGACCGGGGGCTGCGCCATCCTAGTACAGGTCGTCAGGGTCATAGCCTCCGTCTTCTAGATACTCCGGCTCCTCGTAGACGTAGTCTCCAGCGTCTGGGTGGGGTAGCAGGGGGGACAAAGAGGAAGGGTGAGTACATCGAAATGTACTCCGCAAGTGTAGGAAATATATGCTTATGAGGCTTATAACAAAGGTAGGCTGACTTTGTTTGACTCAAGCGCCTAAAGCGACACACCCTATTAAATCCTATTTCCTATGCACCTATTTACTAGGTTATAACCACAGTCTCCAAAAGTAACAGTAACCACACTCGGAATCGCACCGAGCAAACCACACTCGGAGTCACACCGAGCAACCAACACTTGGAGTCCACCAAGCAACCACACTTGGAGTCGCACCAAGCACCCACACCTGAAGTCCATCAGGCAAACCACACCTGAAGTCCATCAGATGACCCGAACCCAAACCAACCAGTAACCAACTAATCTCAAAGAAGTCCAAGCCGCTCGTGACCGTGAGCACGGCTGATATATCAGTTTTACACTCTGCAGAGGTTGCACATCGTTACCCATGAGTCGTGCAGATCCCGTCACGCTAAACACTGCCGAGGTGCATAGCGGGTTGCACTGCAAGGCCTTTACAAAGCCCCCTCCAAGTCCGTTCCACACGTACCTCTAAGGTTTCACCCCGTACAAAGGTCTACGACCCCCAGGGCCCCCTCGTGAGCCACTAAAACAAACCCCGTGTGGACCCTCAACTTAGAGGTAACTAATTAATTAGCCAGGTCCAGCCCATCCAGATCTCATGGTTGCGCTGTCAAGCCGGGTTACATGCTCTGAGAACCGGGTCCTAGGGATCCAGGCAGGATATGTCTAGCACGAGCCCCGAACCAAAAACCAAAAGCAGCTGCCGAGTCCCACGGCACAAAACCACCAATACGGGTCCATCCTGCCGGATTTACCTAATAACCATGTTACTACAAAATTACCATGTCCACATTCGTTTCATATTTCATTAATCAAGATTTTAAACATTTTAACTCCCATCCCAACCATGACTGCAGGAATAAGCAAGACACCTACCCGAACATCCCAAAACAGGCGACAAGGATAATAGAGCAAGATCTAGTAAACCATAATGTAGGATTCAAATTTGACATTGCATGCATCTACTGGATCTAATCTACTCTAGAACCAAAAGTAAAATAAAGTGTAGGTGCAAAATGTTCAAGAACACTTGCCTTCGGACTGGGTCGAATCAACTGGGTCGCAAGGATGGTCTGGAGCGTCCTCGTACTCCGCACTCTCTGGATCAAACACCAAACATGGCCCAAACAAATCAATATAAATAACAGTACATCAACAGTATGAAAACAGAACGTAAATAGATCTAACGCGTAGAGCTCGACGAGACGAAACTAACGCAAGTTGAACGGGTCAAAACGGAGTTAGAACGCAAGAGTTATGGGCTTTTGAAGTTGAGTGGCAAATCTGTAAATAATTCAAACTCATTTTCGTACTTTAAATAAATTAAAACTGTAAAAGTGTTGCAGCTGGACCGGGCCTCATTTTCCCGAAAGATCAAGGGCTAGGACGCTATTTTCGCAAGACTTAGTGAACAGGTGCAGTGGGACGGCGGGTTGATTATCAAATAAGGCAGGGGCTCTTTTGCAATTTCGCCACGGCCGGTCAGCGTGGACGCGCTGGCTGCTGAGCTGGCGCCACGTGGCGGCGCGGGGTTGGCTCGGTGTGCCAGCTGTCGCTGTGGACGCGGTGGGCGAGCGCGTGGTGGACTGAGCCCACCGCACGGTACACTTGGCTCATACCCCTTCGGGGAAATTTCTAATCTGAGCCGCCCGCTAAGATCTGACGGACAGGAAGTGAGAGGGAGAGCATGCGGCGGCCGGAGCCAGAGAGGACGCGGCGGCGCCATGGCTCCCTCGGTGAAGGACTCGCCGGCGCACGCGGGGACGGCGCTTTGATGCGGTAGAGACGATGTAAAGTAGGGGAAACGAAAGAGGAGCTTACAGAGGGCTCGTCTGTGGCGTTCTTGTCGCCGGTGGTGGCTCGGTGAGGGGGTTCAGCGACGGGGAAGACGGCCTGTGGTTCGGAGCTACGGTGAACTCCTCCGAGTGGCACTGCAGCGTGAGTCGGCCACCGAAACGATGCGACGGAGCTGCGGCGTGAGCCCGCGACACCACTGCGAACCGGAGAGGAGGATGGAGAGATGGGTGGCGCGGTGGACTTTGGCGGCTTGGTAATGGTGGTGGCGGCGCTAGGGTTTCGAAGACACTTGGTGGCGGAGGCCTGGAGGGCTTGAGCTAGAAAGGAAAAGGAGCGGAGGTGGCGGCAGCTCCGATTTAAGACGCTACAGGCAACTAGATAGGCCTCCAGGCGCCGGAAGAAGCGGGGCGGCGGCGGCAACGTTTTTCCGGAGAACTCGGTCGGAGGTTGGGGACGAGCCTGACATGTGGGGCCCACCTGTCAGCGAGTGTAGTGAGGATGGCCGGTGGGCTATGGCTGTCAGCGGGGCGGGGAGGCGAGGGCGCGTGCGGCCTGCGGTGAGAGGGAGGATTAGGTGGGCCGGTGAGCGGATGGGCCGGCGCCCAAGGAGAGGAGGCGGGGAGGGGACGGGCCGGGAAGGAAGGAAAGGGGAGCAGGCCGGTTGGGGTTTGGGCCGCCGGGAGAGGAGAGGGATGGGTTGGGCTGCAAAAGGGGAGAGAGAGGAGGTGAGCCTGGTTGCCTTTCTTCTTTTCTTTTTGTTTTTTCAAGGTTTAGCAAACTCTTTTAAAATCAAATTCAAAACCAGTTTTTAAAATCAAATATATTTGTAAAGTTTTGAAAACATTTTCCCTAGGTTTTGAAAATAAAACTTTGAGTTTGATTTCGCAAAACTTTTATAATCTTTTTATTGCTTTTCTAAATAGAATAAATCCGATTCGCCCTATACGGGTTTAATAAAATTATTTACCACACAATAAAATATGCAATGGCATGAATGCAACATGAAAATGAGAAATAAAATTTTATTTTCCTCCTCTAATAAACTAGCCAACCTATTTAATTTCTAATTCCTTTTATTAAATTGGGGAAAAATTAAATCAGGGTGTTACAAACCTACCCCCTTAGAAGAATCTCGTCCTCGAGATTAGGAAGAGTCGGCGAAGAGATGAGGAAAATCTGCCCGAAGATCATCTTCTTTCTCCCATGTGGCTTTTTCTTCGGAGTAATGCTTCCATTGCACCTTGCAGATCTTAATCCTCTTGTTGCGAGTACCTCGTTCCATCGTGTCCAGAATCTTGATCGGCTCAGAGAAAGTCAAATCATCCCGCAGATCAAGCTCCTCAAGTGGCAACTGCTCCTCTGGAACTCTGAGGCATCTCTTCAGCTGGGATACATGGAATACATTATGGATACCTGCCAGACGTGCAGGCAACTCCAGCTGATATGCAACTGCGCCTTTCTTGTCAATCACCTTGAAAGGGCCAATGAATCTCGGAGATAACTTCCCTTTGACATTAAACCTCCGGAGACCTCTGAAAGGTGACACCTTCAGATAGACATAGTCCCCGATCTGGAACTCCAGCTCTCGTCGTCTGACATCGGCATAGCTCTTCTGTCTAGTCTGAGCTGTCTTCAGGTTGCTTCTGATCTGTCTGACCTGTTCTTCAGCTTCTTCTATAGACTCAGGGCCAAAGACCTTCCTTTCTCCAACCTGATTCCAGAACAGGGGAGTTCTGCACTTCCTGCCATACAGTGCCTCGAAAGGTGACATCTTCAGACTGGCCTGATAGCTGTTGTTATATGAGAAACTCTGCATATGGTAGACTCACATCCCAACTCTGGCTATTCTGAAGCGCACTGGCTCTCAACATATCCTCGAAATTGAAACCATTTAGGTTGAATGCCATAGTACTAATACCTAAAGCAGTGAACCAGATCCCTACTACAGGCCAAGCAGCCAAGAAGAAGTGTAAAGAACGAGAGTTGTTGAAACTAGCATATTGGAAGATTAATCGACCAAAATAACCGTGAGCAGCCACAATATTATAAGTCTCTTCTTCCTGACCAAATTTGTAACCCTCATTAGCGGACTCATTTTCAGTGGTTTCCCTGATCAAACTAGAGGTTACCAAGGAACCATGCATAGCACTGAATAGGGAACCGCCGAATACACCAGCTACACCTAACATGTGAAATGGATGCATAAGGATGTTGTGCTCTGCCTGGAATACAATCATAAAGTTGAAAGTACCAGATATTCCTAAAGGCATACCATCAGAGAAACTTCCTTGACCAATAGGGTAAATCAAGAAAACAGCAGTAGCAGCTGCAACAGGAGCTGAATATGCAACAGCAATCCAAGGGCGCATACCCAGACGGAAACTAAGTTCCCACTCACGACCCATATAACAAGCTACACCAAGTAAGAAGTGTAGAACAATTAGCTCATAAGGACCGCCATTGTATAACCATTCATCAACAGATGCAGCTTCCCAAATTGGGTAAAAATGCAATCCGATCGCCGCAGAAGTAGGAATAATAGCACCAGAGATAATATTGTTTCCATAAAGTAAAGAACCAGAAACAGGCTCACGAATACCATCAATATCTACTGGAGGAGCAGCGATGAAGGCGATAATAAATACGGAAGTTGCGGTCAATAAGGTAGGGATCATCAAAACACCGAACCATCCAATGTAAAGACGGTTTTCGGTGCTAGTTATCCAGTTGCAGAAGCGACCCCACAGGCTTGTACTTTCGCGTCTCTCTAAAATTGCAGTCATGGTAAGATCTTGGTTTATTCAAATTGCAAGGACTCCCAAGCACACGTATTAACTAGAAAGAAAATAGATAATAGAAGGCTTGTTATTTAACAGTATAACATAGTCTATATACCAATGTCAACCAAGCCAGCCCCAACGATTGGATTTTCGTATAACTTCATTTACCAAATACAAAAATTTTGGAAATGAAGTTAGTAAAAATTCAAAACTCAGATTGCTCTTTTCTATTTTCCATATGGGTTGCCCGGGACTCGAACCCGGAACTAGTCGGATGGAGTAGATAATTCTTCCTTGTTACAATAGAAAAAAACCCCTCCCCAAATCGTGCTTGCATTTTTCATTGCACACGACTTTCCCTATGTAGAAATAGCCAATTTCTATTCCGAAGAGGAAGTCCACTAATTTTTAGAATTTTTAATTAGTTAAAGTGATTCACCTACTATGGAACATTTCAGAATGGAAAATGTGCAAGTTTTATCTTGATATCGATCTTTTCTAGTTTATTAATTTTGTCTAATGATTAATTAAGAGTAAGAGGATTCACCAGGTCATTGATACGGATAATATCAAAATACCAAATACGCTCACTGTGTGATCCATGGAAAGAAAAGTGAATTGTTTTGGTTTTGGTGAACATCAAAGAAAAAACTAGCTCTTCTTCCGTAAAAAATTCTTCCAAAAATACCGAACCCAATCGTTGCATAAAAGTTCGTACCGTACTTTTATGTTTACGAGCTAAAGTTCTAGCACATGAAAGTCGAAGTATATATTTTAGTCGATACAAAGTCTGTTTTTTCGAAGATCCACTATGATAATGAAAAAGATTTCTACATATCCGACCAAAACGATCAAGAATATCCCAATCTGATAAATCAGTCCAAACGGGTTTACTAATAGGATGCCCCGATCCAGTACAAAATTGAGCTTTTGATAAGGATCCAACGAGGGGAGTTGCAGGGACTGTGGTATCGAATTTTTTCATTCGAGTATCTATTAGAAAAGAATTCTCCAGCATTTGATTCCTTACTAACAAAGTATTTATTGGTACACTTGAAAGGTACCCCAGAAAATCGAAGCAAGAGTTTGTTAATTGGTTTAGACGAATCCTTTGTGGTTGAGTCCAAAAAGAGAAAAAATATTGCGAGAAATTTACAAGGTAAGATTTCCATTTCCTCTTCAAAAGAAGAGTGCCTTTTGATGCAAGAATTGCCTTTCCTTGATATCGAACATAATGCATAAGAGGATCCATAAAGAACCATATGGTTTTCCGAAAAAACCCCGGGTACATTACACCAAAATGTTCCATCTTCCCAGAAAAGATGATTCGTTCCAGAAAGGTTCCAGAAGACGTTAATCGTAAGCAAGAAGATTGTTTACGAAGAAACAACAAGAAAAATTCATATTCTGATACATAAGAGTTATATAGGAATCGAAATAATCTTTGATTTTCTTTTTTCAAAAGAAAAATGGATTTCATTGAAGTAATAAGACTATTCCAATTCGAATAATAGTGGAGAAAGAATCGCAATAAATGCAAAGAGGGAACATCTTGAATCCGGTATTCAAGGAGTTGAACCAGGATTTCTAAATGGATAGGATAGGGTATTTCTATATGTGATAGATAATGTAAATGCAAAAATTTGTCTTCTAAAAAGGGAAATATTGAATGAATAGATTGTAAATTTTGAAACTTTGGTATTTCTTTTTCTTCTGGACAAGATAGTTGCGCTAGCGAGAGTGGGATTTCTACAACAATCGCAAACCCCTCAGATAGAATCTGAGAATAAAACTCAGAATAAAAATAATTGCGGTGATCCAACAATCGATCTTGGTTAGGATAATTAACCGAATTAATCAAAAAATTCTGCTGATACATTCGAATAATTAAACGTTTCACAAGTATTGAACTAAATTTCTTGTTATTACAACCAAAAATTTCCACGGGTTCGGAACCATTTAATCCATAATCATGAGCAAATGCATAAATATATTCCTGAAAGAGAAGTGGGTAGACGAAGTAGTGTTGACGAGATTTCTGTTTTTCTGAATACCCTTCGAATTTTTCCATTTGTATTTCTACTTGAATCAGAGAAAAAAGCATTTCTCGGTTTATCAAATGATGATACATAGTGCAATATGGTCAGAACAAGGTGTTGCATAATACAAACCCAGGAAAGAAAGGGAGTCTAATCCATACAACTTTTTTCGCTCCTTTTCTATCTAATTAGTTTATGTTTGTTCTAATTACAAAACAAACAAGAATAAATCTTTTATTTTTGCAGGCCAATCGCTCTTTTGACTTTGGAATACAGTCTCTTTATCAATATACTGTTTCTTTTACACATTCAAGTCATAACATCCCTTTTCAATCCATAATCAAGAATAATTAGGATTTCTAAAAAAAAAAGTAAAGGGTCCACTCATAGGAAAACCTAACCTTTCCCCGCATTAGGCACTAATCCATTTTTAACGTCTAATTAGATCGGGGAATCCTTCCAATTAACCAATTAAGAAGTTAAGCTCGTTGCTTTTTTTTTATTTTACCAGAATTAGAGCCAGGCTCTATCCATTTATTCACTAGACCCAGAAAATCGGAATTTTTTTATTAAAAAAAGAAATTGATTTTATTACGACATGCTATTTTTTCCATTCATTACCTTTGAGGATCAGTCGTGGTCTTCTAGACTCTACCAAGAGTCTGGACGAATTTGTTGCTTCATCCAAATGTGTAAAAGATCATAGCCGCACTTAAAAGCCGAGTACTCTACCATTGAGTTAGCAACCCAGATAAAATAGGATCTCTTAGATACGATCCAAATCTAAAAATCGATGAAATTACACCGGACGCTCCTGTCAAAACATTGAATTAGCAAGACATCAAAAGAAAGATTTTCTAATCCATTAAAAACACTCAAATACCAAAATGAACAGATCCGGTTAAATTTCACTAAGGCTAAGGGTAAAAAAAAAGCAGCCCCAATCACAATGGCAAAATTGTGATTTTTTTGGCAATTTTTATTTATTTAAAGAAGTAAAATAATCTTGTATGTTGTATGAGAGTACATGCAAGAGGGGCAACCCTATCATTTGAACGAAGTGTAGACAGAAATACCTAATATGGGGTGACAATAAGGAGACCCATCTATCTACAAATTCTATTTGTTCAATAGACCTTTGTCAATGGAAATACAATGTAATTAGATAGAAAAAGGAAATAAAATAGGGACTTTTGTTGGATTGGCACGATATAAATGCAGCAAAAAAAAATAGGACTAAGAAAGAGGCAAATTGTGTCTAAATAATTAAGGGGTACTAAGGACCCTCTCCTACTTTTTTATTCATTTAGTTCTTCAATTAACTCAAAGTTCTTTCTTTATCTTTAAAGAATTCTGCCTTCCTTAAAATATCATAAACTGTTCTTGTAGGTTGAGCACCCTTTTCAAGGAAATAGAGAATAGCTGGAACATTTAAACAAGTTTGATTCTTTATCGGATCATAAAAACCTACTTTTCGAAGATCTCTTCCTTCTCTTCGAGATCGAACATCAATTGCAACGATTCGATAGATAGCTTATTGGGATAGATATAGATAAACAACCCCCCCTAGAAACGTATAGGAGGTTTTCTCCTCATACGGCTCGAGAAAATGATTCGAATTTCTGTCTATAATGCAATTCGATTATGACTTGTTTCCTTAAAGAAAAGAAAAAACAAATTTCATTTATACTCATGACTCAAGTTGGCTAATTTTGACTGACAAACTTCAAAAGAAAAACCCTTTGCAATTTTTTGAGTCGTCTCTAAACTCTTTTCTTTATCTCATCTCGAACAAATTGACTTTTATTCCTTATTCTGATCTAATTCTATTGTTGAGACGGTTGAAAATCGTGTTTACTTGTTCCGGAATCCTTTATCTTTGATTTGTGAAATCCTTGGGTTTAGACATTACTTCGGGAACTCCTATTCTTTTTTCTTTCAAAAGAGTAGCAACATACCCTTTCTTTTTTCTTATTTCCTTCGATAAAGCATTTCACTCTTCTATAGAAATCAAATATGAACAATTGATTCAGATAGACTTTTAATCAAAAAAGTTTTTCCAATCTTCCAAAATTAGACTTTTTCTTATTTTAACCTTTTGATTTCTATATTAAGGATAGACTGACAAAGTTGGCCTAATTTATTAGTTTTCACTAACCCTAGATTCTTTCCCTTGATCAAAAAGAAATTCTGTCCTCTCGAGCTCCATCGTGTACTATTTACTTTACTTACAAACAACCCAGCGAAAATTCGGTTCGGGACGAATAGAACAGACTATGTCGAGCCAAGAGCATTTTCATTACTATAGAAAATGATGGATAGCAAAATCCACAATCGATCATGTCCTTCAAGTCGCACGTTGCTTTCTACCACATCGTTTTAAACGAAGTTTTACCATAACATTCCTCTAATTTCATTGCAAAATGGTATCGAGAATTGATCCAATATGGATGGAATCATGAATAGTCATTGCTTTTGTATACTAATTCAAACCTGCTATCTATGGAGAAAATTGGATAAAAGAAATAAGTATTTATCGGGGAACGCTCTGCAAAGATACAATTTATTTAAACCCATATTCTATCATATGAATGAAACATAGTTCGAAAAAGAGGAATAAAATAGTTTACTTAAGACTTATTTATTATTATTATTAAATTTCCATTCTCAACAGAGAACTCAAGATGATCAATCCTGAAATGAGAAGGATCGACTCTTTCCCAACAAATAAACTATCAACCTCAAAAAAAGTGGAATTAATTTTGAATTAATTTAATGAATTAATATATTTTTCTGTAACAAAAACAATTAACTATTAAACAAATAAGCTATGCCAATGAAAAGATTGGTCGTTTTTGGGTAGTTATAAAATTCTCATACTTCTTCGACTCGAATAACAAAAAAAATTAAGGTCTTTGCTTTTACTTATAGCATTCTTTCTTTTAGGTAAAAGAAAGAACTAAAAATAAAAAATAAGAAAAGTACGATTTTTTTCGAATCCATTCTATCCAACGAACAGTTCTTACCTTAACCTTACCGAAATGGATCATTCTGAATATTTAAAGAATCACAATATTTAAAGAATCACAGATCGAGATCGTTTTCGCTTAACCAAAGAAAAGAAGGACGCTTCTTTTTTACTAATAATACAAGTTTACTAATAATACAAGAAAACAAATAATACAACAAAAATCTATCTCTATCATAAAGGCATAGATCTCATTTTCTATACAGTGTTTTACCTCATTAAATTTTTTTTTTTTTCAATCAATTCGAAAGTAGAGTAGACAGAATATATGAATTTATCTCTAATCCTCACATTCCATTGATTTAGAAATGGATATTTGCAAATCAGATAATACCTAAAATAGAAAAATAGAGTCCCTATCCGTAGAATGGAAACCTTTTTCTATTTTTTTCGCGCCGATCTTGGTCAAAAGTTTTAAGGCCTGTGCTGAAACTAAAAACATCCTACTCTTTAATCTGGCCATGAAACATAGAATTAGAATACTCCCCCTCTTTTTTTTACTTACTTTAGTTCTTTAGTTTTGGGAAAATAAATAGGGGGGTACTTCTTTTCTTTCATATTGGGTGTCAAATGGATCCTGTAAGAATTCCCACTTCATAGATACGGGGTATAAAGTTTATCCAAAAAGTTCAAATTTCAAAACACATATTCAAAACACATATGAGTAATGAATAGTAGGGGCATATCCTGAATGTGCCTGATAGACAAAAATTTTTAATGAAAATAAAGATATTAAATTTTACTGGACTTGACACTTTATTTTTTGTTTTCTGAGAAAGAAAAAAATGCTTAGAAATGCATCTAATCTACGAGTTCATAAGAGATAATTATTCTCTTTAATAAACTTTTTTTTGTGTCGTGCAGGGCACAATACGATTCTATCTTTCGCTTCATCAGAAAAAATCTGGGACGGAAGGATTCGAACCTCCGAGTAACGGGACCAAAACCCGCTGCCTTACCACTTGGCCACGCCCCATGTCATTTCCTTTTATGAGACACTAATAAACACTAGTATTTTTATATATTATTCGTCAATCCCACTTCAATTACCTAAAAAATGAGGGATATTTTCTTGCTAGGATTCTAGACATGCAGATAATATAGAATCCAAAAAATGCATTGATCATTACATGGAATTCTATTAAGATATTATATGAAAGTCGAATTTCTTCCATTCTCATTTGAGAATGCGAATACAAGGAGGTATTTTGTGTTTGGGAAAGTCCGAAGAAAAAAGGATTTGGAATCTACCTTTTCTTTTGCTTTTTCCCTTAGAAAAATAACTCAATCAAAATCCAATTATCTACTCTACAAGAATGAAATGCTTGTTATGCCTAATATACTTAGTTTAACCTGTATCTGTTTTAATTCTGTTCTTTGTCCGGCTAGCTTTTTCTTCGCCAAATTACCCGAAGCTTATGCCATTTTCAACCCAATCGTGGATGTTATGCCTGTCATACCTGTACTCTTTTTTCTATTAGCGTTTGTTTGGCAAGCTGCTGTAAGTTTTCGATGAAATCTTTACTATTCTGCCTGCCAAATTGAATGATGTATTCATTCCAAAATAAAAAAAAAATGGATAAGAGCCGAGAAGTCTTATATTATGAACCTTCGATTCTAAAATTCAAATTCTTCTACATTGAATGTATAGCTGCAGCAATACATTTTGATCAGCCTTTCTACCCCCTGCGCCTACGTTGAACGTACCTTTAGGTACCCACACAATACCTAAACTAATTTATGATATTGATAAGAGTGCTTATTATAAAGCAATTCTTGCAATTTTTTTAAGAATTGATTTTTGCATTTTTAGGTGTCAAAATAAAGAAAACCCATCCTAGTGGATCCGTGTGGTAAGGAAAAATGGGTAATCTATTCCTTAACTAAAAAAATTTTGGAGATTATGTAATGCTTACTCTCAAACTTTTTGTTTATACAGTAGTGATATTCTTTGTTTCCCTCTTTATCTTTGGATTCTTATCTAATGACCCAGGACGTAATCCTGGGCGTGAGGAGTAAAAATCAAAATTTTTTTGGAATTTTTTCTTATAAATTTAAATTGGATTTATTTCGTACATTTATTTATGAGAAAATCCGGGGGTTAGAATTCCTTACAATTCGAAAGTCCCAAATGATCCGAGGGGGCGGAAAGAGAGGGATTCGAACCCTCGGTACAAAAAAATTGTACAACGGATTAGCAATCCGCCGCTTTAGTCCACTCAGCCATCTCTCCCCGTTCCAAATCGAAAAGTTTTCATGATATGACAGAGGCAAGAAATAACGATTGCAAAAAATCCTTCCTTTTTCTTTCATTTTAAAAGTGCATAAAAATTATATTGCCAATTCCATTTTAATTATATTCTTTTTTCTTAATGTTAATAAAAAAAAGAAGAAAATTCTGGTTTTTTCTTTCCAAAATTCGATATAGGCTGAGAGACAATCAGATCCATTTTCTCTTCAGCGGGCAGTTCCATATAGAATTTGTTAGAATAAAACAAGCGGGTTATAAAAAAAAAACTCTTTTTTTTTATCCACAAAGCAAAAAAGGTTCTTATCAAACCCACAATAAAATTGGAAAGAAAGATAAAGTAAGTAGACCTGACCCCTTGAATGATGCCTCTATCCGCTATTCTGATATATAAATTCGATGTGGATGAAATTGGTGTATAAGCGCATTTTTTTATTTCCTTAGACTTAGATCACGCAAGGCAAGAATTTTTCGCTATTTACGATTTCATATTCTTGTTACTAGACGTTCTATAGGAATAAGAAGAAATCGCAACTCTTTTCCGTTACACATAACTTTTCCGTTACACATAATGAATAAAGGGTTTCAAAAGTCAATTTTTCTTTTCAATATCTTTCTTTTTTTTTTCAGAATCCTATTTTTGTTCTTCCACCCATGCAATAGAGAGCGAATGAGAAAAGAGGGATTTTCCCTTAAAAATAGGCTTTGAAATAGAAATCATGGAATAATGCTGAATTCAAATGTTTATTTCTTTATTTCTTTTCTATAGTATAAGAAAAATGAATTAAATGAAATTCGTGGATTTAGCACGACCTTGGTTGTGACCCCATAGATAAAAATGCAAAATTTCTATCTTCGAGACGACTGAAAAAGGGCATTGAACGAGAAAGAAATCGTCCACAGATAATCAAACTATCGTATGCCCTGGAAGTAATATGAGGTGCTCGAAAATGGTTGAAGTAATTGAATAGGAGGATCACTATGACTATAGCCGTTGGTAGAGTTACTAAAGAAGAAAACGATCTATTTGATATTATGGACGACTGGTTACGAAGGGACCGTTTCGTTTTTGTAGGATGGTCCGGCTTATTGCTCTTTCCTTGTGCTTATTTCGCTTTAGGGGGTTGGTTTACAGGGACTACTTTTGTAACTTCTTGGTATACCCATGGATTGGCTAGTTCCTATTTGGAAGGTTGCAATTTCTTAACCGCGGCGGTTTCCACACCTGCCAATAGTTTAGCACACTCTTTGTTGCTACTATGGGGACCGGAAGCACAGGGGGATTTTACTCGTTGGTGTCAATTAGGTGGTCTTTGGACTTTTGTCGCTCTCCATGGAGCTTTTGCACTAATAGGTTTCATGCTACGTCAATTTGAACTTGCTCGGTCTGTTCAATTGCGGCCTTATAATGCAATTTCATTCTCTGGTCCAATCGCTGTTTTTGTTTCTGTATTCCTTATTTATCCACTGGGACAATCTGGTTGGTTCTTTGCGCCGAGTTTTGGCGTAGCAGCTATATTTCGGTTCATCCTTTTCTTCCAAGGATTTCATAATTGGACGTTGAACCCATTTCATATGATGGGAGTTGCCGGAGTATTAGGCGCAGCTCTGCTATGCGCTATCCACGGGGCTACCGTAGAAAACACTCTATTCGAAGATGGCGATGGTGCAAATACCTTCCGTGCTTTTAACCCAACTCAAGCTGAAGAAACTTATTCAATGGTCACTGCTAACCGCTTTTGGTCCCAAATCTTTGGTGTTGCTTTTTCTAATAAACGTTGGTTACATTTCTTTATGCTATTTGTACCCGTCACCGGTTTATGGATGAGTGCTATTGGCGTAGTTGGTCTGGCTCTGAACCTACGTGCCTATGACTTCGTTTCCCAGGAAATCCGTGCAGCGGAAGATCCTGAATTTGAGACTTTCTACACCAAAAATATTCTTTTAAATGAGGGTATTCGTGCGTGGATGGCAGCTCAGGATCAGCCTCATGAAAATCTTATATTCCCTGAGGAGGTTCTACCACGTGGAAACGCTCTTTAATGGAACTTTCGTTTTAGCTGGTCGTGACCAAGAAACCACCGGCTTTGCTTGGTGGGCTGGGAATGCCAGACTTATCAATTTGTCCGGTAAACTACTTGGAGCTCATGTAGCCCATGCTGGATTAATCGTATTCTGGGCTGGAGCAATGAACCTATTTGAAGTG
The DNA here is from genome assembly GCA_009763385.1 of Coix lacryma-jobi var. lacryma-jobi. Classification (NCBI taxonomy): domain Eukaryota; kingdom Viridiplantae; phylum Streptophyta; class Magnoliopsida; order Poales; family Poaceae; genus Coix; species Coix lacryma-jobi. The sequence goes on along the minus strand of VDCT01000472.1, from coordinate 407,949 downwards.
GCCCATTTCGTACCAGAAAAGCCCATGTATGAACAAGGGTTGATTTTACTTCCGCACTTAGCTACTCTAGGTTGGGGAGTAGGACCGGGGGGAGAAGTTCTAGATACTTTTCCTTACTTTGTATCCGGAGTACTTCACTTAATTTCCTCCGCAGTCTTAGGCTTCGGTGGCATTTATCACGCGCTTCTGGGACCCGAGACTCTTGAAGAATCTTTTCCATTCTTTGGTTATGTATGGAAAGATAGAAATAAAATGACTACAATTTTGGGTATTCACTTAATTTTGTTAGGTCTAGGTGCTTTTCTTCTAGTACTCAAGGCTCTTTATTTTGGCGGCGTATATGATACCTGGGCCCCCGGGGGGGGGGATGTAAGAAAAATTACCAATTTGACCCTTAGCCCCGGTGTTATATTTGGTTATTTACTAAAATCCCCTTTTGGGGGAGAAGGATGGATTGTTAGTGTGGATGATTTAGAAGATATAATTGGGGGACATGTATGGTTGGGTTCCATTTGTGTACTTGGCGGAATTTGGCATATCTTAACCAAACCCTTTGCATGGGCTCGCCGTGCATTTGTATGGTCTGGCGAAGCTTACTTGTCTTATAGTTTAGGTGCTTTATCTGTTTTTGGTTTTATCGCTTGTTGTTTTGTCTGGTTCAATAATACGGCTTATCCAAGTGAGTTTTACGGGCCCACTGGACCAGAAGCTTCTCAAGCTCAAGCATTTACTTTTCTAGTTAGAGACCAGCGTCTTGGAGCTAATGTAGGGTCTGCCCAAGGACCGACCGGTTTAGGTAAATATCTAATGCGTTCCCCAACGGGAGAGGTTATTTTTGGAGGGGAAACTATGCGTTTTTGGGACCTTCGTGCTCCGTGGTTAGAACCTCTAAGGGGCCCCAACGGTTTGGACTTGAGTAGGTTGAAAAAAGACATCCAACCTTGGCAAGAACGACGTTCAGCAGAATATATGACCCATGCTCCTTTAGGCTCTTTAAATTCCGTGGGTGGCGTAGCTACCGAGATCAATGCAGTTAATTATGTCTCTCCTAGAAGTTGGTTAGCGACCTCCCATTTTGTTCTAGGATTCTTCTTTTTTGTAGGCCATTTGTGGCATGCAGGAAGAGCCCGAGCTGCTGCAGCAGGCTTTGAAAAGGGAATTGATCGTGATTTGGAACCTGTTCTTTACATGACCCCTCTTAACTAAGATTTTTTATTTATACCTGTTCTAGTTTTTTTCTGTTCTGGCTCGGTTATTCCATCTAGCCGAGCCATTCATGCTTTTTTATGAAAGAATGATATAAGGGGGGCTGAACAAAGAAAAACATAGATAGAAAAAAACAAATGTATTCAATATACAAAAGGAGAGAGAGGGATTCGAACCCTCGATAGTTCCTAGAACTATACCGGTTTTCAAGACCGGAGCTATCAACCACTCAGCCATCTCTCCACAGCCCAATCCCTATTTTATTCCTACAAATAGAACATAGCTATATGAAATGATCTACTAACTCATCTCAGATGCAAGTCCACTTTCAATATATCTCTGTATACTGTATACACGGATACAGAATCCGCTATACCCGTTTGTGAAATAAAGGCTAAATCCCCTCCCCTCAACTCCATATCCAAATAAAAGCGGTAAGGAAAAAGTTTTAATAAAAAGAAGAATCAATGGATTCATGATTAAACCCCTCCTACTTCTTGTATTTTCGTACAATTTTGATTAAGTGAGGGATCAAATAGAAATATGTAGTCAACTTTATTTGAAGGTAGTTTGGAGGATTATAAATATGACTATTGCTTTCCAATTAGCTGTTTTTGCATTAATTGCGACTTCCTCAGTTTTAGTAATTAGTGTACCCCTTGTATTTGCTTCTCCTGATGGTTGGTCAAATAATAAAAACGTTGTATTTTCTGGTACATCATTATGGATTGGATTAGTCTTTCTGGTAGCTATTCTGAATTCTCTTATTTCTTGAATTTGTTTAGTATTTAGTAACCCGATACAAAATAAATAAAAAGAAAGGCCCTTTTTTCGAAAAAATTCGGATTTTTATACACATTAAAATGCGATTTTCGTTCCGAATTATTACCTATTCTCTTTCATTATTATGAAATTCTATTGCCATTAGAATATTGATTGATAGACAATTAATAAAAAGAAAACTCTAATAGAAAATGAAACGGTCGACCCAGACATAGACGGTCGACCCAGGTGGATATACCCTATAAAATATAGGCCGTAGCAAGCGTAGTTCAATGTAGCGAGCGTAGTTCAGTGGTAAAACATCTCCTTGCCAAGGAGAAGATACGGGTTCGATTCCCGTCGCTCGCCGCCTTAATTTAGTAAGGTGCTATGATAAAAAATTCAGTCTAGTTGACTACTTAACTACTTATAATATAGTTTATATTATAGTAAATTATTTATTATAGTAAATTATTTATTTACTAATTATTTATTTAATTTTAAATTTTAAATATAGTAAATTATTATAGTAAATGACTACTTAACTACTTATATTAAATTACTATTTAATATTAAATGAATATTAAATTAAGTAGTTGTTAGTCTAGTACTGTACTCCTTCCTATCTTATCCTTCCTTTGCACCCGACTCAAAAAAAAGAGTGCTTCGAGGGCGCAAATCCAACTTTCTAAGAAAGTTCCCTAAACCGGGGATTCGCCGAGACAAACAAGAGACAAACGGTTTTGAAAAGGGGATAGGCTATGCTTTTCTTTCATTTTTTTTTTTTTATTCAGCAGGCGGAAAAAAAAAAGGGGGTTGGATATAGCCCTCTATCATATATATACAAATAGAATAGTCCATTTATACGGACTGCTAAGTGCGGAGACGGGAATCGAACCCGTGACCTCAAGGTTATGAGCCTCGTGAGCTACCAAACTGCTCTACTCCGCTCTGTAGGGCCGAAAACTGGTGGACGAAAGAAAAAAGGTTGAATACAAGTCTCTACCATGTCTAGACAAACAAATGGAATAGTCTTTTTATACAGAATGGAGCGGGTAGCGGGAATCGAACCCGCATCGTTAGCTTGGAAGGCTAGGGGTTATAGTCGATTCATCTGAAAGGTCCTAGTTGGTTTTGGTAATTGAGTGACAACGTAGGTGGACTAATATGTGTTTGAATTAATTACACAAGTGTTAGTCCCCTAGGTTGATCATTTGAGCCACATATGCCATAGAGGTGAATGGCTTGGAATATGTTGGCAGACTCACACATGTGAAGACGAGTCTTAATGCACTGAAACATGCATGTTGTCATGTGGCTACGAGGGTTGAGATCAAGGCAAGACTTGGCTTGATGGACCGTTGCAAGGTGAAGGGCAATTGATGCTTTGAAGCCATTGGAGCCGAGGTGGCGGGAGGCTTAAGCAGACTTGGCGCGACGGACCAAAGCGATGTGGGCAAGTGATGTCCGATGATGGACCATGGAGGCCATGGTGATGATATGAAGTGTATCATCTCATTTGATGAAGAGTTGGGCATGTGTTGCATCAACACATGAGGCAGATGGAATGGAATGCGCAAGCAAAGGTATAACTTATAGGGCATTTCATTTCATCACACCGGTCATAGGTGTGTAGAGAAGACATGACCGGGTTTAGGATAATTGCCTACTATAAGCGGAAGCAACTTGTTTTGTGTGCATCTCGTCATCTAGTGCCCACTTTGAGCGATGCATAACTTTGCGATGTTGTTAGGTGAGTGGCGTGGTGGAGAGCCTTGGAAAATCCTTTGAAAATGATTGTGAAAATTCTAACACCCTCACATGATGGTTCCACTTGGTGGTGTTGGCACATTTGCAAAGGAGAAGTTGTTGGAGTTTGTTTTGGAACAACCAGAGAGAAAAGGGGTTCTTCTGAGTGTGGTCGGTAGTACCGCCCAGGGGGGTCGGTATTTAAACTGGCCCAAGGGTTTTTGCGTGCCACCTTCCTCTGTGTTGGGTCTGAATTGACCTGGTGGTTGGACCGCATAGGTCTGTTTGTACCTACCCTCGGTAGTACCGACTAGAGGGTTCGGTGGTACCGTGGTCCCTGAAGGGTTTTTGCCAGGCTCTCTGTGTTAGCTGAGTTTGGCCTGCCGGTAGTAACCGCCTAGAGTCGGTACTAACCGACCTTTCGAGCGTTTTCGAGGTTGGGAGTTTTGGAGGCTTCTCTGGAAGGGCCAGTTTTGGCCTGGGCGTATACGCCATTAGGTCCGGTACTACCGCCCTTGGTGGTACCGCGGTTGGAATTTTGTCTGGGAGATTCGTTCTTGTGTAAGTCCCAGATTGACCATCGGTAGTACCGCCATAGGGGCCGTAACTACCGACCGTTGGAAGTTTTCCGAAGGCGAGGAGTTCGGGGCTCTCTGTGCAGTCCCAGTTTGGCCTGTCGGTAGTACCGCATAGGGCGGTCTACGAGCTGTCGGAGTTCCCACCCAGAGTCGTTGTTCTTTTTGTCAACGCGTCGTGTGTAACGACTATGTTCTTCACTGTCGGACTACCGCCATGGGGTCGGTACTACCGACCGAAGCGCAGGAAAGGGAAACGGCTAGTTTGCCGCTCCCCTCTATAAATAGGGGTGGAGGCCGGCTGTGGGCCGGTTGCTGGAGCACTCAAAGCCTTGGTGGTTTTGTGGAATGTGCTTGTGAGCCCCTCAACACACATATGCTAGTGCTTATCCGATTGTGTGAGAGAGCGATCCTAGTGCGTTGCTTGAGAGATACATCGAGTGGCACTAGGTGTTCGAGGTGCAAGCCGGTGGTGCTTCTTACTCTTGGAGGTTGCCACCTTCCTGACGGCTTGGTGTGTGTCTCCGGCGTGAGCCGCATGAAGATTGTGGCGTGGCTCCGGAGAAGCTTTGTGAGGGGCATTGTGTCGCATGCCGCGGAGAGATCGCGAAGAGCCCACTCTAGTGGAAAGAGCGTGAATAGCGCCAAGTGGTCCGGCCGGATCAAAAGCTAGAGCTCTTGTGAGTCATCCACGTGGAAGATGTTGGCTTAGTGTCCCAATAGCGAAGGAGCGGCGGCAACTTGGGCCTTGGCGTCACGGGGGACTATCTGTTGGCAATCAAAGTGAACCTCGGGATAAAATCTTGTGTCCCCTGTCCCTTGTTGCTCTTATTATTCTTGTTTCCTTTCATATACGCTTGTTCTTGTGTTCTTCTTGTTTTCCCTCTCTCCATCAGCTCTATCTTTGGTTTGGGAAGGCTCCGATCCACATTTTGGCAAGGAATCAAGACGTGAGGAGCTACAATCGTCATCTACAACATCTATGGAAGTGGGGTAATTCTAGATCTGAGCTTGCTGCTCACCCCCTCGATTTCGTAGCTTCCCTGCCAGGTGCTCTTTAGTACCGGCTTGGCGAAGCCGGGAGTCCGCATCGTTAGTACCGGCCCTACAGCTCGGTAGTACCGACTGCCTGCTGTTGCACTAGCTTGTATTGCATATTTATTCTTGTGCTAGTGTTAGTGCTTATTTGTGAACTAAGTTGACTCTCTAGTTGGCTTGGGTAGCCTTTTTATTGAGCATTGCGAGGAGCTTATGCTTTGTGCTTTTGCTGGCAGATTGCTTAGGAGTCTTCCCCGTGCTTGAAAGTACGGAGTTGCGCATAGGCTTGTGTGCCTTGCTTCTAGACTTGGTAGGCGACTCTAGCTAGCCCGACACATATTGTCACATTGATTAGTATCTTTTGTAAGGTGTCATAGAGTATAGGTAGAGGGTGGTAGTCTTGGCTAGACCGATGTTTTAAATTCCGCATTTGCTTTCGGTTAGCCGCTCCATTAAGTTTAATTTTAAAAGGACTATTCACCCCCCTCTAGTCCGCCATCTCGACGCCTTCAAGTGGTATCTGAGCTAGGTCTCTCATTGGTGTTCTTTACCGACCCGAGAGGTGGCGCCCTTACAGGCTAGGCTTGATGTCCCACATTTTTGTGGCACTCACTTTACACGATGGAACTTGGCATGATGTGTAATTGCAGTTTTTTGCCCTCAACTGTGGTGGATCGTAGATGTTAGGCTTTTTCTCATGTGTTGGATGAAAAGATCTAACTCACGCACAAGAGAAATGCCTAGATCTCGAGTGCCGAAGCTACTAACATCATTTTTAGATCTTTGCGTGATGATATCTTAGTGATATCATGGATATGGAGTCCTCCCATAACATGTGTAAGTACCTAAAATGACACGTATGGGGTTGTCCAATGATGATGATGTTAGTGAGCCCGAGAAGGATCACATTAGGATGTTGAGCATGACCACAACATGGCGGTTGTTGAGATTGCTCCACTCATGGTCAAGTGATGAAGTGAATGATCCAATCCACAGATCCTTGCAAGGATGATGGCTATGAGAGTGATTTCTCCACAGCTCTTCCTCTCACCCACATTGCTTTCAATGTCACACGGTGACACCAAGTATCATTTGCAAATGGGGTACGTGATTGTGATGATCCCAATGTAGAGGCTTGTATGTAGACTCACCAAAGCTTTAGAAAATGAGATGTCTAAAAATCAAAATTGGAAAAAGAAACTCATTTCTAAAGTATGCGTGAAACCACAAAACTCTACTTTTATTCACTACTTGTTCACATGATGAGCTTAAATTGACTCCTGACGGACTTAGTGTTTGCTCCTGACCACTTGGTACAAGGCCATGCTTTTCTCACTAAGAGCTTTCTAATGTAGACACTAAACTCGTGAGAGCTCATAGTTGGGTCAAATGATCATCACATATTTGTGATAACCCTTGTGGATGTGAGAAGAAGGCATGTATCCACCTCTTGTAATGATTTATTATCATCCATGTTCTTCACATATAGATGCTTGTTCTTACTTCCTTGTCTTGTGAGACTACATTTTTGAATGAACATGACTCAAAAGTTGAAGTGAAGAACTTGAGCACAATTTAGAGAGGTGTGTAGATCAAAGGTCACCCATGCTCCCATAAACAATTTGAAAAATCAAAGAAGCTATGGTGACATGAGTGGCATTGGCTTTGGACAAAAGCAATGTCAAGGCAAGAGATGGGTCCAAGGAAGACAGAAGAGAAATGAGAAGCAAGAACAGAAAAGCTACTCTCATTTCATTTGCTATAATGCATGTATGGGACATCTTGCAAGCGTGACCCAACAAGAGAAGCCCCAGATCAAATCAGATCACCCAGAGATGTGAGTAGGGGGAATAAGCAAGAATGTGAGGTAGAAGATCAAAGATCAACACAAGACCTCGTGCCAAGTCCAGTGCTACTGAATGTGAGAGATGGGTCACTTTGCCTCACAGTAGTCCCAACAAGCTTGAGAATAGGCTCAAGCAACCCAAGGGAGGCCAGGCATGAGAAGCACCACATGAGCACAGAAGAAAGGCTCAATCAAGAAGAAATTGCTACTCATGCCGGAAAGTGGACACATGGCTCAATTCATGTCCCCTAGGTAACATTCCTAAGCTATTTAATTCTAATGATTCTATGCTTAGGAAGGAATATAATGGTACCCTCTTAATACTCCATTATAACTCTCCCTCTATTCATACTAAGGGCTATTCAAAGTAGTTTGCACCAACTTGAGAGGACCCAAACAAGTTTGGGTACGCATCAATTTCTAGTGATGAATGTGTGTAATACCATGGCATGGGACGTGATTCATTTGTTCTATGTGGATCATCATGTGATTGATCAAGTAATGAAGCTTAGTGCAAAGCCATCCCAATGCCAGACAAAAGATTGAGTCCAGTGCTACACATACAAGTGGCAAAGATCAAGTTGTGGTGGTAAAATGAATATTTGAAGGCTTGCAAATCAAATTTAGTTTGAAGCTTGCTTTTGGATTATCATGAGCTACTAAGGTATATCTCTCTAGTTGATCATGTTACTTAGATGCATATGAGATGAGTGAATCGGATATATATGCATATGTTGCTTGCTATAAGAGATTCGTACCGACATTTTATGCTTAGGATCAAAATCTAGCACAGACGATGTGTTATTTCAGTATTTTTTTTTTTTTTTTATGATATCTATAATGAAAATTCTACATATCCGACCAAAACGATCAAGAATATCCCAATCTGATAAATCAGTCCAACGGGTTTACTAATAGGATGCCCCGATCCAGTACAAAATTGAGCTTTTGATAAGGATCCAACGAGGGGAGTTGCAGGGACTGGGTATCGAATTTTTTCATTCGAGTATCTATTAGAAAAGAATTCTCCAGCATTTGATTCCTTACTAACAAGTATTTATTGGTACACTTGAAAGGTACCCCAGAAAATCGAAGCAAGAGTTTGTTATTGGTTTAGACGAATCCTTTGTGGTTGAGTCCAAAAAGAGAAAAAATATTGCGAGAAATTTACAAGGTAAGATTTCCATTTCCTCTTCAAAAGAAGATGCCTTTTGATGCAAGAATTGCCTTTCCTTGATATCGAACATAATGCATAAGAGGATCCATAAGAACCATATGGTTTTCCGAAAAAACCCCGGGTACATAACACCAAAATGTTCCATCTTCCCAGAAAAGATGATTCGTTCCAGAAAGGTTCCAGAAGACGTTAATCGTAAGCAAGAAGATTGTTTACGAAGAAACACACAGAAAAATTCATATTCTGATACATAAGAGTTATATAGGAATCGAAATAATCTTTGATTTTCTTTTTTCAAAGAAAAATGGATTTCATTGAAGTATAAGACTATTCCAATTCGAATAATAGTGGAGAAAGAATCGCAATAAATGCAAGAGGGAACATCTTGAATCCGGTATTCAAGGATTTGACCGGATTTCTAAATGGATAGGTAGGGTATTTCTATATGTGATAGATAATGTAAATGCAAAAATTTGTCTTCTAAAAAGGAAATATTGAATGAATAGATTGTAAATTTTGAAACTTTGGTATTTCTTTTTCTTCTGGCAAGATAGTTGCGCTAGCGAGAGTGGGATTTCTACAACAATCGCAAACCCCTCAGATGAATCTGAGAATAAAACTCAGAATAAAAATAATTGCGGTGATCCAACAATCGATCTTGGTTAGGATAATTAACCGAATTAATCAAAAATTCTGCTGATACATTCGAATAATTAAACGTTTCACAAGTATTGAACTAAATTTCTTGTTATTACAACCAAAAATTTCCACGGGTTCGGAACCATTTAATCCATAATCATGAGCAATGCATAAATATATTCCTGAAAGAGAAGTGGGTAGACGAAGTAGTGTTGACGAGATTTCTGTTTTTCTGAATACCCTTCGAATTTTTCCATTTGTATTTCTACTTGAATCAGAGAAAAAGCATTTCTCGGTTTATCAAATGATGATACATAGTGCAATATGGTCAGAACAAGGTGTTGCAAATACAAACCCAGGAAGAAAGGGAGTCTAATCCATACAACTTTTTTCGCTCCTTTTCTATCTAATTAGTTTATGTTTGTTCTAATTACAAAACAAACAAGAATAAATCTTTTATTTTTGCAGGCCAATCGCTCTTTTGACTTGGGAATACAGTCTCTTTATCAATATACTGTTCTTTTACACATTCAAGTCATAACATCCCTTTTCAATCCTAATCAAGAATAATTAGGATTTCTAAAAAAAAAAGTAAAGGGTCCACTCATAGGAAAACCTAACCTTTCCCCGCATTAGGCACTAACCATTTTAAACGTCTAATTAGATCGGGGAATCCTTCCAATTAACCAATTAAGAAGTTAAGCTCGTTGCTTTTTTTTTTTTTACCAGAATTAGAGCCAGGCTCTATCCATTTATTCACTAGACCCAGAAAATCGGAATTTTATTAAAAAAGAAATTGATTTTATTACGACATGCTATTTTTTCCATTCATTACCTTTGAGAGCAGTCGTGGTCTTCTAGACTCTACAAGAGTCTGGGACGAAAGTTGGGTTGCTTCATCCAAAGGTGTAAAAGATCATAGCCGCACTTAAAAGCCGAGGTACTCTGACCATTGAGTTAGCAACCCAGATAAAATAGGATCTCCTTAGATACGATCCAAATCTAAAAATCGATGAATTACACCGGACGCTCCGGTCAAAACATGTGAATTAGCAAGACATCAAAAGAAAGATTTTCTAATCCATTAAAACAACTCAAATACCAAAATGAACAGATCCGGTTAAATTTCACTAAGGCTAAGGGTAAAAAAAAAAAAAGCAGCCCCAATCACAATGGCAAAATTGTGATTTTTTTTGGCAATTTTTATTTAGTTAAAAGAAGTAAAATAATCTTGTATATGTGGTATGAGAGTACATGCAAGAGGGGGCAACCCTATCATTTGAACGAAGTGTAGACAGAATACCTAATATGTGGGGTGGACAATAAGGAGACCCATCTATCTACCAAATTCTAATTTGTTCAATAGAACCTTTGTCAATGGAATACAATGTAATTAGATAGAAAAAGGAAATAAATAGGGACTTTTTGTTGGATTGGCACGATATAAATGCAGCAAAAAAAATAGGACTAAGAAAGAGGCAAATTGTGTCTAAATAATTAAGGGTACTAAGGACCCCTCTCCTACTTTTTTATTCATTTAGTTCTTCAATTAACTCAAAGTTCTTTCTTTATCTTTAAAGAATTCTGCTCTACCTTAAAATATCATAAACTGTTCTTGTAGGTTGAGCCCCCTTTTCAAGGAAATAGAGAATGAGCTGGAACATTTAAACAAGTTGATTCTTTATCTGATCATAAAAACCTACTTTTCGAAGATCTCTTCCTTCTCTTCGAGATCGAACATCAATTGCAACGATTCGATAGATAGCTTATTGGGATAGATAAGCAAACAACCCCCCCCTAGAAACGTATAGGAGTTTTCTCCTCATACGGCTCGAGAAAATGATTCGAAGTTCTGTCTATAATGCAATTCGATTATGACTTGTTTCTTAAGAAAAGAAAAAAACAAATTTCATTTATACTCATGACTCAAGTTGGCTAATTTTGACTGACAAACTTCAAAAGAAAAACCCGTGGCAATTTTTGAGTCGTCTCTAAACTCTTTTCTTTATCTCATCTCGAACAAATTGACTTTTATTCCTTATTCTGATCTAATTCTATTGTTGAGACGGTTGAAAATCGTGTTTACTTGTTCCGGAATCCTTTATCTTTGATTGTGAAATCCTTGGGTTTAGACATTACTTCGGGAACTCCTATTCTTTTTTCTTTCAAAAGAGTAGCAACATACCCTTTCTTTTTTCTTATTTCCTTCTGATAAAGCATTTCACTCTTCTATAGAAATCAAATATGAACAATTGATTCAGATAGACTTTTAATCAAAAAAGTTTTTCTCAATCTTCCAAATTAGACTTTTTCTTATTTTAACCTTTTGATTTCTATATTAAGGATAGACTGACAAAGTTGGCCTAATTTATTAGTTTTCACTAACCCTAGATTCTTCCCTTGATCAAAAAGAAATTCTGTCCTCTCGAGCTCCATCGGGTACTATTTACTTTACTTACAAACAACCCAGCGAAAATTCGGTTCGGGACGAATAGAACAGACTATGTCGAGCCAAGAGCATTTTCATTACTATAGAAAATGATGGATAGCAAAATCCACAATCGATCATGTCCTTCAAGTCGCACGTTGCTTTCTACCACATCGTTTTAAACGAAGTTTTACCATAACATTCCTCTAATTTCATTGCAAAATGGTATCGAGAATTGATCCAATATGGATGGAATCATGAATAGTCATTGCTTTTGTATACTAATTCAAACCTGCTATCTATGGAGAAAATTGGATAAAAGAAATAAGTATTTATATCGGGGAACGCTCTGCAAAGATACAATTATTTAAACCCATATTCTATCATATGAATGAAACATAGTTCGAAAAAGAGGAATAAAATAGTTTACTTAAGACTTATTTATTATTATTATGAAATTTCCATTCTCAACAGAGAACTCAAGATGATCAATCCTGAAATGAGAAGGATCGACTCTTTCCCAACAATAAACTATCAACCTCAAAAAAAGTGGAATTAATTTTGAATTAATTTAATGAATTAATATATTTTTCTGTAACAAAAACAATTAACTATTAAACAAATAAGCTATGCCAATGAAAAGATTGGTCGTTTTGGGTAGTTATAAAATTCTCATACTTCTTCGACTCGAATAACAAAAAAAATTAAGGTCTTTGCTTTTACTTATAGCTTCTTTCTTTTAGGTAAAAGAAAGAACTAAAAATAAAAAATAAGAAAAGTACGATTTTTTTCGAATCCATTCTATCCAACGAACAGTTCTTACCTTAACCTTACCGAAATGGATCAATTCTGATATTTAAAGAATCACAATATTTAAAGAATCACAGATCGAGATCGTTTTCGCTTACCAAAGAAAAGAAGGACGCTTCTTTTTTACTAATAATACAAGTTTACTAATAATACAAGAAAACAAATAATACAACAAAATCTATCTCTATCATAAAGGCATAGATCTCATTTTCTATACAGTGTTTTACCTCATTAAATTTTTTTTTTTCAATCAATTCGAAAGTAGAGTAGACAGAATATATGAATTTATCTCTAATCCTCACATTCCATTGATTTAGAAATGGATATTTGCAAATCAGATAATACCTAAAATAGAAAAATAGAGTCCCTATCCGTAGAATGGAAACCTTTTTCTATTTTTTTCGCGCCGATCTTGGTCAAAAGTTTTAAGGCCTGTGCTGAAACTAAAAACATCCTACTCTTTAATCTGGCCATGAAACATAGAATTAGAATACTCCCCCTCTTTTTTTACTTACTTTAGTTCTTTAGTTTTGGGAAAATAAATAGGGGGGTACTTCTTTTCTTTCATATTGGGTGTCAAATGGATCCTGTAAGAATTCCCACTTCATAGATACGGGGTATAAAGTTTATCCAAAAGTTCAAATTTCAAAACACATATTCAAAACACATATGAGTAATGAATAGTAGGGGCATATCCTGAATGTGCCTGATAGACAAAAATTTTTAATGAAAATAAAGATATTAAATTTTACTGGACTTGACACTTTATTTTTTGTTTTCTGAGAAAGAAAAAAATGCTTAGAAATGCATCTAATCTACGAGTTCATAAGAGATAATTATTCTCTTTAATAAACTTTTTTTGTGTCGTGCAGGGCACAATACGATTCTATCTTTCGCTTCATCAGAAAAAATCTGGGACGGAAGGATTCGAACCTCCGAGTAACGGGACCAAAACCCGCTGCCTTACCACTTGGCCACGCCCCATGTCATTTCCTTTTATGAGACACTAATAAACACTAGTATTTTTATATATTATTCGTCAATCCCACTTCAATTACCTAAAAAATGAGGGATATTTTCTTGCTAGGATTCTAGACATGCAGATAATATAGAATCCAAAAAATGCATTGATCATTACATGGAATTCTATTAAGATATTATATGAAAGTCGAATTTCTTCCATTCTCATTTGAGAATGCGAATACAAGGAGGTATTTTGTGTTTGGGAAAGTCCGAAGAAAAAAGGATTTGGAATCTACCTTTTCTTTTGCTTTTCCCTTAGAAAAATAACTCAATCAAAATCCAATTATCTACTCTACAAGAATGAAATGCTTGTTATGCCTAATATACTTAGTTTAACCTGTATCTGTTTTAATTCTGTTCTTTGTCCGGCTAGCTTTTTCTTCGCCAAATTACCCGAAGCTTATGCCATTTTCACCCAATCGTGGATGTTATGCCTGTCATACCTGTACTCTTTTTTCTATTAGCGTTTGTTTGGCAAGCTGCTGTAAGTTTTCGATGAAATCTTTACTATTCTGCCTGCCAAATTGAATGATGTATTCATTCCAAAATAAAAAAAAAAATGGATAAGAGCCGAGAAGTCTTATATTATGAACCTTCGATTCTAAAATTCAAATTCTTCTACATTGAATGTATAGCTGCAGCAATACATTTTGATCAGCCTTTCTACCCCCTGCGCCTACGTTGAACGTACCTTTAGGTACCCACACAATACCTAAACTAATTTATGATATTGATAAGAGTGCTTATTATAAAGCAATTCTTGCAATTTTTTAAGAATTGATTTTTGCATTTTAGGTGTCAAAATAAAGAAAACCCATCCTAGTGGATCCGTGTGGTAAGGAAAAATGGGTAATCTATTCCTTAACTAAAAAAATGTTGGAGATTATGTAATGCTTACTCTCAAACTTTTTGTTTATACAGTAGTGATATTCTTTGTTTCCCTCTTTATCTTTGGATTCTTATCTAATGACCCAGGACGTAATCCTGGGCGTGAGGAGTAAAAATCAAAATTTTTTTGGAATTTTTCTTATAAATTTAAATTGGATTTATTTCGTACATTTATTTATGAGAAAATCCGGGGGTTAGAATTCCTTACAATTCGAAAGTCCCAAATGATCCGAGGGGGCGGAAAGAGAGGGATTCGAACCCTCGGTACAAAAAAATTGTACAACGGATTAGCAATCCGCCGCTTTAGTCCACTCAGCCATCTCTCCCCGTTCCAAATCGAAAAGTTTTCATGATATGACAGAGGCAAGAAATAACGATTGCAAAAAATCCTTCCTTTTTCTTTCATTTTAAAAGTGCATAAAAATTATATTGCCAATTCCATTTTAATTATATTCTTTTTTCTTAATGTTAATAAAAAAAAGAAGAAAATTCTGGTTTTTTCTTTCCAAAATTCGATATAGGCTGAGAGACAATCAGATCCATTTTCTCTTCAGCGGGCAGTTCCATATAGAATTGGTTAGAATAAAACAAGCGGGTTATAAAAAAAAAACTCTTTTTTTTATCCACAAAGCAAAAAAAGGTTCTTATCAAACCCACAATAAAATTGGAAAGAAAGATAAAGTAAGTAGACCTGACCCCTTGAATGATGCCTCTATCCGCTATTCTGATATATAAATTCGATGTGGATGAAATTGGTGTATAAGCGCATTTTTTATTTCCTTAGACTTAGATCACGCAAGGCAAGAATTTTTCGCTATTTACGATTTCATATTCTTGTTACTAGACGTTCTATAGGAATAAGAAGAAATCGCAACTCTTTTCCGTTACACATAACTTTTCCGTTACACATAATGAATAAAGGGTTTCAAAAGTCAATTTTTCTTTTCAATATCTTTCTTTTTTTTTTCAGAATCCTATTTTTGTTCTTCCACCCATGCAATAGAGAGCGAATGAGAAAAGAGGGATTTTCCCTTAAAAATAGGCTTTGAAATAGAAATCATGGAATAATGCTGAATTCAAATGTTTATTTCTTTATTTCTTTTCTATAGTATAAGAAAAATGAATTAAATGAAATTCGTGGATTTAGCACGACCTTGGTTGTGACCCCATAGATAAAAATGCAAAATTTCTATCTTCGAGACGACTGAAAAAGGGCATTGAACGAGAAAGAAATCGTCCACAGATAATCAAACTATCGTATGCCCTGGAAGTAATATGAGGTGCTCGAAAATGGTTGAAGTAATTGAATAGGAGGATCACTATGACTATAGCCGTTGGTAGAGTTACTAAAGAAGAAAACGATCTATTTGATATTATGGACGACTGGTTACGAAGGGACCGTTTCGTTTTTGTAGGATGGTCCGGCTTATTGCTCTTTCCTTGTGCTTATTTCGCTTTAGGGGGTTGGTTTACAGGGACTACTTTTGTAACTTCTTGGTATACCCATGGATTGGCTAGTTCCTATTTGGAAGGTTGCAATTTCTTAACCGCGGCGGTTTCCACACCTGCCAATAGTTTAGCACACTCTTTGTTGCTACTATGGGGACCGGAAGCACAGGGGGATTTTACTCGTTGGTGTCAATTAGGTGGTCTTTGGACTTTTGTCGCTCTCCATGGAGCTTTTGCACTAATAGGTTTCATGCTACGTCAATTTGAACTTGCTCGGTCTGTTCAATTGCGGCCTTATAATGCAATTTCATTCTCTGGTCCAATCGCTGTTTTTGTTTCTGTATTCCTTATTTATCCACTGGGACAATCTGGTTGGTTCTTTGCGCCGAGTTTTGGCGTAGCAGCTATATTTCGGTTCATCCTTTTCTTCCAAGGATTTCATAATTGGGACGTTGAACCCATTTCATATGATGGGAGTTGCCGGAGTATTAGGCGCAGCTCTGCTATGCGCTATCCACGGGGCTACCGTAGAAAACACTCTATTCGAAGATGGCGATGGTGCAAATACCTTCCGTGCTTTTAACCCAACTCAAGCTGAAGAAACTTATTCAATGGTCACTGCTAACCGCTTTTGGTCCCAAATCTTTGGTGTTGCTTTTTCTAATAAACGTTGGTTTACATTTCTTTATGCTATTGTACCCGTCACCGGTTTATGGATGAGTGCTATTGGGCGTAGTTGGTCTGGCTCTGAACCTACGTGCCTATGACTTCGTTTCCCAGGAAATCCGTGCAGCGGAAGATCCTGAATTTGAGAACTTTCTACACCAAAAATATTCTTTTAAATGAGGGTATTCGTGCGTGGATGGCAGGCTCAGGATCAGCCTCATGAAAATCTTATATTCCCTGAGGAGGTTCTACCACGTGGAAACGCTCTTTAATGGAACTTTCGTTTAGCTGGTCGTGACCAAGAACCCCACCGGCTTTGCTTGGTGGGCTGGGAATGCCAGACTTATCAATTTGTCCGGTAAACTACTTGGAGCTCATGTACCCATGCTGGATTAATCGTATTCTGGGCTGGAGCAATGACCTATTTGAAGTGGCCCATTTCGTACCAAAAAGCCCATGTATGAACAAGGGTTGATTTTACTTCCGCACTTAGCTACTCTAGGTTGGGAGTAGGACCGGGGGAGAAGTTCTAGATACTTTTCCTTACTTTGTATCCGGAGTACTTCACTTAATTTCCTCCGCAGTCTTAGGCTTCGGTGGCATTTATCACGCGCTTCTGGGACCCGAGACTCTTGAAGACTTTTCCATTCTTGGTTATGTATGGAAAGATAGAAATAAAATGACTACATTTTGGGTATTCACTTAATTTTGTTAGGTCTAGGTGTTTTTCTTAGTACTCAAGGCTCTTTATTTTGGCGGCGTATATGATACCTGGGCCCCCGGGGGGGGGGATGTAAGAAAAATTACCAATTTGACCCTTAGCCCCGGTGTTATATTTGGTTTTTACTAAAATCCCCTTTTGGGGGAGAAGGATGGATTTTAGTGTGGATGATTTAGAAGATATAATTGGGGGACATGTATGGTTGGGTTCCATTTGTGTACTTGGCGGAATTTGGCATATCTTAACCAAACCCTTTGCATGGGCTCGCCGTGCATTTGTATGGTCTGGCGAAGCTTACTTGTCTTATAGTTTAGGTGCTTTATCTGTTTTTGGTTTTATCGCTTGTTGTTTTGTCTGGTTCAATAATACGGCTTATCCAAGTGAGTTTTACGGGCCCCACTGGACCAGAAGCTTCTCAAGCTCAAGCATTTACTTTTCTAGTTAGAGACCAGCGTCTTGGAGCTAATGTAGGGTCTGCCCAAGGACCGACCGGTTTAGGTAAATATCTAATGCGTTCCCCAACGGGAGAGTTATTTTTGGAGGGGAAAACTATGCGTTTTTGGGGACCTTCGTGCTCCGTGGTTAGAACCTCTAAGGGGCCCCAACGGTTTGGACTTGAGTAGGTTGAAAAAAGACATCCAACCTTGGCAAGAACGACGTTCAGCAGAATATATGACCCATGCTCCTTTAGGCTCTTTAAATTCCGTGGGTGTGCGTAGCTACCGAGATCAATGCAGTTAATTATGTCTCTCCTAGAAGTTGGTTAGCGACCTCCCATTTTGTTCTAGGATTCTTCTTTTTTGTAGGCCATTTGTGGCATGCAGGAAGAGCCCGAGCTGCTGCAGCAGGCTTTGAAAAGGGAATTGATCGTGATTTGGAACCTGTTTCTTTACATGACCCCTCTTAACTAAGATTTTTTATTTATACCTGTTCTAGTTTTTTTTCTGTTCTGGCTCGGTTATTCCATCTAGCCGAGCCATTCATGCTTTTTTATGAAAGAATGATATAAGGGGGGCTGAACAAAGAAAAACATAGATAGAAAAAAACAAATGTATTCAATATACAAAAGGAGAGAGAGGGATTCGAACCCTCGATAGTTCCTAGAACTATACCGGTTTTCAAGACCGGAGCTATCAACCACTCAGCCATCTCTCCACAGCCCAATCCCTATTTTATTATTCTACAATAGAACATAGCTATATGAAATGATCTACTAACTCATCTCAGATGCAAGTCCACTTTCAATATATCTCTGTATACTGTATACACACGATACAGAATCCGCTATACCCGTTTGTGAAATAAAGGCTAAATCCCCTCCCCTCAACTCCATATCCAAATAAAAGCGGTAAGGAAAAGTTTTAATAAAAAGAAAATCAATGGATTCATATTAAACCCCTCCTACTTCTTGTATTTTCGTACATTTTGATTAAGTGAGGGATCAAATAGAAATATTAGTCACTTTATTTGAAGGTAGTTGGAGGATTATAAATATGACTATTGCTTCCAATTAGCTGTTTTTGCATTAATTGCGACTTCCCTCATTTTTAGTAATTAGTGTACCCCTTGTATTTGCTTCTCCTGATGGTTGGTCAAATAATAAAAACGTTGTATTTTCTTCTGGTACATCATTATGGATTGGATTAGTCTTTTTCTGTAGCTATTCTGAATTCTCTTATTTTCTTGAATTGTGTTTAGTATTTAGTAACCGATACAAAATAAATAAAAGAAGGCCCTTTTTTCGAAAAAATTCGGATTTTTTATACACATTAAAATGCGATTTTCGTTCCGAATTATTACCTATTCTCTTTCATTATTATGAATTCTATTGCCATTATAATATTGTGATTGATAGACAATTAATAAAAAGAAAACTCTAATAGAAATGAAACGGTCGACCAGACATAGACGGTCGACCCAGTTGGATATACCCTATAAAATATAGGCCGTAGCAAGCGTAGTTCAATGTAGCGAGCGTAGTTCAGTGGTAAAACATCTCCTTGCCAGGAGAAAGATACGGGTTTCGATTCCCGTCGCTCGCCGCTATTTTAGTAGTAAGGTGCTATGATAAAAAGAGAATTCAGTCTAGTTGACTACTTAACTACTTAAATATAGTTTATATTATAGTAAATTATTTATTATAGTAAATTATTTATTTACTAATTATTTATTTAATTTTAAATTTTAAATATAGTAAATTATTATAGTAAATGACTACTTAACTACTTATATTAATTACTATTTAATATTAAATGAATATTAAATTACTATTTAATATTAAATAATATTAAATTAAGTTGACTATTTAATATTAAATTAAGATTTATAACATCAATCTTTGTATATTATGAAAATATACCTAATGAAGAATAAATTACACTTAGTTTGGTATCATAATATTATTATCTTATTTATATAAATTTGGTCAAAGTTGAAAAACTTTGACTCTCCAAGATTCTTGGAATGTCTTATAATTTGGGATGGAGGGAGTAGTTGTTAGTCTAGTACTGTACTCCTTCCTATCTTATCCTTCCTTTGCACCCGACTCAAAAAAAGAGTGCTTCGAGGGGCGCAAATCCAACTTTCTAAGAAAGTTCCCTAAACCGGGGATTCGCCGAGACAAACAAGAGACAAACGGTTTTGAAAAGGGGATAGGCTATGCTTTTCTTTCATTTTTTTATTCAGCAGGCGGAAAAAAAGGGGGTTGGATATAGCCCTCTATCATATATATACAAATAGAATAGTCCATTTATACGGACTGCTAAGTGCGGAGACGGGAATCGAACCATGACCTCAAGGTTATGAGCCTCGTGAGCTACCAACTGCTCTACTTCTACTTCGCTCTGTAGAGCCGAAAACTGGTGGACGAAAGAAAAAAGGTTGAATACAAGTCTCTACCATGTCTAGACAAACAAATGGAATAGTCTTTTTATACAGAATGGAGCGGGTAGCGGGAATCGAACCCGCATCGTTAGCTTGGAAGGCTAGGGGTTATAGTCGACGTTGGTTGATTTATTTTGACGTCTCTAATTCAAAACCGAACATGAATTTTGATTCATTCGGCTCCTTTATGGATATTCTCACCACTTAACATCTATGTCAGCTTTTCTGTCTGAATGGAACCAAGCTCTCCGCTTTCTAGATGATCCCTATAGAGTAGGAGATAGAAATTCTCCTAAATATCTATCTAATCTACTTACTTCGTTCCCTAATTTCATTCAAGAGATCCTGAGGAAAAGAGTTGGGTTTCCACCGAGCTGAAACAATATAATATACTGATGGTTCTAGTAAACAAAACCATCGTTTTTTAGCTATTGGGCTTCCATTTCCTACAAAACAAAAGAAGATTTAGTTACGATTGGTTTTTGTATCTTCATCCATAGATCTTTTACTCATATTTATTCAATCGGAATACTTATCGGAATACTTAATCCAATGCAAAATTTTGCTTCGCGACTACGTACTCATAATCGAATTTGTATTTTAGATGCAAATTCAATTAGTCTTTGGATACTAATCGCGAGAATGTATATTCTTCCTCAATATGCTATTGAGAGGAAAAGGATTAAACCCTTTATAAGAACTAAGTTTTCATCAGAATATGAATATAAAAAAACTTAAGGATGGCTTAAGTATATCATTTCAAATTCAGTTATTAATAGAACGAATCACACTTTTACACACTAAACTATACCCACTACATGTAGATTATGATACCAATGCTACCCTTTGTCAAGGGTAGCCATTCGAGAAGGAGGCAAATTCCACCTTATCGAATCAAAGGCAAAGGAGAAAGTTCATGGCGGGGGGCGGTTGGTACCTCAATCGCGGGCCTTTACTTTAGGATTTAGATAGCCCCTCTCTAGTCTGTAAAATACATCTCTTCTTACCATACCCATAGTGTATGAGACAAATGTATGCATTTCGATTAGGATCTATTCTACGGTTATGACTACAAGGATCATTATTTGTGAGGACGTAAATGTGCCAGACTATTGTAAGGAATCGTTTAATTATTCCTACAATATATACTAAGAGATATAAAGGCAGTACAGTCCCCATAAATCCCTTTCTTCCTCCACGTATCATGAAGTGCGAGCCATAGGGAAGGAGTGAGATGACTTTCAAAAATTTATCATAGACTTCGTCTATCGCTTGAGAGAAGCAACAAAGAGTAATAACTTAAAAAGAAAAGCAGATACGAATCGACAGATTTACCTGATGAAAATTTACATCAGAGTCCTCTGATGAGGATTCCTCAAACTCTTCATAAAGAGGATCCAGAAAGTCTCTGGTTAGTCGATCCCCTCCATTTCCTAATTTCCTCTCTTCTTTTCTGCTCATTCTAGTTTATTAGATTCTTAATCAAAGAAGATAAAAAGAACTAAGAACACATAAAAAGAGCATAGAGAACCATTACCAAACGTTCCTCCTAAGAATCATATTGGGTATCTGTCCCCTTCCTTTTAACCTAGGATAGAAAATCTAGAATCCTCCCTTTTTCTAGTGTTCGGAAACAGAAAACCCTGAACCTGGAGGAGTTAGGTATGTAGGATATACCTTTTATTTTTGTTGAGCAGGCAGTAGTATAATTTTTATACTCTGCAGTATAAATTCGACTCCCAACTTTTTTTTAGAATAATAAAATTGTTGATAAACTCCAACATAGTTTGTTCCAAACCCACTAGAATCCTTGTAGAACAGTCAAGTACCCCATTTCCAAGGGGTACCTGTTGAAAATCGTTTCAACAAATCCGTCCAAAACTTAAAAATTTTCTTAAAAAGTTTTGGACTCGAAATTTTTTCCAAGAGATGCCTGCTAAAAATTGTTTCAATCTCTCACCAAAACAGATAAGAAGTATATCACTGAAAATTACTATCCAGCCATATGGGTATGTGAAGAGCGCAAATTCCTTTATACCCCAACCCAATTAGAATTAGGGGAAATAAAACATAAATGTAGAAAGTTCTCATCATAAGATCACCCAATAGAAGAGAAAAGTCCCTAATTCTGCAGAACATTCTGAGCACGTGAAAAGTGAATAGCCTAAAGATAAAAAAAAGTTTATTATTTTTTAACAGCAGTTCTTATTGCCCCTTTGGCCTTTTTGGCCCATTGTTGTATCCGATTCAACAATTGATACATATTTGTTCTCCTCTTTAAAAAAATGGAACTTCCGGGCTTTGGTTTGTGAGTCGTACGAGATCATGTTTACATGCCTATGAACTTAGCCTCTTCAAATGTATCCGATATATATAATAATTTTGGGGTGTGTCAACTCTCTGTTCATGTATTTTATTATACATGATATGTATATGTATTTATTTATACAATAATAAATACATATACTTTGTGCAAGTGATAAGAGATAATATGAAAGATTTTCTTATTTTTCTTAATTTTCTCAAGATTTTAAACCTCGTCATAAATAAACTTCGATATCTCGATCTCGATATATAGAAAAGAAAATCTCTACATATCTCTATATATGTATATATTATGTACATTAATATATACATATAATATGTACATTATGCAGTAGACCCATAATGGTAAATGAAAGCGGCTAATTATTGAATATAAAGCCCTTTTAACTCAGTGAGAGTAATGCCATGGTAAGGCATAAGTCATCGGTTCAAATCCGATAAAGGGCTTTTCACTTAGTGGTAGAATAATGCCTTGGTAAGACAGAAGTCATCGGTTCGAATCCGATAAAATAAATACTTTTCTACTAAATTCATTCATTTCTTTTTTGAAAATGTCTCCATTTTTTTTTGCAATTTTATGACTTAGTTTAGTGTGAGATGCCCACATTTTTGGTTTGAATACTAAACGAAGCACAGACTGAAAATTGCAAAAAAAAAAGAAATTGGACTCTTTTTCCTGTTATAGCAATCAAATCAATACCTGTACTGAACTAATTTAGATTCCTTTTTATTAGTCTATTCTTATTCTATGCCCTTTAAACGAATTTCCTTAACCTTAAAAAGCTTAAAAAGAAAGTAGGGGATGATCCGTGAATTAACCTAACCATCAACTAAAAAAAATCCTATGAAAGCATAACAGAAAAGTAGTAAAGACTCTTTTCTTTGATCTAGTTCGAAGAGTATATTGACAATTCCAAAAAACTGCTCATACTATCATCATAGTATAATGACGAGTGGTTGTATACGGTGCTATCGTCTAGTGATGCCCCATCGTCTAGTGGTTCAGGACATCTCTCTTTCAAGGAGGCAGCGGGGATTCGACTTCCCCTGGGGGTAGGGAGTATTATAAAAAGAGGTTAATCATAGATTATCAAAAGCCTAGAATAAATTCTTCCTGGGTCGATGCCCGAGGCGGTTAATGGGGACGGACTGTAAATTCGTTGACGATATGTCTACGCTGGTTCAAATCCAGCTCGGCCCAAAAATTGAGGGCTTCGTGAATATGAACTAAATCCATTTTTTTTCTTTCATAAAAAATAATGGATTATCCATAGAAATAAAGGATAAAGAGAAACGGGGAAATTGATTTCTAATCCATATCTCTCTGATTCTTTATCTTACAAAGAAAGACAAAGAAAAGAGCCTTTCTTATGGAAAGGCGGATTATCGTTTATTTTCAGGGATAAAAAATCGCAACATACTAGTTATGCACTCTCACTATACCCACATAGGATATGCGGGTATGTAGTATATGATTCGTCTATTTCTTAGAACACGACAGACGCATCGAATCTTCTATTTAAGAATAGGCATGCATACACCCCGCAGGGATTGTAGTTCAATTGGTCAGAGCACCGCCCTGTCAAGGCGGAAGCTGCGGGTTTGAGCCCCGTCAGTCCCGAACTGTCACACCCAAAATTTCTGATTTTGGGTTGTGAGTAGAAAACACTAAATAAAATAAATAATTTTAATATTTGAATAAAATTTGACAAGTTTAGTCCGAGCTAGCGCCACTTTAGTCGTAGTAAAACACAGAATTTTCAAAATTTTCCTAAACTAATTTGATGGGTTATGTTTTGATGTGATGGTTGGTTGCTGTTTGACCTTGTGTTGTGAGTCGGTATAGTTTTAAAACACGTTTGGTAGGCCGTCTTTCTATATCCAGTCCGTTTCTGTCTTCTTTCGAAATCAAATTTATCGTTTCCATCTCTATCCTCTTGTTGGACTTTTCTAAGATTCTTTTTCTTATATCTCAGATCACTTCTTTAAGTCCATCATCCATCATCATATCGCTACAAACTTCTCGGTTATTTTTCTGGCCTTTTCCGGAATAGTTTCCGATCTTTCTGCAAGCATAATCTAATTTTAGATGCTCCAAAATATCTTTTCATGAGCTCCAAATACTTTATTTGGGTTCATTATATTTCAAAGTGTCTCTGAGAATTTTCCTAGAATTTTCGGAGCCATCGGATTATTTTTCGTGGCTTAAACAACAATTCTGGACTTTTCTGGAATTATTTTATTCCTGAAATTAATCAATTCCGAAAATAATAAAATCTGTATTTCTTTCACCATCCCACGAAGCCCATCTGCCTAATTCAATTAAATCCTAAAGGTCCATGTACTTATTTACTAATGGGCTTTTATATTTATTTAGGTCCATTAGTAAATGTGGGAGTTACAATATCAATTAGCACACATTGCTAGTTGATGTAGAGGTGGGGAGTTTTCCTCCCTATATATATCCACCAATACCTTGGCCAAAGTACATCAAATTCACCGTAAGGGGAGCCCTAGTTTGGGAATACCTAAGGTGCCAAATTAAAATTTTCTCGCTCAGATCTACTCGTCGTTGTCATCGTCGTCTTCACCAAGAGGTTCGTCTCGTCGTTCTCTACATCGTGATGTCTTCCTTTTCACGAATCCATTGGCCGTTTAATTGATTCCCTAACCCATTTTTTCTGCGGCGAGGTCTTCGATTGGATGAATCGTTGGTCCGGCCTCCCTCTCCCTCCCCTTCGGCCGCAAGTCTGGGGCCGCGGCACCAACGGCTGGTCATCGCGTCCCGGCCCACAGCCCCGTCTCCCGCTCGCCCCTGCGTGCGACCGCAGCAAGCAGGCAGGCCGCTGCCTGCACATGACCCGTTGCAGCCTGTTTGGCCGGCTCGGCTGAGCGGGCTAACCGGCCCCTCGTGGGTCCCATGCTGCCGCGGCCGGCGCGCCGTGCCGCCTGGTTTCCTGGCTGAGCCCTCTTCTTCCTCCCCAGCGCAAGTGCAGCAGTTTCTCCATGGCTGATGGCCATGTCTGCACGAGAGCTCGAAGACAGAGATAGAAGATGAAGTATTTTCGAGTTTGCCACTGGTTTGTAATCTCTGTCGTTCAACCATCTAATCTTGGTTTTAGTCCGTTTCAGTTGCGTTAGAATCGTATCGTCGTGCTTTACGCGTTGGCGCTAGTGTTTCTTACGTTACAAAATTATAATTTTCTTAATTATTCATTAATTTAATTAATGGTAATTTAACTGTTTCTTAATTAAAAGAAAACCCAGGGTTATAAGTCCGTTTCAATTCCGACCGTGCCGATATAAGCTACGCGTAAGCTCTCTCTTCATCAAGTTACATCTTTATAAATCTAGTCTTATTAATTTGGTTAATAATTATTTAATGCCTTTCTAATTAAAAGCAACTTAGGGTTTAATCTTCGGTCTTTTATAATTAAATCATAACTTAATTAATGATAACTTTAATGTGTCTTTATTAATTACAATTTGATTAGTTTAAACACAAACATATATCATGGTTCGATTAGTTACTCTCACATGTTTATTTTCTTTACTAAGCTAATGTTTAACTTGATTAAATTGTATGACAATATTTATGAATAAAATATGATTAATCTAACCCGACTTTATAATTGAAATATGTTTTGTCTAATTTGAATTAATATTCTATCATGATCTTATTTAATTAAAATAAAGCAAGCTGGTAGTTTTTCTTTTTATAATATAAAATTCCCGGTAGACGTGTCTTTCAGTCGTTCCGTGCGATTCCGCGACCGTAGTGCGAGCTCTCTTTTAGTACGTTGTTTTGTCTCGTGTTATGTTGTTCTTAGTTCTCTGTTGTTTGCTTGTATGTTGCCTATGTGTGATGCTTGCTACGAGTAGACGTCGATCGGTTGTGCGCGCTAAAGATCAGAAGTTGATGACCCAGAGCTGAAGATGTGAGAATTGGTCAAGTTTAACAGGCAAGTATAACATGGGACCATCCTTGTTGCCTACTCATTTATAATTCACTATTCATGTGCATGTGTCAAATTTGCAAGCCATAGGTTTATCTAGATGATTCAACTTTATACCTTGCTACCACGGGATATATGCATATGGGTAGATCTGCTAGTGCTTAACTCCAAACTATATGAACAAACGAGATGACTATTAATATGTGCAACACATACTGATAACTTGTTTCCATGTAATGTGAACATCTGACCCCCTTAAATGATCTTCTGCGGGCAAAAGCTGGGACATACAGTACAACCGTGAGGGCTACATGGCTCTGGTTTTAGTTGGTTCGAGGACCTCTCCTCGCTTGATGGTGGTTACCCGAAAGGGCACAAAAGGGGCTTGCCGAGACGGATATAGGACAGCCTCTGGTCTCATGTGTATAGCCGGGAAGGAATGTGCCATCGGAAAGGGGGTTCCTATAACTGCTTGCCGATTGGAAACCTAGTGGCCACTATCTTGTTAGGGGAACTTCGAAAGACTTCATAGTGTACCCTGCCGCACCTCCTTGGAAGAGGTGATATGGGATTTGCAACCCCTGGCATCTGGGGATCACGGCTCACGGGTAAAGTTGTACAAACTCTGTAGAGTAATAAACTGATATATCAGCCGTGCTCACGGTCACGAGCGGCTCGGAAAACTTGCAGACTAATAACTTAAACGAAATATACTTTATGTTCATATTATTTCTGTCAACTTGTTAATCTTTGATGTGGTTGCTTCATAATATTATTCATGTGGTTTGAATGGGATGTAAGCATAACTTGATGACTATCTAATGCTAAAATATTGACTCAACTAAAAGTGCTAACCGCAGTAAACCAGTGTCAAGCCTTTTGAGCTTCATAACCCCATGTTGTATTTGCTGAGTACGACATGTGCTCACCCTTGCTATTTCCCCCACACCCTCAGTCTCCATCAGAGTTGCGCAGCGGAAGCGTGGTGAAGACACAGATGAGTTTCCAGAATACTGACAGAAGTGCTAGGCGTATGTTACCCCCAGTCAACTGTCCCTGTGAAGAATGAAGTCTGAAGAGAAGATTAGTATCTGTTCCGCTTAACTTTGATGTAAGTGTTGTTTTCAATATCTAGAACACTGTTTTTGATATCTTTTCCCTCTGTGGTTGTATGTGTGGACTTCCTGGGCACACATATAGCGTACCTGGTTTTGTTCTTTAAAACCGGGTGTTACACGAACTAGGGTTCAATGAATGGACAAATTCATCTTTCCCTTTTTTGTGGAAATTTTTGATGAAAAAAAGGGGGGGTCAGGAGGCAAGATCAAATATCTATGGGGCACCTTTCCTTCACTTTTCTTTTTTTGCATTTCTCAGTAAAAAGAGAGCAGTGCAGTCTAGAATTTTTTTCACTACTTCCGCTTTATAAGGAAAGGCATATATATCATACGTGGATTAGTATAATTTAGGATACTACTCCATTTTTATGATGATACCACCCTCATCTTAATTTCCTATTCGACTCTTATGAAATCGAGTACCGGTATTTTACCGGAATCCATACATAAACCGTATTCGTTTATTGTTAGAGAATGAATTTCATCTAATTAGTTACTTTTTGGGGGTTAAACCGCACCCCTTCCATTTTCTAGTTCCAACTTTGTTTGTGTATGTTCAATGAATAATTGGAAAGAATCCACCTCATTCTCACTCCATTTGCCGACTCCTTTTTTTATGGATTTGCTCTCATCTTTAGACCCAAAAAAGCATATATTGATAGTAACCTAATAAAATAAAATAAAAACCAAGCAAATGCTCTTTTTCCTAAATTAAAATATGGGATCCTTTTTATTTAAGATCCTCTTTTCTCCATCTCATTTCTACTTCTACTGCTTATTGGGATGTCTATGTGACCCATAGAAAGTTGGTCATATAATACATACATACATAATTTTATGTATAACTATAAGAAAAGGAAGGGAAATTGGATAAGATAAGAAAGATTTTGGGTTATACATATAGAAAAGCAAAAGTAGAAAAGAATGAAAAATAGAATAGAGGGGTTTCGAATCCAATCAAAAAACCTATTTTGGTCTTAGTATGGATAAGAGATCTTCCTATGTTATATTATTCCACTATCAACCATGAATTGATTTGATAGATCCAATATTCATAATATTGAATTGATTCAGTATTATCAGAATGCAAGTCCTCCCCTTGAATTTACAGGATACCCCTTTTTCCTCTCCATGGGATTACATCCCGAGTTATTGTGAAAAAAAATAAAGAGGTTATGGAAGTCAATATTCTCGCATTTATTGCTACAGCATTGTTCATTCTAGTTCCTTCTGCCTTTTTACTTATTATTTATGTAAAAACAGCCAGTCAAAATGATTAATTGGAATTCCAATTAATCATTGAAGAAATGAAAAAGGGATTAAAGAAAATAAAAAATCCAAGTCTTAAATGAAAGGGTCTGGTTGGAATCATAAAGTGTGGTAGAAAGAACTACATATAGTTTTTTCTATCACACTTTAGATTCTTTCTATTATATTATCTTGAATCTACATAGAATCGATTAGTAGATTGAAATAGTAGTCTAATTCAACTTCTTTTTTCACTGCATCCACTTAATTTCAATCAAGTCAAAATCAAAAAAATCGAAGATAATTCTTCCTTGAAAGAATCTAAGGAGGGGAGAAAATAATACGAGAATAGACTAGAATAGACTATAGTAAAAGAAAAAAAGTAAAAGGAAAAAACCTACGAATCTTTCATGCTTAAAAAAGGTGTGAGATGCTTTAATTGAGATCCTTCAAAAAAAAGAACATAAAAAATTTTCTAAGAATAATAAAATAGTATAAATGGAAAATGTGCGATATGTTGTGAATAGCTTCGTGTAAGAAAGTCTAATTTTCTTATGTATAGAACTTTCTTTTTACTCATAATTTCTAGTAGAATAGAAATTATGTTACTATAATCGCCCTTTCTATTCTATTATACTGGAATAGAACATAGTAGAATAGAACGA
Source organism: Coix lacryma-jobi var. lacryma-jobi (assembly GCA_009763385.1). Lineage (NCBI taxonomy): Eukaryota > Viridiplantae > Streptophyta > Magnoliopsida > Poales > Poaceae > Coix > Coix lacryma-jobi. The sequence continues at coordinate 378,777 of VDCT01000472.1, read as the reverse complement.
CTCTTTCTTACTTTCTTAAAAGAGTTTCTTACAAGAGTGAAACAAAACTAAAGAAAGAGAGAAAAAAGAAAGTTTGGCAAAATTATTAATGCAAAACGATCAATTAAAGAAAAGAGTTGATACTACAATTCGACTACTCAATCAATTGGTAGTATCCCTAGAGTCCACTCCCCCCATACTACTAGCAAAAGAGAAAATAAATATTTATTGGATACCTAACTTACCCTTGTTTATTTATATTTTTATTTTTATTTTTGACCTAAACCCTACTGCTGCCCCGCTTTCTATCTTTCTATGAAAGAGTAAGGAGGTCTTATCCACAATCCCAAAATTGATTTTTGATCAGCCTATTCAATCTAATTCTCGACATAATAAGTAGCCTTTACTTTAGTGTATGTAGGTAGCATAAGATGTACTAAGTGTATGTAGTAAGATGTACGATAATAAAATGTATGATAATTAGGAAGTCTTTCTATTTCTTCGCAAAGTCCCTTCTTCAATCTTAGATTGAAAAAAGACTGCCCCATAGGGACCTTTGGCTATGTCACACCCCATTTTAAGGATAAAATTGTGGCGAAATACTCATGTGTGCCTAGGAAATAATCACACACATAAGTTAGACAAATTACAAGAAGGTGGCATCATCACATTGTTTATTATATAACGATAGTATCAACACAAGTATTACATCAAGTGAAACAAAAGATAACTGAACTGCTAACTAGATCTACTCCACAGGGAACGCTGACTGGGGGAAACCGCTAGCCTAGAAGTCCTCTGGGAAGTCGCCCACTGCACCTTCATCTGTTACCCATCTGGGATTTTGCCCAAAAAGAAGATAAACAACAAGCGTAAGTACTTCTCGTACTTAGCAAGCTAACACAGGGTTCATGAGGCTCAAAAAGGCTGACACTGTCTGACTGCAGTTAGCTTTTAAGTTGGCAGGTTTTAGCATTAAGGTAAACGAATATTGTGCTTAACCCTTAACCCATGATCCATTTGTCCATCAAAGATAAATATAACATCATAAGGTAAGGTACCAACAATATAAAGTAAACAGTTATTCAAGTATCAAAGTTCTGCTAGTTTTCCGGGCCGCTCGTAACCGTGAGCACGGCTGTTATAACAGTTTTACACTCTGCAGAGGTTGTGCATCTTTACCCACAAGCCGTGTTACCCTTGTGTCCGAGGCGACCAACCTCTTGATCCACTTCCGAGGTAGATCAGCGGGGCACACTATGAAGCCTTTCGTTGGTTCGTCTAACATGTTAGGGCCGCTAGGTTTCCTTGGCAGGCAGATGTAGTAACCCCCTTTCCTATGGCACAAGGCCATCGCAGCTATACACATAGGAACAGGAGCAGCCCTACACCCAAAGTGGCAAGCCCCTTATGCGCCCTTGCGGGTCACCGCTAACAAGTTAGAAAAGGTCCAGTGTATACTAAGCTAAAACCAGAGCCATATAGCACTCATGGTAGCACTGTCAATCCCAGCTTTTGCTAACAGCAAGTTTTTATTAACCGTTTAACAACATATCATCATGAGAACAAATTTATCATTGGACTGGATCAGTTATAAGTCAGTTAGCACTAGCATTCTACCCATATGCATATATCCCACGGAAACAAGAACATCACAGATAACAAAGCTAAGTGGGTTTTAAGGTTGCTCAATTGGACACATGCATAAATGAGTGATTAAAGTAAAGTGTATAGGTAAACAAGGAGGTCCCATGCTAACTTGCCTTGGTTGTCGAAAAACTGATCTTCCTGCTGGTCACTGAACGAGGGTCCTGATCGCACCACACCGACTCACCGTCTACTCGATCACAAAACATCACCACGCATTCCAGGTGCAAACATACACGATGCAAACAAGGCTATTATTAGAAAAATACACCAACCAGTAATAAACTGAAATAAAACTTTGGTAAAACTGAAGTACGCGTTTCTACGATCACAACAAGTTTTGGTTCATCGAAAACGGAGTTACGGCGCGAGAGCTACGACCGAAACGGTATATATAAAGCCCTAAACAAGATTAACTTGGACCCTACATCTAACCTATCCAAAACAGACTAACAGGGACATAAACGGATAGAGCACTAAATTACGAAGCTAACGCAATTTGGAACGGATCAAATCGGAGCTAAAACGTGGATTTTATAAGCAAAATAGTGTAGTGGCATTTCTGTAAATAGACTGAAATACATTTGAATTTAAATCGGAAATTAAATTGAATTTTAAATTAAATCCCGCAGCCGGCTGGACTGCGCCTCAATTCCGAAGAACGCAGGGGCCAGGCTGCAAGATTAACAAGGCACAGCGAATAGTGCCAGGTGGAGTGCGGGTTGATTCCCGCTTTCCACGGGGTCTCTTTAGCAAAAACGGTCGGCGAAGGGTACCGGGCGCTGTCGGCCGTCGGATCGAGGTCGGACGGCCCAGATTAGGCCAAGGGGCTGTGCGCGTGGGGGGGCAAGCCGACGGCGCGCCGCGCGCGGGCTCTGGCCGCGACGTCGCGGGGTGGCGCGACGGCGTGCGTGCACCCGCCATGGATGGCGCGGGCGCTTGCGGACCCGGCCGAAGGAGGCGCCCCGAGACAAACAAGAGAAGGGAGAGAGAGCGGAGCTCAAGGGGAACCCTCACCACGGCGGAGAGGCGGCGGTGAGGCTCGCCTCGACGCGGGGAACGACGGCGGGCGACGGAGCTCCGGGCGAAGGCAGCGAGCTGCAAGAGCGGAGAGGCGGTTAGGGCGGAGCCAAACGAAGGAGAAGGAGGGAGAAGGCTTGGCGGCTTCACCACGACGCGGCGGAGCTTGGAGGGAGTTGAATCCGGCCGGAAACTCGCCGGACGGCGAGGCGACGGCGGCGGTTGGCGGCAAAGGTGGCGGAGGCGCTCTGTCACACCCAAATTTTAAGAACAAATTGAATGCAATAACTCATGTGTGCCCAGAGATCAATCACACACATAAGCCACAAATTTAAGAAGTACCATCACATATGTTTATTACATAACGAAAAATATTCAAAGTCTTTACATAGCAGCGGATAAATAGAGCATCTCTCGCGGTAGCTCCATCACAGGGAAGATGACTGGTTGACAGCAAGACTAGAACTCTTCAGGGAAGTCATCGTTACCATAGCAATCTGTTACCCATCCGGGATTTTTATCCAAGTAGAAAGAAAATAAACAAGCATAAGTACTTCTCGTACTTAACAAGTGTAACATGGGGTTCATGAGGCTCAAATAAGGCTGACACTGGTTAGACTGCGGTAGCTTTTAATTGGCAACATTTTAACATTAAGGTGAACATATATGAATGATTAAAACCCAATCCACATGATCATAATAACTGAAACATAACAATAAGGTAATCAACATGAGTAACATAATAAACAACATATAACAACTAAGCCTGTGAGTTTTCCGGACCGCTCGTATCCGTGAGCACGGCTGATATATCAGTTTATTAAACTCTGCGCAGAGGTGTACACTTTACCCATGAGTCGTGATATCCAGATGCCCGGGTTAATTACTCCCATAACACTTCCAAGGTGAGTGGGCAGGATACACGCAAAGCCTTTCAAAGGTTCGTCTAACAAGTTAGGGCCGCTAGGTCTTAAGGCAAGGGGAAGAAGGGTCTCCCAACCTACGGCAACGCAGGCAAGGTGAAAGTAGCCGCCCTAAATCCAGCTCGTCAAGCGCCTTATGCGCCCTTCGGGTAACCACTAACAAGCTAGAAAAGGTCCTTATACTGAGCTAAGGTCAGAGCCATATAACCCTCATGGTTGCACTGTATGTCCCAGCTTTGCTGACAGGAGGTCCTAAACCATGTTGCTAAAAAGATCAAGTTTTATTCACCGTTATTAGATCATGTTTTGGTTTAAGTAAAGCTCTAGCAAAACTCTACCCATATGCATAGCATCCCAAGGTTATAAGGTAACAGGTCAAAAATCTAGGATAAACTAGATAGGAGGTCAAAATTAGACACATGCATATGAATTTAGATGCTTCATGGTGAAGAGGTTCCACAGGATGATCCCATGCTATACTTGCCTGATTCAGAGTACTCTGGTTGCTCTTGGTTGTCGAGTAGGGCTCCTGATCACCAGCGTATGTCTCACCGTCTATACTCGATTACCACATCAACACACAATCATCGGAACACAATCATGCAAAGCAAACAAGCTATAATTAGAACATTACACCAACAGCAAGAAAATAATATAAAAAGTTTGAAAACAGAAACTACGATCCAACACGATCACATAAACGCGAAGATCACGAAAACGGAATTATAACGCAAAGTTATGAGCTAAACAAGTTACAAAACCTTAATTAGTAGATTAAACCTAACTCAAATTTTAAGTACTGAAAACAGTATAGATTTTCATACAGATAGATAGATCTTTTCAAAACGAATCTAACGCAACTTGAACGGACTAAATCGGACTAAAAACGTAGAAGTTATAAGCATTTGAAACTGGTGGCAAATCTGTAAATAAACTGAAATTGATTTTGAATTTAAATTGATTTAAAACGAATTTCAGATCTGGCTGGACTGCGCCTCAATTTGGATGAAACGCAGGGGCTTAGATGGAAGATTTGCACAGACTCAACGCACAGTGCTTTGTGGACCGCGGGTTGAGCTTCGAAAACCCGAGGGACTCTTTAGCAAAGTTGACAGGCGAAGGGGTATCGAGTGCTGGGGACCGTCGATTCACAGATGGACGCTGGAGATTAGACCTCGGAGGAGCCGGCGGCGCTTTCGCCGGAGCAGAGGAGGAACGCGGCGGCGGCATGGCCGGAGTTAGGCGGGGGCTCGGGATTGCTCTATAGAGCGGTAGAGACCTCGGGAGTAGGTCCAATCGAAAGAGGAGAGCAAGCGGACTCACCAGTGGTGATGATGGCGTCGGTGAGGTCTCTGTGACGGCGGATTGCGCGGCGAGGCGGAAAGCGGGGGCTCTGCAACGACGGCGAGCACGGGTTAACGCGAAACCAGGAGAAAAAAGAGGGAAAAAGGTGTAATGGCTTCGCGTGACCAAGACGAAGCTAGATAGGACCTTGCGACGGCTGGAACTCGTTGAAGCGTCGGGTTGACGACGGCGGATCGTCGGCGGCGCGGAGATCTCGGTGTGGGCAGATAGAGCACGAGAGCAAGAGCTAGATGCGTGGGGAGAGGCGGCGGTTCTTGGGGATCTATTTATGGGTTGGCTCGGCCGATTAGGCAAGTGGAGACGCGTAGGGTAGATGGATTCGAACTCGGCATCGAGTTCGAGCCGGAGACGAGAGGAAGAAGGCGAGCGCGGCGACGCTGAGACTGCCGGTGGAGCCAAGTCGTCAGCGAGAGAGGGAGAGCCAGGCGCGCGGCGGGCGGCGAGCGGGGCGGGCCGTTGGCGCGGCTGCGGCGCTGCTCGCCAGATGGGGCAGGCGGCGGCCCACGCGGGCGAAGGAGTGGAGAGGGAGGTAGGCCGGCGGAGAGAGGGAAAGCGGGCCGGCCAGGCCGGTTCGGGCCAAAAGAGAGAAAGGGAGAGGAGGGAGAGGGAAAGGATTTTCCAATTCCAAATCTGATTTTCAAGAATGCATTTGAAATCCCTTTGAATTCAAACAAGTTTTGAGCAAAAACCAATCATCACAAAAATAAGATATGCACCAGCATGTATGCATCAACATGATCTTTGGCCTAGGATTAATTTTAGCTTTTGTAAATAATTTATTAACTAGGTTTATGCAACACATAAAATGCATAATTAATTCATTTGCCTATTTTCAAATTGATGCAAATTTTGGGATGTTACAATTCTACCCCCCTTAAAGAATCTCGTCCTCGAGATTCCAGCGATGCTTACTCAAACAACTGCGGGTAAGACTTTCTCAGATCCTCTTCTCTTTCCCAAGTTGCCTCTGCTTCTGAGTACCGATTCCACTGAACCTTACACATCTTTATTACTCTGCTCCTGGTAACTCTTTCAGCTGTCTCTAGAATTCTTGTTGGGTACTCATCATAAGTCAAATCTTCCTTAACTGTGAGCTCTTCCAACGGTATCTGCTCTTCGGGCACTCGCAGGCACTTTTCAACTGAGAAACATGAAACACATCATGCACTCCTGACAAGCTTTCAGGCAACTCTAACTGATATGCCACTTCACCACGTCTTTCAAGAATCTTGAATGGTCCAATATACCTAGGTGCTAGCTTTCCTTTCTTATTGAACCTTTTCACACCTCTCATCGGTGACACCTTTAGGTAGACATAATCACCTATTGCAAAAGATAGATCTCGACGACGGTTGTTTGCATAACTCTTTTGCCGAGACTGAGCGGCTCTCAGGTTATCTCTGATTATCCTGACATGTTCCTCGGCATTCCTCAACACATCAGGTCCAAACACTTGACTTTCACCTGTCTGATCCCAGAACAACGGTGTTCTACACGATCTTCCATACAAAGCTTCAAACGGTGCCATCTTTAAACTCTCCTGATAGCTGTTGTTGTATGAAACTCTGCATAACACAAATTCTTGTCCCAACTGGTGCCATATTGCAATGCACAAGCTCTCAACATGTCTTCTAGAATCTGATTTGTTCTTTCCGTCTGTCCATCAGTCTGTGGATGATAAGCAGTACTGAAGTTCAACCTTGTACCCAAAGATCGATGTATCATCTGCCAAAAGTGAGAGGTGAACTGAGTACCACGATCTGACACAATCTTTCGAGGCACTCCATGCAAACATACTATCCGTTCCATATACAATTCTGCCAACTAGCTCCCGTGTAGGTAGTTTTGACCGGTATAAAGTGAGCAACTTTGGTCAATCGATCTACTATTACCCTATGGAGTACGTTTTATTTTTAATCATCTATTGTACGGGTAACCCAACTATAAAGTCCATACCAACTTCTTCCCACTTCCATTCAGGTATCTTCATTGGTTGCAACAGACCGGCGGGTCTCTGATGTTCTGCCTTCACCCTCTGACATGTATCACACAGAGCGACATACTCGGCTACATCTCGCTTCAGGCCATCCCACCAATACTTTTTCTTTAGATCAAGGTACATCTTAGTGCTTCCAGGATGAATGGAATAAGCTGACTCATGCACTTCTCGCAGTATAGTCTTACGTATCTCCTTGATTTTAGGCACTTATAATCTATTCCCATGCCATAATGTACCATCATCATCTAACCGAAAACCTGATGCTTTGCCAAGAACAATGTTATCGGCTATCTGCTTTAACTTTTTCATCTGACATCTGACCCTTACGTATCTCTTGCATCAATACTGGTTCAAGTTCTAACTCTATTCTGTTGATCACAATTCCCAAATTCAGATGTGCAAATTCAGCACACAACTCTTTTGGCATAGAAGCAATTCGGATCTCATTGGCATGGCTTTTTCTGCTCAAGGCATCTGCTACAACAATTAGCCTTCCCGGGATGGTAGTGTATTTCCAAATCATAATCCTTAATCAATTCCAACCATCTGCGCTGCCTCAAATTCAGATCAGACTAAGTGAAAATGTACTTCAAGCTCTTATGATCGGTATAGATGTCTGTCTTGTGACCCACTAGATAGTGTCTCCAAATTTTCAATGCATGGACAACAGCTGCTAATTCTAAATCATGAGTGGGATAGTTCAGCTCATGCTTTCTCAACTGCCTTGATGCATATGCTACCACTCTGCCTTCTTGCATAAGAACACAACCCAAACCTTGACGAGATGCATCATAATAAATAGAGAAATCCTTACTCAGATCTGGCAGAATTAACACTGGAGTTGTAGTCAGACGTTTCTTCAACTCCTCAAAATTAGCTTGACATTTATCGGACCAGACAAACTTAGCATTCTTCTCTAGCAGAGCTGTCATTGGCTTAGCAAGCTTGGAGAATCCTTCAATGAACCTTCTGTAGTAACCAGCCAATCCAAGGAAACTACGAATCTCGGTCACATCTGTTGGTGGCTCCCAGTTCAACACATCTTCAACCTTGCCCGGATCTACTGAGATGCCTCCATTAGAGATAACATGTCCAAGGAAAGAAACTTCCTTTAACCAGAACTCACACTTGCTGCGCTTGGCATACAACTTATGCTCTCTGAGTTTTTGTAGTACTAATCTCAGATGTTCAACATGATCTTCCTTGTTTTTAGAGTATACTAGAATATCATCAATAAACACAACAACGAACTTGTCGAGATATTCCATGAACACCTTGTTCATCAAATACATAAAGTAGGCAGGTGCATTGGTCAATCCAAAGGACATGACTGTGTACTCATACAACCCATACCTGGTAGTGAAAGCTGTCTTTGGAATATCAGACGCTCGAATCTTCAACTGATGGTAACCAGAACGCAGATCAATCTTAGAGAACACACATGCACCTTTAAGCTGGTCAAACAGATCATCAATCCTCGGCAACGGGTACTTGTTCTTGATGGTAACTTCATTAAGCGATCTATAGTCAACACACATTCGTTGACCACCATCCTTTTTGTCAACAAAGATAACAGGAGCTCCCCAAGGTGATGAACTAGGACGAATAAACCCTTTTTCTTGTAACTCTTTAATTTGTTTCTTAAGTTCTTCTAATTCAGGTACTCCCATTCTATATGGTCTTTTAGCTATGGGTGCGGTTCCAGGTAAAAGTTCAATAATAAATTCAATGTCGCGATCAGGTGGCATACCTGGCAGGTCATCGGGGAACACATCCGGGAACTCATCCACCACTAGATCTTCCAGGAAAACCTCTTCATTCATCTGATTCACGGTTGCAGTTGGTGTTGGTTGTAGCACTACATTCACACTGATTCTGTCCCCCTTAGCTGTAGTAACTGTTACAACCTTATCTTGACACTGAATGCCTGTCTTGGTTTTCGTCAGCCAATCCATACCCAGTATCAAATCAATACCAGCTGTCTTCAACACAATTGGGGACACTGAGAAATCTACTCCCCCTAAGGTCACAGCTAGCGGCATACACTGGAGCGTAGCTTGCAAACCTCCACCCGGTGAGGTAACCATTATGGGGGTTTTCATGAGACTAACAGGTAGATTATGCATTCTAACAAATGTATGTGATATGAAAGTATGCGATGCACCAGAATCGAAAAGAACTGTAGCGGGGATGGAACTGATATTGAACGTACCAAGCATAATCTCTGCGCTTCCTGTACGGTCTCTGTGGACACGTGATTCACCTTGCCCGAATTAGGGGGTACTTGCTGCCTTCCTTTCTGCCCATTATTCTGAGGTGGGAGCTGATCTTGCCTCTTTGGACAGCGGTTGGCATAGTGACCGGGATCACCACAACGGTAGCAAGCATTGGGTGTTCCATTCTTGACGGGGGTGTTGGGTGCACTAGTCTTCATGGGAGCATTGTTGGGAGTGCCTTGGCGCTGGGCTTGATTATTGTTCTGCTGCTGTTGCGGGTATGAAGGACGTTGCTGTCCCTGGTTGCGGTTCCACTGAGTAGTCGGTCCCTGGTACCTCTGCTGATTGCCTGGTGCGAAGTTGGAACGAGGGCGGTTGTTACTACCAGAAGACTGACCTTGGAGCTTCCTCTTTCTAGCCTCCATCTCCTTGCGCTTGTTGTCAACCACAATAGCACGGTTGACTAAGGTCTGGTAGCTGGCATACTCATTAGACATAAGCTGCAGTGTCAGTCCGTCATTCAGACCCTTGAGGAAGCGACGCTGCTTGTCGGCATCCTGAGCAATATCAGCGGGAGCATAGCGTGATAACTGAGCAAACTTGTCACGGTACTCTGCAACGGTCATGGCTCCTTGGCGCAGAGATCTGAACTCTTCCTGCTTCAATTCAATCAGACCAGCAGGGATATGGTACGCTTTGAAGTTGGTCTTGAATTCCTCGAAGGTGACAGGTGGAGCATCGTTGGCTTGACCGAACTGAAACGATTCCCACCAATCCAGAGCAGCTCCTTGCAACTGACCAGAAGCATAGAGCACCTTCTCCTGGTCATTGCATTGTGCGATGGTAAGCTGGCGTTCAATAGCACGAAGCCAGTCATCAGCCTCCAGGGGATCAGCGGCATGGGAGAACACTGGCGGGTGACCCTTCAAAAACTCACCCCTCTTGTCCCTCACTTGCATCGGTGGTGCTCCTCCAACTGGCTGGTTCTGCATGTGTTGCATCATGGTTTGCATAAATTGGGCTTGGATGCCCATCAACTGCTGAATGTTAACTGGGGGTGGTGGTGGTGGGTTAACAGGTGCTCCACGACCACGGCCACGTCCACGTCCACCTCCAACTCCACCTCCTCTGGCGGCCATCTGTATTTTCAAGCAGGGATCAAGGTTAGTGAACTTTTTAAGAAAAGATCACTCATATGAGAGGAGACAGGAGATCTGAAAATTTCTGGGCGAGATTTAGTAACAACAGTACAGAAAAATAGTCATATCTTGAGTTCCAAAATTCCAAATAGGGCGTGCTATACACGGTTGGAAAGATAAAGAAATTATCTACAACTTTTATTTAAGTGACTTTCCCAGATTCTGTCGTTAAGTTAGTCAAAAACAGAGAACAAACAGATCTGTCCAGAGCTCAAAACTGCGCAGAAACTCTAACTTGAAACAGCCATATCTCACAAACCATAACAGCTATTGAGGTGATTTCAGAGGCATTGGTTAGATATAGGAGTCTATTTTCGACCATAAAATTTTCAGCCATATTGCATGATCAGAACTTGAGATATAACCAAAAGATCACAGGTTGCTCCAGAAAACAGCATAGGACAAGATGTAACTAACCCTCTTATTATTCATAAACGTTATGCCTAACTATGAGATTTGTAGACAAGCCTACAAATCTCAACACTCATTACAAAGAACCAAATCACACATAAGCATAATGATAATCCAACTCACACATAAAGAAGCACACTAGCACAAAGGTTAACTAGACTCGACAAACGCTTACTAATATCGTCTTATTACATAGAAGGGTGACCTATGCCTATTTGTAGAGCGGTTCGCGGAGCCTCTTGTACATAGGGGGTTGGTTGAGAAGTTCCAAGAGCCCATCAATGGTGCTATAGCATCTTTTGAGATCTTTTCCCAGGGATATCACCTCCTTTTCCAAGTCCGCGTTAGACCTTTCCCTGTGAAGGAGAAAATCTCGTGTGGCCTTCTCGGTTGGAGTTGCATTGGGGTCTTCTACCATAGCCTCCTTATTTTCACTGTTCCAATAGGGCAGATAGCGGTATGCATCATCCCTCATGTCTTCAATGCGACGACCCCGGAACGCTTTGTAGGCTTCAACTGCCACGGCTTCCAAGGCTGACGCTAGAGTGGACCGACGAGCTCTGTGGCCAATCACCATCTCATGCAGGTATAGGCCACTCTCTGGTTCTCGGACGGCGACAGTCACTCTTGCCTTCCAGTAGGTCCTTTCCACTGGATGACTGTACCTCCAGTGGGTGTACTGTACGATGATGTTCTTGTCAGGGTAGTAGGCATCAAAAAGTCCCATCAGCCTGTGATGTGTGGGACTCTGGGCCGCTGTGGGCGCTCCGACGAGATACCCGGAGTCCACGTCCCAACCCGTTGGAAGTTCTTCATCGTCTTCAACCTCCAGCACTTCTGGGGGCACTGGCGCGGGAGGTACTGGAGCTTGTGGTACTGGTGCTGGTGGTGCTAGTTCTTGTGGTTCCACCTCTTGAGGTGCTTGTTCTTGAAGTACTGGCTCTTGCGGCGCTACCTCCTGCTGTTCTGGCTCCTGGGGTGCTTGCGGTGCTTGCGGAACGGGGTTGCCTGCCCTCCTGCGTCCACCGATGGTCCTGCGGGTGGTACGACGAGCCATCTATGGAGTAGACCAAGAGACAGATACAATAGAATCAATATATTTGTATAATAGAGCAAGTAAAGAGAAGCATATAGTTTTGATAAATTAACAAGGCTAAGATGAATAGCAAGAATTGAGAAGCAAGGACCACTAAAACGACCATAACTAACTAGGCTTGCGTCCTACAGTCAACATAGCTCTGATACCAATTTGTCACACCCAATTTTAAGAACAAAATTGAATGCAATAACTCATGTGTGCCCAGAGATCAATCACACACATAAGCCACAAATTTAAGAAGTATCATCACATATGTTTATTACATAACGAATAATATTCAAAGTCTTTACATAGCAGCGGATAAATAGAGCATCTCTCGCGGTAGCTCCATCACAGGGAAGATGACTGGTTGACAGCAAGACTAGAACTCTTCAGGGAAGTCATCGTTACCATAGCAATCTGTTACCCATCCGGGATTTTTATCCAAGTAGAAAGAAAATAAACAAGCATAAGTACTTCTCGTACTTAACAAGTGTAACATGGGGTTCATGAGGCTCAAATAAGGCTGACACTGGTTAGACTGCGGTAGCTTTTAATTGGCAACATTTTAACATTAAGGTGAACATATATGAATGCTTAAAACCCAATCCACATGATCATAATAACTGAAACATAACAATAAGGTAATCAACATGAGTAACATAAATAAACAACATATAACAACTAAGCCTGTGAGTTTTCCGGGCCGCTCGTATCCGTGAGCACGGCTGATATATCAGTTTATTAAACTCTGCGCAGAGGTGTACACTTTACCCGATGAGTCGTGATATCCAGATGCCCGGGTTAATTACTCCCATAACACTTCCAAGGTGAGTGGGCAGGATACACGCAAAGCCTTTCAAAGGTTCGTCTAACAAGTTAGGGCCGCTAGGTCTTAAGGCAAGGGGAAGAAGGGTCTCCCAACCTTACGGCAACGCAGGCAAGGTGAAAGTAGCCGCCCTAAATCCAGCTCGTCAAGCGCCTTATGCGCCCTTTCGGGTAACCACTAACAAGCTAGAAAAGGTCCTTATACTGAGCTAAGGTCAGAGCCATATAACCCTCATGGTTGCACTGTATGTCCCAGCTTTTGCTGACAGGAGGTCCTAAACCATGTTGCTAAAAAGATCAAGTTTTATTCACCATTATTAGATCATGTTTGGTTTAAGTAAAGCTCTAGCAAAACTCTACCCATATGCATAGCATCCCAAGGTTTACAAGGTAACAGGTCAAAAATCTAGGATAAACTAGATAGGAGGTCAAAATTAGACACATGCATATGAATTTAGATGCTTCATGGTGAATAGGTCAACAAGGATGATCCCATGCTATACTTGCCTGATTCAGAGTACTCTGGTTGCTCTTGGTTGTCGAAGTAGGACTCCTGATCACCGGCGTAGGTCTCACCGTCTATACTCGATTACCACATCAACACACAATCATCGGAACACAATCATGCAAAGCAGACAAGCTATAATTAGAACATTACACCAACAGCAAGAAAATAATATAAAAAGTTTGGAAACGGAAACTACGATCCAACACGATCACGTAAACGCGAAGATCACGAAAACGGAATTATAACGCAAAAGTTATAAGCTAAACAAGTTACAAAACCTTAATTAGTAGATTAAACCTAACTCAAATTTTAAGTACTGAAAACAGTATAGATTTTCATACAGATAGATAGATCTTTTCAAAACGAATCTAACGCAACTTGAACGGACTAAATCGGACTAAAAACGTAGAAGTTATAAGCATTTGAAACTGGTGGCAAATCTGTAAATAAACTGAAATTGATTTTGAATTTAAATTGATTTAAAACGAATTTCAGATCTGGCTGGACTGCGCCTCAATTTGGATGAAACGCAGGGGCTTAGATGGAAGATTGCACAGACTCAACGCACAGTGCTTTGTGGACCGCGGGTTGAGCTTCGAAAACCCGAGGGACTCTTTAGCAAAGTTGACAGGCGAAGGGGTATCGAGTGCTGGGGACCGTTGATTCACAGATGGGCGATGGAGATTAGACCTCGGGAGGAGCCGGCGGCGCTGACGCCAGAGCAGAGGAGGAACACGGCGGCGGCATCGCCGGAGTTAGGCGGGGGAGCTCGGGATTGCTCTATAGAGCGGTAGAGACCTCGGGAGTAGGTCCAATCGAAAGAGGAGAGCAAAGCGGACTCACCAGTGGTGATGATGGCGTCGGTGAGGTCTCTGTGACGGCGGATTGCGCGGCGAGGCGGAAAGCGGGGGCGCTGCAACGACGGCGAGCACGGGTTAACGCGAAACCAGGAGAAAACAGAGGGGAAAAAGGTGTAATGGCTTCGCGTGACCAAGACGAAGCTAGATAGGAACCTTGCGACGGCTGGAACTCGTTGAAGCGTCGGGTTGACGACGGCGGATCGTCGGCGGCCGCGGAGATCTCGGTGTGGGCAAGATAGAGCACGAGAGCAAGAGCTAGATGCGTGGGGAGAGGCGGCGGGTTCTTGGGGATCTATTTATGGGGTTGGCTCGGCCGATTAGGCAAGTGGAGACGCGTAGGGTAGATGGATTCGAACTCGGCATCGAGTTCGAGCCGGAGACGAGAGGAAGAAGGCGAGCGCGGCGACGCTGAGACTGACCGGTGGAGCCCAGTCGTCAGCGAGAGAGGGAGAGCCAGGCGCGCGGGCGGGCGGCGAGCGGGGCTGGGCCGTTGGCGCGGCTGCGGCGCTGCTCGCCAGATGGGCCAGGCGGCGGCCCACGCGGGCGAAGGAGTGGAGAGGGAGGCAGGCCGGCGGAGAGAAGGGAAGCGGGCCGGCCAGGCCGGTTCGGGCCAAAAGAGAGAAAGGGAGAGGAGGGAGAGGGAAAAGGATTTTCCAATTTCCAAATCTGATTTTCAAGAATGGATTTGAAATCCCTTTGAATTCAAACAAGTTTTGAGCAAAAACCAATCATCACAAAAATAAGATATGCACCAGCATGTATGCATCAACATAATCTTTGGCCTAGGATTAATTTTAGCTTTTGTAAATAATTTATTAACTAGGTTCTATGCAACACATAAAATGCATAATTAATTCATTTGCCTATTTTCAAATTGATGCAAATTTTGGGATGTTACACGCTCGGCGCGGGTGCTCTGGTGCTCTGAGGCAAGAGCGAGAGAGGGAAAAGAGGGAGAGCGGGGCGGCGTGACCGCTTTAAGCACGAGGAGGGGATGAGGACGTGGGCGCGGCCGCACGACGCGCGGACGACCCGGGACGGCGGTTGCGCCCTGCGCTGCGGGCGGCATCGCGCGGAGGGGGAAGAAGAGGGCGCCGACAGGCGGGCCCGGGCTGCCAGAGAGAGAGAGGGAGAGGGGCGCGGCAGCTGCACGCTGGCGCGGGCGGGCCGGCCTGCTGGGCCGCGCGGAGGAGAGAAGAGAAGGAGGGAGGGGAGAAGAGAGCCGGCGGGCTGGGCCTCAGGCCGTTTGGGCCGGTTGCAAGGGAGAGGGGGAGAGAGAGGAAAATAACTCCTTTTCCTTTTATTTTCATCACATTTCAAACCATTTTCTAAATAAATTTGAATCCATTTCAAATTTTGGCAAAAACCAGTCACTTAAATAAATATGATGCACCAGCATGAATGCAAAAACATGTTGCCACCTTTATTTTAATTCACTAAAATTATTTAACCCCTATGTTAAATGCTCACAAAAATCATAATTAAAGCATTTTCATCTATTTGGCTTTGGAGAAATTTTAGGGTGTTACAGGCTACGAAGATTTCTGACATCTTAGTCTCGTAGTTTTAAATTCCCAAATCGATTTAAATTAATAAAAGAATAAGTAAACGCTACCTCATCCCTATTGGTAGTCGTTTGGGCCACTGCCCACAAAACAAACCCTAGTTTGAGGGTAGAACTATGGTATGGATTCTCAAAATCCAGTATCGCCAAACCTAGTTACTCTCGTGCCCCAACTTAGGGGGATACGAATTTGTCGAGCTTGATCAGTACTATAATCCTAAGTATTTTATTGATCAGGCGGCACCCAGATTTGAACTGGGGGTAAAGGATTTGCAGTCCCCTGCCTTACCACTTGGCCATGCCGCCAAAAAATCCAATCTAAAATCGAGAAAAGGCAAGTATTCATCCACATTTTTTTACTAATTACTAAAACCTTTTTTCTTTTATCTTGAATCTAATTCTACTTACTTTCTTTTTTAGAATCTTTTTCAAAAAATTCGATTTCTGCTTTTTTGAATCCAGTTTCGCTTATTCTCCTCGATTGATTCTATCTTAAAACACACATTGCTAACACTAGAAAACTTCCCGTTTCTTTCTATTCTATTGAGATGACAAAGAAGAAAAAGTGGATTTCTAGTCGCAGGCTCAAAATTCAGAACAAATTAGAACCATTAACTATAATATAATTAATATAATAATATTATTAATATAATTATAATTTTTTTTGAATTGCAGTAGTGAATGACTCTTAAATCGGTATCCCCCCACCATTATTTTGAATGGCATAATAAAATAGAATAAGAATAAATGTTTCCCTAATCTGTATATAGGGAAACTCCAGGTCCGAACAGCATTATTATCTACAGATCCCCCTTATGTACATATCCCTATGGGGAATCGTGCTTTAATTTTTCATTGCATTAAATATCTTGAATAAAAAAAAGAGGGAATTTGCTCTGATATAGATTATAGCCTGGCCTTCTTGGCCCACCTAAGTGCAATTACGATAAAAGAAAGGATATGTAGATAGGTGGATAACTAGATTGGCAAGTATTTAAAAAATAAAGTACTTTATCTTTTTTTTTAGGATTCTACAACGAAATCCTTTATTTTCTAGCAATTCTACTACTACGAAACAAAAAAGACCCTTCTTTTTCTTTTTGAAAAAGAAACTAAGCGTGTTATTCTAAATCGAACTAAAGTCAAACTTTCTAGTGCTTATAAATTATTATGGCTTTATCCCTTTCATAGAAAGGAGATAAAACGAGAAATCTTTGCTATCCAATCTTTTTAGAATATCATAAAGTTTAAGTGGCAGAATTTTTTCTAGGACTGTTTTATCAATTCATTTTTATTCTATTTCGACCCCTGCTAAATTCGAACTTTCGTCGAAATCGTCTCTATTCATATGTATGAAATACATATATGAAATACGTATGTGGAGTTCCCTAGAATTTCATGTGATTCAGTAAACAGAATATGGATTCCATGATTGCTAGATTGATCCGTAGGGATTGATGAAGAGTGAGCTGATAATGGAATTTTTCTTCTATAAATAGGAAACTTAAGATTCAAATGCTCCGGAATGGAAATGAGGGAATGTCCACAATACCCGGATTTAGTCAGATCCAATTCGAGGGATTTTGTAGATTCATTAATCAAGGCTTGGCGGAAGAACTTGAGAAGTTTCCCACAATTAAAGATCCAGATCACGAAATTGCATTTCAATTATTTGCGAAAGGATATCAATTGCTAGAACCCTCGATAAAAGAAAGGAATGCTGTGTATGAATCACTCACCTATTCTTCCGAATTATATGTATCCGCGAGATTAATTTTTGGTTTCGATGTGCAAAAGCAAACCATTTCTATTGGAAACATTCCTATAATGAATTCCTTAGGAACCTTTATAATAAATGGAATATACCGAATTGTGATCAATCAAATATTGCTAAGTCCTGGTATTTACTACCGCTCGGAATTAGACCATAAGGGAATTTCTATATACACCGGGACTCTAATATCAGATTGGGGAGGAAGGTCGGAATTAGCAATTGATAAAAAAGAAAGGATATGGGCTCGCGTGAGTAGAAAACAAAAGATATCTATTTTAGTTCTATCATCAGCTATGGGTTCGAATCTAAGAGAAATTTTAGATAATGTTTCCTACCCCGAAATTTTCTTGTCTTTCCCGAATGCTAAGGAGAAGAAGAGGATTGAGTCAAAAGAAAAAGCTATTTTGGAGTTTTATCAACAATTTGCTTGTGTAGGTGGGGACCTGGTATTTTCGGAGTCCTTATGCGAGGAATTACAAAAGAAATTTTTTCAACAAAAATGTGAATTAGGAAGAGTTGGTCGACGAAATATGAATCGGAGACTGAATCTTGATATCCCTCAGAACAATACATTCTTGTTACCACGAGATGTATTGGCCGCTACGGATCATTTGATTGGAATGAAATTTGGAACAGGTATACTTGACGATGACGATATGAATCACTTGAAAAATAAACGTATTCGTTCGGTTGCAGATCTGTTACAAGATCAATTCGGACTGGCTCTTGGCCGTTTACAACATGCGGTTCAAAAAACTATCCGTAGAGTATTCATACGTCAATCGAAACCGACTCCACAAACTTTGGTAACTCCAACTTCAACTTCGATTTTATTAATAACTACTTATGAGACCTTTTTTGGCACATACCCCTTAGCTCAAGTTTTTGATCAAACCAATCCATTGACACAAACGGTTCATGGGCGAAAAGTGAGTTGTTTGGGTCCTGGAGGATTGACTGGGGAGAACTGCAAGTTTTCGGAGCCAAGATATTCATCCAAGTCACTATGGGCGTATTTGTCCAATTGACACGTCCGAAGGAATCAATGTTGGACTTACCGGATCGTTAGCTATTCATGCGAGAATTGATCACTGGTGGGGATCTATAGAGAGTCCGTTTTATGAAATATCTGAGAAAGCAAAAGAAAAAAAAGAGAGACAGGTAGTTTATTTATCACCAAATAGAGATGAATATTATATGATAGCAGCAGGAAATTCTTTGTCCTTGAATCAGGGGATTCAGGAAGAACAGGTTGTTCCAGCTAGATACCGTCAAGAATTCCTGACTATTGCATGGGAACAGATTCATGTTAGAAGTATTTTTCCTTTCCAATATTTTTCTATTGGAGGTTCTCTCATTCCTTTTATTGAGCATAATGATGCGAATCGGGCTTTAATGAGTTCTAATATGCAGCGCCAAGCAGTTCCACTTTCTCGGTCCGAGAAGTGCATTGTTGGAACTGGATTGGAACGCCAAACAGCTCTAGATTCGAGGGTTTCCGTTATAGCCGAACGCGAGGGAAAGATCATTTCTAGTGATAGTCACAAGATCCTTTTATCAAGTAGTGGGAAGACCATAAGTATTCCTTTAGTTGCCCATCGGCGCTCTAACAAAAATACTTGTATGCACCAAAAACCTCGGGTTCCGCGGGGTAAATCCATTAAAAAAGGGCAAATTTTAGCGGAGGGAGCAGCTACAGTTAGGCGGGGAACTTGCTTTAGGAAAAAACGTTTTAGTAGCTTATATGCCCTGGGAGGGTTACAATTTTGAAGACGCAGTACTAATTAGTGAACGTTTGGTATATGAGGATATTTATACTTCTTTTCACATCCGAAAATATGAAATTCAGACGGATACGACAAGCCAAGGCTCCGCTGAAAAAATCACTAAACAAATACCACATCTAGAAGAACATTTACTCCGCAATTTGGACAGAAATGGAGTTGTGAGGTTGGGATCCTGGGTGGAAACTGGCGATATTTTAGTAGGTAAATTAACGCCTCAGATAGCGAGCGAATCGTCGTATATCGCGGAAGCTGGATTATTACGGGCTATTTTTGGTCTTGAGGTATCCACTTCAAAAGAAACTTCTCTCAAACTACCTATAGGTGGAAGAGGGCGCGTTATCGATGTGAAATGGATCCAGAGGGATCCCTTTGACATAATGGTTCGTGTATATATTTTACAGAAACGTGAAATCAAAGTTGGGGATAAAGTAGCCGGAAGACACAGGAATAAGGGGATCATTTCCAAAATTTTGCCTAGGCAAGATATGCCCTATTTGCAAGATGGAACACCTGTTGATATGGTCTTCAATCCCTTAGGAGTACCCTCACGAATGAATGTGGGACAAATATTTGAAAGCTCGCTCGGATTAGCAGGGGATCTGCTAAAGAAACATTATAGAATAGCACCCTTTGATGAGAGATATGAGCAAGAGGCTTCAAGAAAACTTGTGTTTTCGGAATTATATGAAGCCAGTAAACAAACAAAAAATCCATGGGTATTTGAACCCGAGTACCCGGGAAAAAGTAGAATATTTGATGGAAGAACAGGAGATCCCTTCGAACAGCCTGTTCTAATAGGGAAGTCCTATATCTTAAAATTAATTCATCAAGTTTATGAGAAAATTCATGGACGTTCTACTGGGCCCTACTCACTTGTTACCCAACAACCCGTTAGAGGAAGAGCCAAGCAAGGGGGACAACGAATAGGAGAAATGGAAGTTTGGGCTTTAGAAGGATTTGGTGTTGCTCATATTTTACAAGAGATACTTACTTATAAATCTGATCATCTTATAGCTCGCCAAGAAATACTTAATGCTACGATCTGGGGAAAAAGAGTGCCTAATCACGAGGATCCGCCAGAATCTTTTCGAGTGCTCGTTCGAGAACTACGATCTTTGGCTCTAGAACTGAACCATTTCTTGTATCTGAGAAGAACTTCCAGGTTAATAGGGAGGATGTTTGATCGGAATAAATATAATTTTTTTTCTTATTTCTATTTTATGATTGACCAATATAAACATAAACAACTTCAAATTGGACTCGTTTCCCCTCAACAAATAAAGGCTTGGGCTAAAAAAATCCTACCTAATGGTGAAGTCGTTGGCGAAGTCACAAGGCCCTCCACTTTTCATTATAAAACCGATAAACCAGAAAAAGATGGATTGTTTTGCGAAAGAATCTTTGGACCCATAAAAAGCGGAATTTGTGCTTGTGGAAATTCTCGAGCGAGCGTAGCTGAAAACGAAGACGAAAGATTTTGCCAAAAATGCGGGGTAGAATTTGTTGATTCTCGGATACGAAGATATCAAATGGGATACATCAAACTAGCATGTCCAGTGACTCATGTGTGGTATTTGAAAGGTCTTCCTAGTTATATTGCGAATCTTTTAGATAAACCCCTTAAGAAATTGGAGGGCCTAGTATATGGTGATTTCTCTTTTGCTAGGCCCAGCGATAAAAAACCTACTTTCTTACGATTACGGGGTTTATTCGAAGATGAAATTTCATCCTGTAACCACAGTATTTCTCCCTTTTTCTACCCCAGGCTTTGCAACATTTCGAAATCAGGAAATTGCAACAGGAGCAGGTTCTATTAGAGAACAATTAGCGGATTTAGATTTGCGAATTATTATAGAGAATTCTTTGGTTGAATGGAAGGAATTAGAAGACGAGGGGTATAGTGGAGATGAATGGGAAGATAGAAAAAGACGAATAAGAAAAGTTTTTTTGATTAGACGCATGCAATTGGCGAAACATTTTATTCAAACAAATGTAGAACCAGAATGGATGGTTTTGTGCTTATTACCGGTTCTTCCTCCCAAATTGAGACCCATTGTTTATAGATCTGGGGATAAAGTAGTGACTTCAGATATTAATGAACTTTATAAGAGAGTTATCCGTCGGAACAACAACCTTGCCTATCTATTAAAAAGAAGTGAATTAGCACCAGCAGATTTAGTAATGTGCCAGGAAAAATTGGTACAAGAAGCCGTGGATACACTTCTTGATAGTGGGTCCCGCGGGCAACCGACGAGGGATGGTCACAATAAAGTATACAAATCACTTTCAGATGTAATTGAGGGTAAAGAGGGGAGGTTTCGCGAGACTCTGCTTGGGAAACGGGTCAATTACTCGGGGCATTCTGTCATTGTTGTGGGTCCTTCGCTTTCATTACATCAATGTGGATTACCTCTAGAGATAGCAATAAAGCTTTTTCAGCTATTTGTAATTCGCGATTTAATCACGAAACGTGCTACTTCTAATGTCAGGATTGCTAAAAGAAAATTTGGGAAAAGGAACCCATTGTATGGGAAATACTTCAAGAAGTTATGCGGGGACATCCTGTACTGTTGAACAGAGCACCTACCCTGCATAGATTAGGCATACAGGCCTTCCAACCCACTTTAGTAGAGGGACGTACTATTTGTTTACATCCATTAGTGTGTAAGGGTTTCAATGCGGACTTTGATGGGGATCAAATGGCTGTTCACCTACCTTTATCCTTGGAAGCTCAGGCGGAAGCCCGTTTACTTATGTTTTCTCATATGAATCTCCTGTCTCCCGCTATTGGAGATCCTATTTGCGTGCCAACCCAAGACATGCTTATCGGACTTTATGTATTAACGATTGGAAACCGTCGAGGTATTTGTGCAAATAGATATAATAGTTGTGGAAACTCTCTAAATAAAAAAATAAACTACAATAATAACAATTATTATAAGTATACGAAAGAAAAAGAACCCCATTTTTCTAGTTCCTATGATGCACTAGGAGCTTATAGACAGAAACGAATCGGTTTAAACAGTCCCTTGTGGCTCCGATGGAAACTAGATCAACGCATCGTTGGGTCAAGAGAAGTTCCGATTGAAGTTCAATATGAATCTTTTAGGACTTATCATGAGATTTATGCCCACTATCTAGTAGTGGGAAATAGAAAAAAAGAAATCCGTTCTATATACATTCAAACCACTCTTGGTCATATTTCTTTTTATAGAGAAATAGAGGAAGCCATACAAGGATTTAGTCGGGCCTATTCATACACTATCTAAACAAGGAAGTTAGATTCGGCGATGCCCCTTTCGGGGGGGCATTCCGATTTCGCTAGTACCATCTTTTTTGCCGCGCAAATCCAGATTGAGATTGAGGAAAGGGAGTAAATTAAGTTTTCGAATCACTGACTCAGGCCCATTGTCGAATCCTACTCAGCAATTGTCGAATCCTACTCAGCCAAAAAAGGGGGTACTTATGTATGGCAGAACGGGCCAACCTGGTCTTTCATAATAAAGAGATAGACGGAACTGCTATGAAACGGCTTATTAGCAGATTAATAGATCATTTCGGAATGGGATATACATCCCATATACTGGATCAAATAAAGACTCTGGGCTTCCATCAAGCCACTACTACATCGATTTCTTTAGGAATCGAGGATCTTTTAACAATACCCTCTAAAGGATGGTTAGTCCAAGACGCGGAACAACAGAGTTTTCTTTTGGAGAAACACTATTATTATGGAGCTGTACACGCGGTAGAAAAATTACGCCAATCCGTTGAGATATGGTATGCTACAAGTGAATATTTGAAACAAGAAATGAATTCGAATTTTCGAATAACGGATCCTTCTAATCCAGTCTATCTAATGTCTTTTTCAGGAGCCAGAGGAAATGCATCTCAGGTACACCAATTAGTAGGTATGAGAGGGTTAATGGCGGATCCTCAAGGACAAATGATTGATTTACCTATTCAAAGCAATTTACGCGAGGGACTTTCTTTGACAGAATATATAATTTCCTGCTACGGAGCCCGAAAAGGGGTTGCAGATACTGCTGTACGAACAGCGGATGCTGGCTATCTTACACGTAGACTTGTTGAAGTAGTTCAACATATTATTGTGAGTAGAAGAGATTGTGGTACTATCCAAGGTATTTCTGTGAGTCCTCAAAAAGGGATGACGGAAAAACTTTTTGTCCAAACTGTAACACCCTAAAAATTTCTCCAAAACAAAATAGGTGAAAATGTTTTTTATTATGAATTTGTGAGCATTTAACCTAGGGGTTAAATAATTTTTGTTGAATTAAAATAATAGTGGCAACATGTTTATGCATTCATGCTGGTGCATCATATTTATCTGAGTGTCTGGTTTTTGCCAAAACTTGGTTTGAATTCAAATTCACTTTGAAATGGTTTGAAAATGTGTTGAAAATAAAATGGAAAAGAGTTCTTATTCTTTTCTTCTCCCTCCCTTGCAACCGGCCCAAGCGGCCTGGCGGCCCAAGCCCGCCGGCGCTTCCTCTTTTCTCCTTTCCCCGCGCTGGGCCTCCCTCCTCCTCTCTCTTTCGCCTCTGCAGCCCAGCAGGCCGGCCCGCTCGCGCCCGCGTAGCCGCTTGCAACCGCCGCCTCCCCTTTCTCAGTCGCCGACGCCATGGGCCCGCGTGTCAGCCTCCCTCCTCCCTCCTTCTCTGCGTCGCCGCCGAGCGCAACCACCGCGGCCGCACGCTCCCGCTTCTCCCGCGCGCTTCTCCCACGACCCTGTCTCTCCCTCGTCCTTTTAGTGGACGCGGTCTCCACCCCCGCTCCTTTCTCCCTCTTTCTCTCCCGCAGCGTCGCACAGCAGAGCACCCAAGCAACCGCGCCGAGCATCTCCGTGCCATCGCCGCCGCCGCCGCAGTCGAGCCGCCGATTCGGCACCTCTCCGGCCGTCCGCGACCTCCCCCGAGCTCCGCCGCGTCGCAGTGAAGTTGCCGAACCCCCTCCTTCCTTTTCTTTCGTTCGGTTTAGTCCTAACCGCCGCGTTCGTCCGTGCAGTCCGCCGCCGTCCGCCGTTCGCCGCGGACCGCCACCTCCGAGCCACCTCCTCCGTTCGTTTCACCCCGGTGAGCAACCCCCTTGGCTTCCCCTATCTCCCTGTCCGCTTGGTTTAGCCTAGGGTAGGCTCCGCGGCCGAGTCCGCGAGCTCCGCCGTGCCATCCATGGCGGAACCGCGCGCGACGTCGCGCAAAGCGCCGCGACGCCACGGCCTGTGCACGCCGTCGGCTTGCCCCGCGTGCGCATCCCCCTGGATCTAATCCGCGCCGTCCATATCTGATCCGGTGGCTCGAATCAGCCGGTACCCTTTCGGGTGCCATTTTGCATAAGAGCCCCTGAGGATTTGCGGAATCAACCCGCACTCCCTTTAGTGCTATTCCCTGAGTCTTGGGAAACTCCCTTTAAGCCCCCTGTGCTTCCCCTGATTTGAGGCGCAGTCCAGCCGGCCGCCAATTCGATTTAAAATTCAATTTAAATTCCGATTTCAATTCAAATGCTTTCCAGCTTATTTACAGAAATGCCATTACACTAAAATGCTTATAAAATCCCCGTTTTAGCTCCGTTTTGACCCGTTCAAGTTGCGTTAGATTCGTAATTTAGTTTTCTACCTGTTTATGCCTCTGTTAGACAGCGTAGATCAGTTTAGTTTCAGAGTTTATGTTAATCTTGTTTAGGGCTTTAGAAACACCGTTTCGGCCGTATCTTTCGCATAGTAACTCCGTTTTCGGTGAACCAAAACTTGTTGTGATCGTAGAAACGCGTACTTCAGTTTTATCAAAGATTTATTTCTGTTTATTACTGTTTTTTGTACTGTTCTAATGATAGCCTTGTTTGCATTGTGTATGTTTGCGCCTGGAATGCGTGGTGATGTTTTGTGATCGAGTAGACGGTGAGTCGGTGTGGTACGACCAGGACCTCTCTTTCAGCGACCAGCAGGAAGATCAGTCTTTAGACAACCAAGGCAAGTTAGCATGGGATCTCCTTGTTACCCATGTCACTTTACCATTAAATTACTCATTTATGCATGTGTCCAATTGAGCAACCTTAGAGACCCACTTAGCTTTGTTATCTGTGATGTTCTTGACTCCGTGGGGTATATGCACATGGGTAGAATGCTAGTGCCAACTGACTTATAACTGATCCAGTCCAATGATGAATTTTGTTCTCATGATGATATGTTGTTAAACGGTTAATAAAATTTGTTGTTAGCTAAAGCTGGGATTGACAGTGCTACCATGAGTGCTATATGGCTCTGGTTTTAGCTCAGTACGCTGGACCTTTTCTAACTTGTTAGCGGTAACCCGGAAGGGCGCAAGGGGGGGCTTGCCTCTACGGATGTAGGGCTGCTCCTGTTCCTATGAGTATAGCTGCGATGGCCTTGTGCCATAGGAAAGGGGGGTTTGCTATGTCTGATTGCCAAGGAAACCTCGCGGCCCTAACCTGTTAGACGAACCAGCGAAAGGCTTCATAGTGTGCCCTGCCGATCTACCTCGGAAGTGGATCAAGAGGTTGGCCGCCTCGGGCACAAGGGTAACACGGCTTGTGGGTAAAGATGCACAACCTCTGCAGAGTGTAAAACTGTTATAACAGTCGTGCTCACGGTCACGAGCGGCCCGGGAAACTAGCAGAACTTTGATACTTGAATAACTGTTTACTTTATATTGTTGGTACCTTATGATGTTATATTTATCTTTGTTGGACAAATGGATCATGGGTTAAGGGTTAAGCACCATATTCATTTACCTTAATGCTAAAATTTTGCCAACTTAAAAGCTAACTGCCGTCAGACAGCGTCAGCCTTTTGAGCCTCATGAACCCTGTGTTAGCTTGCTAAGTACGAGAAGTACTTACGCTTGTTGTTTATCTTCTTTTTGGGCAAAATCCCGGATGGGTAACAGATGAAGGTGCAGTTGGCGACTTCCCAGAGGACTTCTAGGCTAGCGGTTTTCCCCCAGTCAGCGTTCCCTGTGGAGTAGATCTTGTTAGCAGTTCAGTTATCTTTTGTTTCGCTTGATGTAAGACTTGTGTTGGTACTATCGTTATGTAATAAACAATGTGATGATGCCACCTTCTTGTAATTTGTCTAACTTATGTGTGTGATTGTTTCCTGGGCACACATGAGTACTCCGCCACAATTTTATCCTTAAAATTGGGGTGTGACAAATTGGTATCAAAGCTTTGTTGACTGTAGGACGCGAGCCTAGCTAGGAAATGGCCGTTCTAACACCTTTTTGTTACCTGTTCATGCTTATTTTACTATCTTGTTACTTTATTAAAATTTACATGCTTCTTATTCTTATTCTATTGAGTAAAACTAATTGTTTCCGCTTATCTTATCTTATTTTATAACGTCAGGATGCCTCGCATGAATACCCGCGCGTATCGTGCCCTTTTCACCGCCAGCACCAGCCAGCCTGCTCCCCCTGTGGTCCACATCCCCGATAGTGACGGTTCCTCTAGCTCCTCCAACACCGCCTTCATCGTGGAGGATGAAGAGTTGACCTCTACCCCGACTGTCTCTGAGGAGCTAGCAGTGCCACCACCGCCCCCTGCAGCAGTTCCTGAGTCTCCAGCTCCGGAGGTGCCGGCTCCTGTGGAGCCTGTGCCTGAGGCGCCAGCGCCTGAGGTCCCTGCTCCAGAGGCACCCGCTCCTGTGGCGCCTGTCGCTCCACCAGTCGTGGAGGCCCCCGCCGCTCCAGCAGCTCCTGCAGCACCGGCCTTCGTGCCAGTGTACCCGGTGGTGCACTCTCCCGTTGTTTCGTCTGCCTCAGCACCAACACCCCTGCCTCTCCAGTAGTGCAGGTGGTGGATGAAGACCTTAGATGGACTCGTCGTTTCATGTTCAAGAAGCCTGACGAGACAGCATACTACCATAGTATGCTGGTTCGCCTGCTGGATGAGTACTACCCAGAGTTGGAGGCCAAGCTCCAGTATCACTGTGGCGAGTACACTCATCCTTTGGAGGCCACTTACTGGAAGTCCGACCTGATGGTTACAGGTTGGAATGATGTGGATCAAGCCCACGTCATAGAGTCGGCTCACAGGACTACCACCAAGCGTGGTGAAGCTCTCGCCAGCATGGAGGACGCAGCGCAGGATGCTTTCTTGCATTACCGTGGTCTGCGCTTCCAGTCTATGAGGACTGACCGCTACCGCTACCTGCCCCACAGTGACATGGTGGGCTCGTGGCAAGCTCTGCTTCCTCCTGTGGAGTACCCGGTTCTGGTCTCTACCGCCCAGCATGCCTTTGAAGTGCAGAGGAAGGCTGACAAGGTGCAGGATGACCTGCGCGCTTCTCAGAAAGTGATGAGGCGTCTGGAGCGTGAAGTGGATCATCTCCGCGGTGAGCTGGGTCTTCCAGCTGTTTACAAGAAGAAGTACAGAGCCAACGATGCCCCCGGTGGAGCCCAGTAGTTGCCTACCATGTTTAGTTATCTCGTTTAGACACGTTGTTTAAAGTTCAGTTTGTGTCTGTTGAACTTTTAGTGGATGTGTTGTTTGTGTTAGTGAACTATGTTTGATGGATCTTTGCTTGTGTGTGGTGAAGTATGGGTCTTGTCTGTGCTTCTCCAAGTTTAAAACATATCTCTGTGTGAATAAAGTTGTTTATCCCATATCAGTGTTGCTGTTTTCTGGAGCAGTCTGTGGTTATATCAGTGTTTTTCTTAATCCGTGTTCCCAAAATTTATGAAATTTTTGTGGGAGTATCTAGACTGATGTACCTTTCAAACAAATCTGGAACCAAGTCGTTATCTGTTCGGATCTGGGAGATATGCCTATTTAAAGTTGATGTTTCTGCGCAGTCTGTCATCCAGGACAGGTTCTGTTCAACGCTGTTTTCGACCCAGATTCTGGCCGAATCTAAAAAAATGTTCTATACGAAAGTGGTAGCTGGTTTCTTAAGCTTTCCAACGATGTCTGGTTCATCCCTGTTGGATTTCTGTAGCTTGAGTTATGTCAGTTTTAGTGCGCTGCTGTTGACAAGATTGTGCACAGAAATTCTCAGCAATGTTCTTTTATATCTAAATATGCTATCTATGTTGGATATAAAGGTCTAACTCTTGCGCATTTGTGATGAGCAGATGGCAGCAAGGGGTGGACACGGAAGGGGCCGTGGCCGTGGGCGGGGTGCTCCTATGGACCCGCCACCGCCACCGCCGCCAGTGACCATCGAGCAGCTGATGGGGATGCAAACTCAACTGATGCAAGCAATGATGAACCGCCTGGATCAGGCGCCAGCTGCAGCACCCCAACCTCTCCAAGTCAGGGACCGTCGAGGAGAATTCCTGAAAGGCCACCCACCTGTGTTCACTCATGCCTCTGAACCTTTGGAGGCGGATGACTGGCTTCGTGCAGTAGAGAAACAGCTGAACATTGCCCAGTGCACAGTTTATGAGAAAGTGCTCTACGCTTCTGGGCAACTGCAGGGAGCAGCCCAAGACTAGTGGGATGCATTCATGTTCGGCCGTCCCCAAGATGCTCCAGTTGTTACATGGCAGGAGTTCAAGGAGAACTTCAGATCCTATCATATCCCTGATGGTCTCGTAGAGCTGAAGCAAGAGGAGTTCCGCTCCTTGAAGCAAGGGTCCATGTCAGTGGCGGAATACCGCGATAAGTTTGCCCAACTGTCGCGCTATGCCCCACAGGATGTGGCCCAAGACAAAGACAAGCAGCGCCGGTTTCTGAAGGGTCTTTATGATGGGTTGCAGCTCCAGCTTATGTCAAATACCTACCCAAACTATCAGGCCCTGGTCAATAGGGCGATTGTTATTGACAACAAGCGGAAAGAGATGGAAGCAAAGAAGAGAAGCTTCCAAGGCCAGTCTTCGGGGAGCAACACTCGTCCCCGAACCAACCCCCAGTCAGGCTACCCCCAGAGGAATCAAGGCTCCTCCAACCAGTGGAACAGGGGACAGCAACCCCAAGGCAACCAGAACCAGCAGCGCCCTCCATACCAACAGCAGTCAGGTGGTCAGCGCTACCAGCAGCAGCCAGGAGGACAGAGGTACCAGCAGCAGGGCAGCCAAGCGTCATGCCAGGGAGCCCCCAACTCCGCTCCCATGAAGAATGCAGCTCAGCAGAACCCCAATGCTTGTTACCGTTGCGGGGAGACAGGACACTATGCTCATCAGTGTCCTAAGAAGCAGAACCCTCAAGTCCCGCGAAATCAAGTGGGGAACCCGAAGCAGAACACCCAACCCACTAACACTGGACGGGTGAACCATGTAGCTGCCGATACTGCCCTGGATGCACCGGATGTTATGATGGGTACGTTCAGCATCAACTCAATCCCAGCAACCATACTTTTTGATTCTGGTGCTTCGCATTCCTTCATTTCACAGTCATTTGTTAGAATGCATGGTGTGCCTTTATGTGCAATGAAAGAAACAATCATAGTAAACTCACCAGGGGGTAGTATGCCTGCAAATTTTGGAGCCCCACCTCTAGTGTCAACTTAAGGGGGGTAGAATTTAAAGTAAAGCCTATAGTGCTGAGAATAGCAGGCATAGATCTCATCTTGGGAATGGACTGGATGAAGCAACATGGGGCTGTCATTCAGTGTCAAGAAAGATCAGTGGTTGTAACTACACCCAAGGGAGACAGGATCTGTGTGGAAGTGGTGATGCAAGAGCAGCCGACTGCCACCATAAACCAGATGAATGCTAGTGGTGCAGAGCAAGATCGGGTGGTGGACGAGTTCCCTGATGTCTTTCCTGATGATCTTCCAGGTATGTCACCTGATCGCGATGTTGAGTTCATTATTGAATTATTGCCTGGAACTGCACCAATAGCTAAAAGACCTTATAGAATGGGGGTAAATGAATTAGAAGAGCTTAAGAAGCAACTTAAGGAGTTGCTAGAGAAGGGGTATATATGCCCCAGTGCTTCTCCATGGGGAGCACCTGTGATCTTTGTGGATAAGAAAGATGGTAGCCAAAGGATGTGTGTGGACTATAGGTCTTTAAATGAGGTTACCATTAAAAACAAATACCCTCTACCCCGGATAGACGATCTATTTGACCAGCTTAGAGGAGCATGTGTGTTCTCCAAAATAGATCTCAGGTCTGGGTATCACCAGTTGAAAATCCAGAACTCAGACATTCCTAAAACTGCTTTCACAACGCGGTATGGATTGTATGAGTATACAGTTATGTCTTTTGGACTGACCAACGCCCCAGCCTACTTCATGTATCTGATGAATAAGGTGTTCATGGAGTATCTAGACAAGTTTGTGGTGGTGTTCATAGATGACATTCTAGTGTTCTCTAAAACAGAAAAGGAACATGCTGAACATCTGAGGATGGTTCTGCAGAAGTTGAGAGAGCATCAACTCTATGCCAAGAGGAGCAAGTGTGAATTTTGGCTGAAAGAAGTCTCTTTCTTGGGGCATGTTGTCTCTAACGGAGGTATATCCGTTGATCCTACCAAGGTGCAGGATGTGTTGGACTGGAACCCGCCAACCAATGCCAGTGAAATCTGAAGCTTTCTGGGTTTGGCTGGGTATTATAGGAGGTTCATTGAAGGATTCTCCAAGCTTGCAAAGCCTATGACTGCCTTGTTAGAAAAGAATGCTAAGTTTGTGTGGTCTGATAAATGCCAAGCAAACTTTGAAGAGTTAAAGAGGAGATTGACCTCAGCACCAGTCCTAGTTCTGCCAGACTTGAACAAAAGCTTCTCCATCTATTGTGATGCATCTCGTCTGGGACTTGGATGTGTTCTAATGCAAGACAGAAGAGTAGTAGCCTATGCTTCTAGACAGCTGAGAAAGCACGAGGTGAACTATCCAACTCATGATTTGGAGTTAGCAGCTGTTGTCCATGCTCTAAAGATATGGAGACATTATCTAGTTGGACATAAGTGTGATGTGTACACAGATCATAAAAGTCTGAAGTACATATTTACTCAATCAGATCTGAATTTGAGGCAACGCCGTTGGCTAGAATTGATCAAGGACTATGACCTGGAGGTACATTATCACCCAGGAAAGGCCAATGTCGTGGCCGATGCCTTGAGCAGAAAAACTTATGCAAATGGACTGCAAGTGGAATACATGTCAGCAGAGTTGAGAGCTAAAATGGCATATCTTAACCTATGCTTTGCCAACAATGTTGTGGAGATGACAGTTGAACCTACCTTGGAGAAAGAAATCCGTGAGGGTCAATTGAAAGATGAGAAATTGCAAGAGATAGCAGAGAACATAGTGCTTGGGAAGGCACCAGGTTTCAGGATGGATGATAATGGGACACTATGGTTTGGAAAAAGGATATGTGTGCCTGAAGTGAAAGCTATCCGTGATGCCATCTTGCGAGATGCACATGAATCTGCCTACTCCATACATCCCGGCAGCACCAAAATGTACTTAGATTTGAAAGAGAAGTACTGGTGGTATGGTTTGAAGCGAGATGTGGCAGAATATGTAGCCCTATGTGACACCTGTCAGAAGGTCAAGGCTGAACATCAAAGACCGGCAGGATTATTGCAACCTATGCAGATACCCGAGTGGAAATGGGAAGAAGTGGGAATGGACTTTATCACTGGATTACCCCGCACTCAAAGAGGCTATGACTCTATATGGGTAATAGTCGACCGGCTCACCAAGGTCGCTCACTTCCTGCCAGTTAAAACCACTTATAATGGAGCAAGGTTAGCAGAGCTGTACATGGAGAGAATTGTGTCTCTGCATGGTGTTCCGAAGAAAATAGTGTCTGACAGAGGAACTCAATTCACATCTCATTTCTGGCATCAGATACATCAATCGTTGGGAACCAAGCTGAATTTTAGTTCTGCATATCACCCACAAACAGATGGGCAGACTGAAAGGATAAATCAGATCTTGGAGGACATGTTGAGAGCATGTGCACTTCAGCATGGAGCTAGTTGGGATAAAAGCCTGCCATATGCCGAATTCTCCTACAATAAAAGTCATCAAAAGAGTCTCAAAATGGCTCCTTTTGAAGCTTTGTATGGGAGAAAGTGTAGAACTCCTTTATTCTGGAATCAGACAGGAGAAACTCAAGTGTTTGGACCGGATGTTCTTAGAAATGCTGAAGAACAAGTAAGAATGATCCGGGATAACTTGAGGATAGCTCAGTCCCGACAAAAGAGTTATGCGGATACTCGCAGGAGGGACTTAGTTTTCAAAGTGGGAGACTATGTGTATTTGAAAGTGTCACCCATGAGAAGCGTAAAGAGGTTCAACATGAAAGGAAAGTTGGCACCCAGGTACATAGGTCCTTTCCGGATCTTGGCCAGACGTGGAGAAGTGGCCTATCAGCTTGAGTTACCTGAGAGGCTGTCAGGCGTTCATGATGTGTTCCATGTCTCTCAGCTAAAGAAATGTCTGAGGGTGCCTGAAGAGCAAGTTCCCCTGGAAGAGATCCAGATAGGAGAAGATCTCACGTATGAAGAGTACCCTGTAAAGATCTTAGAGACAACAGAAAGAGTTACCAGGAGCCGAGTTATCAAAATGTGCAAGGTTCAGTGGAACAGATATGCAGAAGAAGAGGCTACCTGGGAAAGAGAAGAAGATCTTCGGAAATCTTATCCGCAGTTGTTAGAGCAAGCTCCAGTCGAATCTCGAGGACGAGATTCAGCTTAAGGGGGGTAGAGTTGTAACACCCTAAAAATTTCTCCAAAACAAAATAGGTGAAAATGTTTTTTATTATGAATTTGTGAGCATTTAACCTAGGGGTTAAATAATTTTTGTTGAATTAAAATAATAGTGGCAACATGTTTATGCATTCATGCTGGTGCATCATATTTATCTGAGTGTCTGGTTTTTGCCAAAACTTGGTTTGAATTCAAATTCACTTTGAAATGGTTTGAAAATGTGTTGAAAATAAAATGGAAAAGAGTTCTTATTCTTTTCTTCTCCCTCCCTTGCAACCGGCCCAAGCGGCCTGGCGGCCCAAGCCCGCCGGCGCTTCCTCTTTTCTCCTTTCCCCAAGCTGGGCCTCCCTCCTCCTCTCTCTTTCGCCTCTGCAGCCCAGCAGGCCGGCCCGCTCACGCCCACGTAGCCGCTTGCAACCGCCGCCTCCCCTTTCTCAGTCGCCGACGCCATGGGCCCGCGTGTCAGCCTCCCTCCTCCCTCCTTCTCTGCGTCGCCACCGAGCGCAACCGCCGCGGCCGCACGCTCCCGCTTCTCCCGCGCGCTTCTCCCACGACCCCGTCTCTCCCTCGTCCTTTTAGTGGACGCGGTCTCCACCCCCGCTCCTTTCTCCCTCTTTCTCTCCCGCAGCGCCGCACAGCAGAGCACCCAAGCAACCGCGCCGAGCATCTCCGTGCCATCGCCGCCGCCGCCGCAGTCGAGCCGCCGATTCGGCACCTCTCCGGCCGTCCGCGACCTCCCCCGAGCTCCGCCGCGTCGCAGTGAAGTTGCCGAACCCCCTCCTTCCTTTTCTTTCGCTCGGTTTAGTCCTAACCGCCGCGTTCGTCCGTGCAGTCCGCCGCCGTCCGCCGTTCGCCGCGGACCGCCACCTCCGAGCCACCTCCTCCGTTCGTTTCACCCCGGTGAGCAACCCCCTTGGCTTCCCCTATCTCCCTGTCCGCTTGGTTTAGCCTAGGGTAGGCTCCGCGGCCGAGTCCGCGAGCTTCGCCGTGCCATCCATGGCGGAACCGCGCGCGACGTCGCGCAAAGCGCCGCGACGCCACGGCCTGTGCACGCCGTCGGCTTGCCCCGCGCGCGCATCCCCCTGGATTTAATCCGCGCCGTCCATCTCTGATCCGGTGGCTCGAATCAGCCGGTACCCTTTCGGGTGCCATTTTGCATAAGAGCCCCTGAGGATTTGCGGAATCAACCCGCACTCCCTTTAGTGCTATTCCCTGAGTCTTGGGAAACTCCCTTTAAGCCCCCTGTGCTTCCCCTGATTTGAGGCGCAGTCCAGCCGGCCGCCAATTCGATTTAAAATTCAATTTAAATTCCGATTTCAATTCAAATGCTTTCCAGCTTATTTACAGAAATGCCATTACACTAAAATGCTTATAAAATCCCCGTTTTAGCTCCGTTTTGACCCGTTCAAGTTGCGTTAGATTCGTAATTTAGTTTTCTACCTGTTTATGCCTCTGTTAGACAGCGTAGATCAGTTTAGTTTCAGAGTTTATGTTAATCTTGTTTAGGGCTTTAGAAACACCGTTTCGGCCGTATCTTTCGCATAGTAACTCCGTTTTCGGTGAACCAAAACTTGTTGTGATCGTAGAAACGCGTACTTCAGTTTTATCAAAGATTTATTTCTGTTTATTACTGTTTGTTGTACTGTTCTAATGATAGCCTTGTTTGCATTGTGTATGTTTGCGCCTGGAATGTGTGGTGATGTTTTGTGATCGAGTAGACGGTGAGTCGGTGTGGTACGACCAGGACCTCTCTTTCAGCGACCAGCAGGAAGATCAGTCTTTAGACAACCAAGGCAAGTTAGCATGGGATCTCCTTGTTACCCATGTCACTTTACCATTAAATTACTCATTTATGCATGTGTCCAATTGAGCAACCTTAGAGACCCACTTAGCTTTGTTATCTGTGATGTTCTTGACTCCGTGGGGTATATGCACATGGGTAGAATGCTAGTGCCAACTGACTTATAACTGATCCAGTCCAATGATGAATTTTGTTCTCATGATGATATGTTGTTAAACGGTTAATAAAATTTGTTGTTAGCTAAAGCTGGGATTGACAGTGCTACCATGAGTGCTATATGGCTCTGGTTTTAGCTCAGTACGCTGGACCTTTTCTAACTTGTTAGCGGTAACCCGGAAGGGCGCAAGGGGGGGCTTGCCTCTACGGATGTAGGGCTGCTCCTGTTCCTATGAGTATAGCTGCGATGGCCTTGTGCCATAGGAAAGGGGGGTTTGCTATGTCTGATTGCCAAGGAAACCTCGCGGCCCTAACCTGTTAGACGAACCAGCGAAAGGCTTCATAGTGTGCCCTGCCGATCTACCTCGGAAGTGGATCAAGAGGTTGGCCGCCTCGGGCACAAGGGTAACACGGCTTGTGGGTAAAGATGCACAACCTCTACAGAGTGTAAAACTGTTATAACAGCCGTGCTCACGGTCACGAGCGGCCCGGGAAACTAGCAGAACTTTGATACTTGAATAACTGTTTACTTTATATTGTTGGTACCTTATGATGTTATATTTATCTTTGTTGGACAAATGGATCATGGGTTAAGGGTTAAGCACCATATTCGTTTACCTTAATGCTAAAATTTTGCCAACTTAAAAGCTAACTGCCGTCAGACAGTGTCAGCCTTTTGAGCCTCATGAACCCTGTGTTAGCTTGCTAAGTACGAGAAGTACTTACGCTTGTTGTTTATCTTCTTTTTGGGCAAAATCCCGGATGGGTAACAGATGAAGGTGCAGTTGGCGACTTCCCAGAGGACTTCTAGGCTAGCGGTTTTCCCCCAGTCAGCGTTCCCTGTGGAGTAGATCTTGTTAGCAGTTCAGTTATCTTTTGTTTCGCTTGATGTAAGACTTGTGTTGGTACTATCGTTATGTAATAAACAATGTGATGATGCCACCTTCTTGTAATTTGTCTAACTTATGTGTGTGATTGTTTCCTGGGCACACATGAGTACTCCGCCACAATTTTATCCTTAAAATTGGGGTGTGACACAAACACTAATTGGTCGTGTATTAGTAGACGATATATATATTGGTTCACGATGCATTGCTTCTCGAAATCAAGATATTGGAATTGGATTAGTCAATAGATTCATAACTGCCTTTCGAGCACAACCGTTTCGGGCACAACCAATATATATTAGAACCCCCTTTACTTGCCGGAGCACATCTTGGATCTGTGAATTATGTTATGGGCGGAGTCCCACTCATGGGGATCTGGTCGAATTGGGGGAAGCTGTAGGTATTATCGCGGGTCAATCAATTGGGGAGCCGGGGACTCAACTAACATTAAGAACTCTTCATACTGGTGGAGTATTCACAGGGGGTACTGCCAACCTTATACGATCCCCCTCGAATGGAAAAATCCAATTCAATGAGGATTTGGTTCACCCCACACGTACCCGTCATGGGCAGCCTGCTTTTCTATGCTATATAGACTTGCATGTAACTATTCAGAGTCGGGATATTCTACATGGTGTGAATATTCCGTTAAAAAGCTTGATTCTAGTGCAAAATGATCAATATGTAGAATCTGAACAAGTAATTGTGGAGATTCGTGCCGGAACGTCCACTTTGCATTTTAAAGAAAAGGTACAAAAGCATATTTATTCCGAATCAGACGGGGAAATGCACTGGAGTACTGATGTTTACCATGCGCCCGAATATCAATATGGTAATCTTCGTCGATTACCAAAAACAAGCCATTTATGGATATTGTCAGTAAGTATGTGCAGATCCAGTATAGCATCTTTTTCACTGCACAAGGATCAAGATCAAATGAATACTTATTCTTTTTCTGTTGATGGAAGATATATCTTTGACTTCTCAATGGCTAATGATCAAGTAAGCCATAGACTGCTGGATACTTTTGGTAAAAAAGATAGGGAAATTCTTGATTATTTAACGCCAGATCGAATCGTGTCCAACGGTCATTGGAATTGTTTCTATCCTTCTATTCTTCAAGATAATTCGGATTTGTTGGCGAAAAAGCAAAGAAATAGGTTCGTCGTTCCATTACAATATCATCAAGAACAAGAAAAAGAGCGAATATCCTGTTTGGGTATTTCAATGGAAATACCCTTTATGGGTGTTTTACGTAGAAATACTATTTTTGCTTATTTTGACGATCCACGATACAGAAAAGATAAAAGGGGTTCAGGAATTGTTAAATTTAGATATAGGACCCTAGAGGAAGAATATCGGACCCGAGAGGAAGAGTATAGGACTCGAGAGGAAGACTCAGAAGACGAATATGTCACACCCTGAAATTTGCATTTCTTGAATTAGAGTTAAAATGATTTATTTATGAATTTCTGTGCTCATAAAATATAGAGAAATAAAACTTTTCTATAAATTAAAATTTATCCTAGGGTTTAGAAACATGTTTGTGCATTCATGTTGGAGCATTTGAGTTTTTGTGATGTGTGGTTTTGGCTAAAATTCTATTTGAGTTCAAAATGATTTGCAAACAATTTGAAAATGAATTTTCTTGAAAGGGGTTTGAAAATAAAGACTTTTTGTTTTTCAAAAAGTTTGGAAAAGTTAAAGTTTCAAAAACTTGTTGTTTTGTCTTGTTTTGCGAGTGAGTAAAGTTTTCCAAAAACTCGTTTACTAAGTCGTTTATCTTTCTCCGCCTTATCCATATCTTCTCCTAAAATCAAATTCTTTGTTTCCTAGCTCATCCTTTCTGTTGGAGTCTCCCAAGAATCTTTTTTCTTCTGCTCTAAATTATTCCTTGGTGCTCATCATTCATCATCATATCTCCAAAATCACCTCGAGAAGTTTTCTAGCTTTTTCGGGTACTTTTTCTTATTTTTTCTGGGAGTATAATCTAATTTTTAGATGTCCCAAAATATCTTTTCATGAGCTCCAAATATTTTATTTGAGTTCCTCATGTCTCCAAATGTCTCTGAGAATTTTTCCTGAATTTTCGGAGCCACTGAAGTATTTTTCCTGGCTTAAATATCAATTCTAGACTTTTCTAGAATTATTTTAATCCAAAAATTAAATAATTTCGAAAATAATAAAATATGTCTTTTTCCTCCCTCCCACAAAGCCCATGTGCAATAATTCTATTAAATTCCAAATATCAACGTCTTTATTTACTAATGGCCTTTTATATTTATTTAGGCCCATTAGTAAATGTGGAGGTGCAACGTCAATTAGCACCATATCGCTAGTTGACGCGGGGCATAGAGTTTTTCTCCCTATATATGTGTACCATCCCTTGGCCAAAGCGCACAATAACGGAAGCCCCTAGTTTGGGAGTCCAAAAATTTTGTTTGCTCTGTCAACGGCCGCCAAATTCTTCCCCAACTCCGGTTATCGATTTTTGGCTCTCGTTCATCCTCCACAAAAGCAACCTGCAGTCAATATTCATCGCCGACGTCTGTAACACCTCTGGTGTTTAATAAGTAATTAACCTGACATGTCATCATCATTAGTCTTTAATCATTCTTGCCATGCATTTAAGTTTGCTTAATTTTTGTGTAGATCTTGTTCAGTTAAGTGTTTTGATGCTGTGTTATGAGGACCAAAATTCAAAAATCAAAATAAAATTTAAATTTCTTTTGAAAAACCCCAAATTTCCAAACTCTAGTTTTACCCCTTTTTCTAATTCAAAAGTTGTTCAAAATTTGAAGTTGGTCCTTTTAGCAAAGTTGTAGATCTCAAATTCTAAACAACTTTGGTGTTTTGAGTTTTCTTTGTGCAGTTCAAAGTTTAGGAGTAATTTTCAAGATTTCAAAAGAAGAATAGGTTTTCACTGTGCACAGCTGGAGGACCCCTACCTCATCCTCACCCGGCCCCTACCTCTCTTTGCCCGGACCCCCACCGTCCTTTTGCCCGGACCCCCACCGTCCTTTTCCCCGAGCCCCCACCGTCCTTTTGCCCGGACCCCCACCGTCCTCTTGCCCGGACCCCCACCGTCCTCTTGCCCGGACCCCCACCGTCCTCTTCGCCCGGACCCCTACCGTCCTTCGCCCGGACCCCGGCATCACCCCGCGCCTATAAAAGCCACCAAGCTCCCCATTGCCACCACCAACACTTCCTCGCCAACCCAAGCCATCAGGCAGCCCCAGCGCCCGCCAAGGCCGCCACTGCCTTCGCCTTGAGCTTCTCCACCTTCCCAAGCCACCAATTTCACCCCTCCGTCCTTTCCTTCGCCGGCGCAGCGACTCCCCTCCAACTCCGGCGAATCGCTCGAGCCTCACCCTCGAGCCAACCTTCGAGCCAACCCTCGAACCGCACACCCTCGAGCGTCCCCTCGAGCCGCATCTCTCGAGCCGCATCTCCCGAACATGCCAAGGCCAGCCTCGAGCCTCACCCTCGAGCGTCCCCTCGAGCGTCACCCTCGAGCACGCCTGCGAACCGCGCCCCCTCGAAGCAGCCGAGCCCCACCCTCAGCCTTGGGCGAATCGCAGCCACCCTCGGACTGAGCCTCGAGCACGCCGAGGATACCCTCGAGAGGTTAGCCGAGCCTCCGCCGAGGCCTCGCCACCATCGAGCTCCCGCCTTCGACCCTTGCACCGCCTCGCCGAGCCTCGTTTCCAACTCCTGGTGAGCCCGCGAAGCTATCCCCACCCTCTGCCTTCCCAGCCGAGACCTCGAGCGACCGGTCCGCTGTCCGCCTTACAGGCAAGCGCGCCGAGCCTCGAGAGAAGCACAGTTTTCCTTTTCTTTTAAAAATATGAATAGTGTTTTGTTTTCTTCTTTTTGTGAGGTTTAATCTGTTGTTCTAAAAATCTTGAGATAAATGTTGTGTGTTCCTTGCTCTGTGTAGTATTTTAGAAAAATAAGAAACTCTACTTTTCTGCAAAGTTTAAAATATGAAAAATCCTCCTTTTAATTAATAAATGGATAGTTTTAGGTTTTTAGTAAAACATGTATAGCTCCAAAGGTCATGAAATTTGTTTTGTCATCTATTTACACCATGATGAACCTATGAGATTAATTTGGTAAATTTTGGGACAACTGTATAAAATGATCTTTTAAAATAAATTAGGAAAAACAGAAAAGTAATCATGGTGTGACCTTTTGGATTGTTTGCTGTTCATAGACCCCACCCCTCTGGTCTATGATGATTGTGATGCCTTGCAATGTTTTGTAAATAATGCTTAATAAGTTTGTTTAATCTTGCTTAAAAAGATAAAGATAATTAATCTTTATGTCTATCCTAGAAGTTACTCACATGTTAGAAAGTTGTACTCTAGAATCAGTAGTCTTGTCCTGCACCTTAGCATGCATTCCATGGCATCATGTTAAAGCATACATCATTTATCCACGTGTAGTATCCAAGAGTGTTGAAGTCGTGTTGATCAAGCTCTGGTGTTCACCATTGTCGAACGAGCCTCGGAGGAGGGTTCTTGTTGGACAGGCTTCGTCGAAAAAGACTTAACTTCAAGCAGCAAACGAACTAACTTGTGTCAATCTTTCTTGGATCTTATCTTCCCTGCAACGAAGGCAAGCCCCGGTGCATTTAACCCTTACTTGGATTTATAAAATGTTTTCCTTAAATGCTTTTGAGTTAAACTACTGCATTAGGTTATAGGAGTTGTGTGATGACCTATTACCTGCATTATTTACCTCCACCAGAAGATCCACCAGCCCTGCTTTAAAACTATTTGCAAAATGCTTAGTGATGCTATACTATAGATTTGCAATAAAATGCCATTTTCAAAAGTGTGATCACTGAAAGAATCTTTATGGGAATTTGGCTTTACTTCCCATTCGATGACTGCTTGCCTAGCTAGCATGTGGTCATTGTCGAGAAGAGGTTGTCCGCGCGTACGGTGTCGTCATGTTGTAGTCCGGGACTCAACAGTTGACACCGACCGGGACAGGGTTGAAAAACCGACAGGACCTGTACTCTTGGGTTAGAGTCCCGAGGTGCTTGTCACTGGCGGAAAAATGTAGGGACCATCCGTATGGGGGCCTGCTGGCCAAGACTTGCAATTATTCACATACTACGGAAAGCTCTGGCTCCGAGGAATCCTTTATTGGACCGACAACCGCGCACTGGGAGTGGAGAGATGGCGGAAGTAGCATGTACCCACGTGGTCGTCGTACCTGGATAGGAGTGGTGTACTGTACTTCCGGGTGGCGTAGGACCGGGCCCAATCTTGGAGGAATCGTGGTAGACGAGTTGGCATATGCAAGCTTGGGTGCTACATATGCAGTGTGGATAGGGATCCTCAGCTGAGTATTATTTATCCGGATTAACGTTGCTCCTCGGTTATGGAGACTTGGTCACTGACTGTCAACGGAGAGTGGTTCTCAACTAGGTATGTTTTGAAATGTAAAATGAATCATGGACAATGAAGAATTGAGAAATGCTTGAATCCTTCCAAAATAAAACAAGGTTTACAAAATACTTTTTCTGCAAAATACTTAAGCCTTACCTTGACTCCCCTAAGCCTTTCATTCCTGAGTCTTCTCCCTTTTTCTTTAGTCGGGTAAGTCTTGTTGAGTACCCCAGTACTCAGGGTTTGTTAATCCCCTGTTGCAGGTTTCTATTAGGTGGTGTTGATCATGATCATGTCAGTGGGCTTGACGTGATCTGGTTGTTCCTCTTCTCCAACTTAGGTACTCCGCCTAAGTGTGGTTCTGTCATACTACTCTACTTCCGCAATACCAGTTATTTTTATGTAAAAAGTAACATCTTCATAATTTGTAAAGTTTATCTATCTTGCTTCCGCACTCCGATGGTATTTTGTATCAACTGTTGTAATGTTGTAATTATTCCAACCTTCATGATGATGGTCCTGTGGCTCGTGAGTAATTCGGGGTCCTCTCGGGGACACCCGACGGATCTTTCCAGTAACGTGTTTCATTTGCACAGTCATTGGGCTCCCTATGACGATGACGTGTGCAAGTGGGCCACATTATTGGGCGGTTCCGTCACAACGTCCGTCAGCTCAAGTAAAATCTGATTTTCGTTTTTATTTATTTAATTTCGTAATTAAGTTCGCTGTATTTACAGTTTTGCCACTGATTTCAAATGCCTATAACTTCTTCGTTTTAACTCCGATTTAGTCCGTTCAACTTGCGTTAGGTTCGTTTTGAAAAGTTCTTTCAAACTATATAATTTTCAATACTGTTTTTCATAATTAAAATTTGAGTTAAATCTAATCTAATAACTAGTGTCTTTAATCTTGTTTAAATCATATCTTTTCCATTAAAACTTCGATTAGCGTGATTTTTGCGTCTGTGTGTTCGTAGCGAATCGTAGATCAATTTTCAAAACTCTTTATCTTGTTTTCTTATGATTGATGTATTGTTCTAATCATAGGCTTTGTTTTGCTTTGCATGATTGATATTGGATGCTTGTGTGGTGCTCTGTGATCGTATGTCCAGTCTGTGAGTTTACGTTGGTGATCAAGAGGAAGAGGTCGAGATCAAGAGTCAACCTTTGGAAGTCTACGAGTCAACAGAAGAAGGATTTTGAGTTTAAGGCAAGTATAGCAATCGAGTTTTCTTTTCGCAATCATGATCATGTTACTTAATTAATGTATGCATCGAATGATAAAAATGACTTATTAGCAACTTAAGAAATTATCTGTACGAGCACCTTCGGGATTTACAATGCAACTGTTGGGGGTTATATGGCTCTGGCTTTAGCTCAGTATGAGGACCTTTTCTAGCTTGTTAGAGGTTACCCTTGTGGCGCAAATGGGGGACAGCAGACTGTGGATCCCTGGGACTGGCTGTATCACACAGACTGACTAATGAAACCTAGCGGCCCTAACTTGTTAGACGAACCTTTGAAAAGCTTCATCGTGAACCCTGTCGACCTTCCTTGGAAGTGGGTTAAGAGGCTGATCACCTCGGGCAAAAGGGCAATTCACGTCTCGCAGTGAAAGTGTACACCTTTGCGCAAAGTTTATTAAACTGATATATCAGCCTTGCTCAAGGACACGAGCGGCCTTGAAGACGTAAAGATTATGACTTTTGTTGGTTAACATGTTCATTATTTACCGTTCTATGCTATTCATTATTTATGTTACATTGATCATGAAACTTGGGATCTATATCACTTGTTGCTATACTTGTGGAGTTCGACATGGACTCACTCTTGCTTTTTCCCACACCTCAGAGAGTTAAGCTTTGGAGAAGCTTAGGCTTGTGATCAACCAGTCAGTTGTCCCTGTGAAGTTGGTGCCTCCATCTGAAGATCGGAGTGTCTTTCCGCTGTCTGCTCTTTAAGGTTATGTTCTTTTGTTTTATATACGTTATATAAGAGCATTGTCTTTCGATATTACCCTTTATTTGTTGCTATATGTGAGATTTGACTTCCTGGGCTCACATATGGTGTATACCTGGTTTTGTTCTTAAAACCGGGTGTGACAGAATCTGAGAGCCCAGAGAACAAATATAGGACCTGAGAGGGAGACGGCGAATATGAAATCCTAGAAGACGAATATAGGACTCTAGAGGACGAATATGAAACCCTAGAAGATGAATATGGGATCCTAGAGGACGAATATAGGACTCTAGAG
The DNA here is from genome assembly GCA_009763385.1 of Coix lacryma-jobi var. lacryma-jobi. NCBI lineage: Eukaryota > Viridiplantae > Streptophyta > Magnoliopsida > Poales > Poaceae > Coix > Coix lacryma-jobi. Next base: position 335,485 of record VDCT01000472.1, on the reverse strand, counting down.
AAAGACTCAGAGGAAGAATATGGGAGCCTAGAGAACAAATATAGGACCCGAGAGGGAGAGGGCGAATATGAAATCCTAGAGGAAGACTCAGAAGAAGAATATGGGAGCTCTGAAGATGGCTCAGAGAAGGAATATGGGACTTTAGAAGAAGACTCAGAGGAATACTTAGAGGAAGACTCAGAAGACGAATATGGGAGCCCGGAGGAAAATTCTATCTTAAAAAAAGAGGGTTTTATTGAGCATCGAGGAACAAAAGAATTTAGTCTAAAATACCAAAAAGAAGTAGATCGGTTTTTTTTCATTCTTCAAGAACTGCATATCTTGCCGAGATCCTCATCCCTAAAGGTACTTGACAATAGTATTATTGGAGTCGATACACAACTCACAAAAAATACAAGAAGTCGACTAGGTGGATTGGTCCGAGTGAAGAGAAAAAAAAGCTATACAGAACTCAAAATATTTTCCGGAGATATTCATTTTCCTGAAGAGGCGGATAAGATATTAGGTGGCAGTTTGATACCACCAGAAAGAGAAAAAAAAGATTCTAAGGAATCAAAAAAAAGGAAAAATTGGGTTTATGTTCAACGGAAAAAAATTCTCAAAAGCAAGGAAAAGTATTTTGTTTCGGTTCGACCTGCAGTCGCATATGAAATGGACGAAGGGAGAAATTTAGCAACACTTTTCCCGCAGGATCTCCTGCAAGAAGAGGATAATCTCCAACTTCGACTTGTCAATTTTATTTCTCATGAAAATAGCAAGTTAACTCAAAGAATTTATAACACGAATAGTCAATTCGTTCGAACTTGCTTAGTAGTGAATTGGGAACAAGAAGAAAAAGAGGGGGCTCGTGCTTCTCTTGTTGAGGTAAGAACAAATGATCTAATTCGCGATTTCCTAAGAATTGAGTTAGTCAAGTCTACTATTTCGTATACACGAAGAAGGTATGATAGGACAAGTGTAGGACTGATTCCCAATAATAGGTTAGATCGCAACAATACCAATTCCTTTTATTCCAAGGCGAAGATTCAATCACTTAGCCAACATCAAGAAGTTATTGGCACCTTGTTGAATCGAAATAAAGAATATCCATCTTTGATGATTTTGTTGGCATCCAACTGTTCTCGAATTGGTTTATTCAAGAATTCGAAATATCCCAATGCGGTAAAAGAATCGAATCCTAGAATTCCTATTCGAGATATTTTTGGGCTCTTGGGCGTTATTGTACCTAGTATATCGAATTTTTCTTCATCTTACTATTTATTAACGCATAATCAGATCTTGTTAAAAAAATACTTGTTCCTTGACAATTTGAAACAAACCTTCCAAGTACTTCAAGGACTTAAATACTCTTTAATAGACGAAAATAAAAGGATTTCTAATTTTGACAGTAACATCATGTTGGAGCCATTCCATTTGAATTGGCACTTTCTCCATCATGACTCATGGGAAGAGACATTGGCAATAATTCACCTTGGACAATTTATTTGTGAAAATTTATGTCTATTTAAATCACACATAAAAAAATCTGGTCAAATTTTCATTGTTAATATAGACTCCTTTGTTCTAAGAACAGCTAAGCCTTATTTGGCCACTATAGGAGCAACAGTTCATGGTCATTATGGAAAAATCCTTTACAAAGGAGATAGGTTAGTTACGTTTATATATGAAAAATCGAGATCCAGTGATATAACGCAAGGTCTTCCAAAAGTAGAACAAATCTTCGAAGCGCGTTCAATTGATTCACTATCGCCGAATCTCGAAAGGAGAATTGAGGATTGGAATGAACGTATACCAAGAATTCTTGGGGTTCCCTGGGGATTCTTGATTGGAGCTGAGCTAACCATAGCCCAAAGTCGTATCTCTTTGGTTAATAAGATCCAAAAGGTTTATCGATCCCAAGGGGTACAGATCCATAATAGACATATAGAGATTATTATACGCCAAGTAACATCAAAAGTAAGGGTTTCCGAAGATGGAATGTCTAATGTTTTTTTACCTGGGGAATTAATAGGACTATTGCGAGCGGAACGAGCAGGGCGGGCTTTAGATGAATCGATCTATTATCGGGCAATCTTATTGGGAATAACAAGGGCTTCCCTGAATACCCAAAGTTTCATATCTGAAGCAAGTTTTCAAGAAACTGCTCGAGTTTTAGCAAAAGCTGCCCTACGAGGTCGTATTGATTGGTTGAAAGGCCTGAAAGAAAACGTAGTTCTGGGGGGAATTATACCTGTTGGTACTGGATTCCAAAAATTTGTGCATCGTTCCCCACAAGACAAGAACCTTTATTTCGAAATTCAAAAAAAAAATCTATTCGCGTCGGAAATGAGAGATATTTTGTTTCTCCATACAGAATTGGTTTCTTCTGATTCTGACGTAACAAACAATTTCTATGAAACATCAGAAACCCCGTTTACCCCTATTTATACGATTTAAGTATACATAAAGCAATTTTTTTTTACTTTAATTTAAACTATACTTTTGACCTTAGAATGCTAACAGGTCTGATTTTCGATTTTGTATTTGAATTTGAATTGTATTTTAATAAGTAAAAGAAGTCAGTTAATTCATTAAGGCTATGTTTATACCGTGTATCAATGGTCAATTATGAGTAGAAGGTTCCATCGGAACAATTATTATTTATTTCAAGCTATTTTGGCTCTTTCTTAATCTTCAAAAAGAAATTAATTCCGTAATGGTAAGACGAAAAAAGAAAAAATAAAAAGGAAGTGTGGAAAAAATGACAAGAAGATATTGGAACATTAATTTGAAAGAGATGATAGAAGCAGGAGTTCATTTTGGTCATGGTATTAAGAAATGGAATCCCAAAATGGCCCCTTACATCTCGGCAAAGCGTAAAGGTACTCATATTACAAATCTTGCTAGAACAGCTCGTTTTTTATCAGAAGCTTGTGATTTAGTTTTTGATGCAGCAAGTCAGGGAAAAAGCTTCTTAATTGTTGGTACCAAAAAAAGAGCAGCGGATTTAGTAGCATCAGCTGCAATAAGGTCTCGTTGTCATTATGTTAATAAAAAGTGGTTCAGCGGTATGTTAACGAATTGGTCGATTACCAAAACTAGACTTTCTCAATTTAGAGACTTAAGAGCAGAAGAAAAAATGGGAAAATTCCACCATCTCCCAAAAAGAGATGCGGCAATCTTAAAGAGAAAATTATCTACCTTGCAAAGATATCTCGGCGGGATCAAATATATGACGAGGTTGCCTGACATTGTGATCGTCCTTGATCAGCAAAAAGAGTATATAGCTCTTCGGGAATGTGCCATTTTGGGGATTCCTACTATTTCTTTAGTCGATACAAATTGTGACCCAGATCTTGCGAATATATCGATTCCTGCCAACGATGACACTATGACTTCAATTCGATTAATTCTTAACAAATTAGTATTTGCAATTTCTGAGGGCCGTTCTCTCTATATAAGAAATCGTTGATTAAGAAGAATAGTAAATTCTTGAGCAACTGCGTAGATTTATAGGATTAATTACTATTATTTTTTGTTTTGCATAGATAAAAGAAGGGGAATATTGATATATATTAGAGGGTATTGATATATATTATGATCTGATGTGATTTCTTGGTATATTAAATATAAGATTAATACTTCAAGTTGCTGAGTTGAGAAAGAGATGCTTGAATCAAAAGAATTCCTTTTTTGAAGTTCAATTTTTATCAGAGGACAATATGAATATTACACCATGTTCCATTAAAACACTCAAGGGGTTATATGATATATCGGGTGTAGAAGTAGGACAACACTTCTATTGGCAAATAGGAGGTTTCCAAATTCATGCCCAAGTACTCATCACTTCTTGGGTCGTAATTACTATTTTGCTAGGTTCAGTTATCATAGCTGTTCGGAATCCACAAACCATCCCGACCGATGGTCAGAATTTCTTCGAATATGTCCTTGAGTTTATTCGAGACTTGAGCAAAACTCAGATTGGAGAAGAATATGGTCCCTGGGTTCCCTTTATTGGAACTATGTTCCTTTTTATTTTTGTTTCGAATTGGTCAGGTGCTCTTTTACCTTGGAAAATTATCGAGTTACCCCATGGGGAATTAGCAGCGCCCACGAATGATATAAATACTACTGTTGCTTTAGCTTTACTAACATCAGCGGCATATTTTTATGCGGGTCTTAGCAAAAAAGGATTGAGTTATTTCGAAAAATATATTAAACCAACCCCAATCCTTTTACCTATTAACATCCTAGAAGATTTCACAAAACCATTATCACTTAGTTTTCGACTTTTCGGAAATATATTGGCGGATGAATTAGTCGTTGTTGTTCTTGTTTCTTTAGTCCCCTTAGTAGTTCCTATACCGGTCATGTTTCTTGGATTATTTACAAGCGGTATTCAAGCTCTTATTTTTGCAACGTTAGCCGCAGCCTATATAGGTGAATCCATGGAAGGTCATCATTGAATTAACTAGTTTTTGAAATAGTCTTTTTTTTTAGCTTAGCCCAATTCATGCATGATTCCGGATAATCCTCTTAGTTGGAAAACTAAATAGTTCGAAAGGCGTATGAATATACAACCTAGAGTTGTAGGAGAGAGAATAGACTATATTATGGAAGAGGTAAAGTATATATGCATTCAGGGGGGGCGGAGTCAGGTTAGATCTATATCCTTAATGCCTATAAGACAGTCATCTTTTGTGTGGCTTTCTAAGGAATGATTTTAGAATCGGATTCAATAGAAAATGAGAAAATACGCAAACAAAATAGAAGAAACAGATGTATATGGGATTTTTTTATTCCTAAGTTAGATTCATTATCTAATCCGATATATGGAATTCCCTTCTATATGGAACTGGATTCCATATCAAGTTCTATGCAGCATATTGTTATCAATTGTATATCTTGATTTGATTCCTATTGGATTTGGATTAGTTCGATTTCAATAGGGGTTCTTCCTGTATTTCGTCTTTTATTATGTTAGATGACGGGGAAAAAATGGGAACTCAAAGATATCGAAGAGTAAAAAAAAAGGATGGAATAAAAGAGTGATTGGTTGAAAAGAAAGAGAAATAGAATAATGAGAATCATATGGATTTACACAAACAAACCTCTAATGATTAGAAACTAAAAACGAGATCTCGAAGTAATTCGAACGATTTCGATTATCATTTATTTGTACTTATTAGTTACTTCTACCCGATAGAGCTTAGAAGTTGGAAGTAATAATTTCTTGGTTGATTGTATCCTTAACCATTTCTTTTTTTTTGACACGAGGAACTCACCATGAATCCACTAATTGCTGCTGCTTCCGTTATTGCTGCTGGATTGGCCGTAGGGCTTGCTTCTATTGGACCCGGAGTTGGTCAAGGTACTGCTGCAGGACAAGCTGTAGAAGGTATTGCGAGACAGCCAGAAGCAGAAGGTAAAATAAGAGGTACTTTATTGCTTAGTCTAGCTTTTATGGAAGCTTTAACAATTTATGGACTGGTTGTGGCACTAGCGCTTTTATTTGCGAACCCTTTTGTTTAATCCTAAAAAAGAAAACGAGTCCTTTAGATTAGATACTTTTTTCTTTTTTAGGAACCCAAAGAAGGGCTGATTTGAGCATGATCAATTTAGAGGATATGCTCGCCCTCTTCCTTCCCGTCCTTAGTTTAGGACAGTGGAAAGTATTTTTCCTTTTATTTTAGGAATTTTGGGAACATTTCAACAAAGGAGATCTTTCACAGGTCAAACGAGACCTAAGATTTCATCTAAAAGAAATTATTAGATTGAATCTATTTGCATTAAAAAAATTGCATTAAAAAAACCGATCAAAAAAGGACGAGCGAAGTAAGTGATCGAAAAACTTTCTTCTTTGTTCGTCCTATCTATAAGAGGAGAGCATATGAAAAATGTAACCCATTCTTTCGTTTTTTTAGCTCACTGGCCATTCGCTGGGAGTTTCGGGCTTAATACCGATATTTTAGCAACAAATCTAATAAATCTAACTGTAGTGGTTGGTGTATTGATTTTTTTTGGAAAGGGAGTGTGTGCGAGTTGTCTATTTCAAGAATAGATTGGATCTATCCGGCTGCACTTTAGAATATTTTTAGTATTTTTTTTGATAAATAAGAAAAGGTGCACGATCTCGACGAATTACTTCTGAATAACTTCAGAAATCATATGGAAGAACCATAGCATTTCGCGATTCATTGGTAAATTTACTTTGATTCTCTATAGACCAATAATGTGAGACCATTAACACGGTTAAAGCTAAACTGCTTGAAGTCCGGGCAAAAAGGGGTACTCTTTCTACAACTACATTAGTATTAGTCTCGAAATGCTTTAAACGGGAAATAGCTAGTGCAGAATTTATCTGATATAGAACACTCATATCGATAAAATAGTTTGAACTATTTACTAGAAGGGCACGCAGTCCTTTTTCCAATGCCAAATCGACGACCTATGTATAAAAAAAAGAGAAATTTTTTGGATTTGAAGAAAAAATAAAAGGAATTCTATCAATTTTTATTTTCCATTTATTTAGTTTGTTTTTCTTAATGAAATTGAAATTATTAACTAACAGAGCAAACACAAATAAAGAAACAACTTTGCTTACCATGATAGATTTTTATCTAGTTGGAAGAGTCCTCTTAATATTCATCTAGTCTTATATAAGTTTGGGTATATAGAAATACAAACAGAAAAGAGAGGATAGAGGATAGGCTCATTACATAAAAAAAGATATGGAAATAGTCATAATACATAACAAAAAAGAAAAAAAGGAGCGGGAGAGCCAAATGAATCGAAAGATTCATGTTTGGTTCGGGAAGAGATCATAAAAATTGTAAACTTAATAGCAAGATAATCTACTTTCATTAAAAGATTTATTAGATAATCGAAAACAGAGGATCTTAAGTACTATTCGAAATTCGGAAGAATTGCGTAGAGGGACCCTTGAACAACTCGAAAAAGCTCGTATTCGATTACAGAAAGTCGAACTAGAAGCAGATGAGTATCGAATGAATGGATACTCTGAAATAGAACGAGAAAAAGAAAATTTGATTAATGCTACTTCTATTAGTTTGGAACAATTAGAAAAGTCTAAAAACGAAACCCTTTATTTTGAAAAACAAAGGGCGATGAATCAGGTCCGACAACGGGTTTTCCAACAAGCTGTACAAGGAGCTCTAGGAACTCTGAATAGTTGTTTGAATACCGAGTTACATTTCCGTACGATTCGTGCTAATATTGGCATTCTCGGGGCCATAGAATGGAAGAGATAATTAAATTTATTAGGTTTTGAACTTCTACTTTTGTTTAGAATTTAGGCATTATTTTTCCCTTGCTTCCAAAAAAAATTAAAGAAACACTAATGGCAACCCTTCGAGTCGACGAAATTAATACAATTCTCCGCAAACGTATTGAACAATATAATAGGAAAGTAGGGATTGAGAATATCGGTCGCGTAGTGCAAGTGGGGGATGGGATTGCTCGTATTATAGGTCTTGGTGAAATAATGTCAGGTGAATTAGTCGAATTTGCGGAAGGGACGAGAGGTATTGCTCTTAATTTGGAATCAAAAAATGTTGGGATTGTATTAATGGGCGATGGGTTGATGATACAAGAGGGAAGTTTTGTAAAAGCAACAGGAAGAATTGCTCAGATACCCGTGAGCGAGGCTTACTTGGGTCGTGTTATAAATGCTCTCGCTAAACCTATTGATGGGAGAGGCGAAATTGTCGCTTCAGAATCTCGCTTAATTGAATCTCCTGCTCCGGGTATAATTTCTAGGCGTTCCGTATATGAACCCCTTCAAACAGGGCTTATTGCTATCGATTCGATGATCCCCATAGGGCGCGGTCAGCGAGAGTTAATTATTGGGGACAGACAGACTGGCAAAACAGCAGTAGCCACAGATACAATTCTCAATCAAAAAGGGCAAGATGTAATATGTGTTTATGTAGCTATCGGTCAAAGAGCATCCTCCGTGGCTCAAGTAGTAACTACTTTCCACGAAGAGGGGGCCATGGAATACACTATTGTAGTAGCTGAAATGGCGGATTCACCCGCTACATTACAATATCTCGCTCCTTATACGGGAGCAGCCCTGGCTGAGTATTTTATGTACCGCGAACGGCATACTTTAATAATTTATGATGATCTCTCCAAACAGGCACAAGCTTATCGCCAAATGTCCCTTCTATTAAGAAGACCTCCCGGCCGCGAAGCTTATCCAGGGGATGTTTTTTATTTGCATTCACGTCTTTTAGAAAGAGCCGCTAAATTAAATTCTCTTTTAGGCGAAGGGAGTATGACCGCTTTACCAATAGTGGAGACTCAATCTGGAGACGTTTCCGCCTATATTCCTACTAATGTAATCTCAATTACAGATGGACAAATATTCTTATCCGCGGATCTATTCAATGCCGGAATTCGACCTGCTATTAATGTGGGTATTTCAGTTTCCAGAGTGGGATCCGCGGCTCAAATTAAAGCCATGAAACAAGTAGCTGGCAAATCAAAATTGGAACTAGCTCAATTCGCAGAATTACAAGCCTTTGCGCAATTCGCCTCCGCTCTGGATAAAACAAGTCAGAATCAATTGGCAAGGGGTCGACGATTACGGGAATTGCTTAAACAATCCCAATCAAACCCTCTCCCAGTGGAAGAGCAGGTAGCTACTATTTATACCGGAACGAGAGGATATCTTGATTCGTTAGAAATTGAACAGGTAAAGAAATTTCTGGATGAGTTACGTAAACACCTAAAAGATACTAAACCTCAATTCCAAGAAATTATATCTTCTAGTAAGACATTCACCGAGCAAGCAGAAACCCTTTTGAAGGAAGCTATTCAGGAACAGCTTGAACGGTTTTCCCTTCAGGAACAAACATAAATATAGCATGTCTACTCTTATTAGTATAACTCGTGTTAGTAGAAGAGGAATCGTTGAGAAAGATTTTTCATTTGAATCATGCAAAATTTTTTTTTTTCGTTTTTAGTATAGTTATTTAAAGAATAGATAGAAAAAAGATTGCGTCCAATAGGATTTGAACCTATACCAAAGGTTTAGAAGACCTCTGTCCTATCCATTAGACAATGGACGCTTCTCTTTCGTATTTTATTCTATCTTTTAAAAATGTTCAATGATTACCTTGTATAGTCCTTAAGAAGCCCAGAGATCACCTTATCACTCTTCTTGAAGCTTGAAGGATTCCTAGTGCTCTCTACCAGGACAAGGACTCCGAATTCACAATTCAACTCTATCGACTCTGTTAAGTCAATCAAAATGAACCCAAAGTCAACAATGGTCAAACAACGGTCAACCTCAAGAAGATACCTCGAGAAGGTTACTAATCAACATCTTCGAGCTCCCTACAAGTGTTCATCAGCTTGTAGGACTTGGATAATGATGACCCCAATGCCAAAAGACCCCTTTCTCTAAATCAATTTCTCAAAATCAATGTTTTGGCGGATCAATGTTCCATTGCAACGGTGAATCATCCGTCAAATTTTTTTTCAACAAAGTCAAATTCAGAAAGATTTGTCCACCTCTTTAACGCATTGGCCCCACATGTCAGCACGAGTTGGAAGTGAAGACCAGCAGATTTAGCTCCAACTCTCTCACCCTCTTAGCCACCATTCATTTCCCATTGTCTCCCTCTCTTCAACCAAAGGAAGAACAAGATGAACTAGAGAAGGAAAAGAGGAGAAGAAGCCAAGGAAGATAAGAAGATCAAGGAAGTGGCCAACCATCTCTCAAGCACCAAGATCATCGCCATCTTTATCTCAATCCATGGTTAGTTCAAGAGCTCTCTCTTCTCATTTCTTTAAGTCATCTATCCAACCCTAACCCTTGATTTTTCTATGCATGGATGCAATGAGAAGTTTGGTAGTTGCTCCATCATCTCAAGAGTAAGCTCAAGATCATCCCTAGCTCAATCATCTCATGAATCCCTCAAATTCCTCTCTAATGTATTTTTTATGGATTTTTGCAAGAAATCTCATCAATAGCCAAATCCTTCTCCTTTGCTTGTAAGGAAGGTTGAGCAAGACTCCATCTCTGATCTTGGTATAGAGATCACCATGGTTTAATCTCTCTTTTTCCCATGATTTAGCTAAATCCCAAATCACTAGATACATTAACTAGAGCTCAAAACCTAGTAATCTCTAGCCCAACTTGTCACATAAACAACACTAGAGAACCCACATGCATGGTAAACATCATCCACTAATTAGGTTTGAATCACATTTGAGCTCTATGAATAATGAAGAACATAGGTTCTGTCGACGCATTGACGAACCAACTGTCACATTCATGAATCATCCGTTAACACAAACACTTCACCAAATCAAAACCAACACTTAGTCTCCATGGTTAATATTTTCATGGATCATCCGTTAAAGAATAAATATTCATTTCCCAAAGAACCCGAGAGCACCCCTTTCACCACAGAGCATCCGTCAATTTCACAAATCATCCATAATCTCAAACACCAAATAGCTAAGTCATTGCACTCACAAATCGTTATAGGAAAGATTCCATCATCACCATGGATAGTTCAATAATTTATCAGTACGTCTTGTCAATTCACTCAGAGCCCAACCCAGACATGCTAGATTGGGAGAACTTCCCATTGATCACTTGTCAAATCTATTGACCATCTGTTGAATATTTTTAAAGTTTAAAATGTTTAACCCTTAAGCCTAGGACTCAACCACCCTAATAATAAACACTTATGAACATTTATAATCTATCAACAGTTGGTCATCTCACTTTTGCCACAAGCCTACTGTTGACACTCCTTAATGGAATCACCCTAAGAATGAAACAGATAATAATCTAATGAAGGCACTAAAGAGTGTACGGGACACTACTGACTAGATCCGAAATCCAAGCGAAGCTTGCCTCCTTTAATCCTATTCTATCTAACTATTCTAGGTGGATGTAGTTCTAGAGCTATTGATTGATCTCCTTCTCTGGTGGTAGCCTGATCTGATGATGAATGTAATCAAACCCTGATCTGATTGATGCTCTGGAGAGGGGGGTCTGGGGCTGCTTATATAGCCCTGGGCGAGGAACCGTGGTCGTTGGATCAAACCGACCTTAGGTACGGCTGAGATGCATCCTCGTAGGCGGTGGAGGAAGATTCCAGAAGGCGGAGTCTAGAGGGCCCAGGGGCCGACCGGTCGGTCTCAAGGTGGGACCGGTCGGTCCCACCTGGCTGGGTCTCGCATTGCCCGACCTCCTGGTGTCTTCTGGTGTCTAGATCCTTCTAGAATACTCCTGATGTGTCGGTTCAGTTATCTTCCGTCGGTTTCCTTCTAGGGGAAGCTATCTGTGTTGATTTCTTGGTTTAGTCCCTGCAGAATCACAGTTCACCAAAACTCGTGGAATATTGTCAATTGAAACCCTAATCCTTTGTTGGTGATTGAATTCATACCCTTTTCATATTTATTTGTCCTTTAATTGTGATAGATAATCAGTCTCAACAACTCCCCCAAGCTTACCTTTTGCTAGTCCCTCAGCAAATAAACATGATGAATCAAGAATTGCTACTATGCTTTCACACCTCAGAGGTACATATGTTCAAAAATCTTCCCTTGGACTAGAGTTAACTATTCTGACTTACTCAAATTACCTTTGACTATGGAGCTTTTGCCTTCACCTGGGTCTTAAACAATTGAAGGATAGAACAATCAAGTTAAGCACTATATCTCTAACTCTTTGATCAACCTTCATTCTGGAGTTTTTATATATTTTCAAAATAAAAATCAGAGATTTTACTATATGACACTCTCAAATCGCTCTTTTATATTTTATGATTCCTCACTGATGCATTTTCCTTCTTTTCTATGAATATATATCTGGAGCTTTTAAGAATTGAATAGCATATCTTACCAAGCCAAAGTTCAAAGTTAGGGAGAAAAATGTCATACTCATAGATCAAGAACTTAGAACTTTTGAAATTTGTCATTTCTTGCTGGCATATTGTAATTAGAGGGACAATGGGCTATCATTCTTTTTTTCACTTTTCATATTTTTATCATAACTCTTTTTCTTTTCTTTTGAGGTAGTCGGACACTTGTCCCTTTTTATTTCCTCCTTTTATACTTTTGCATAGTCTCATGCCTCTAACACAATAATACTTCGGAAGAGTGAATCTTTTAATAAAACATTCTTGATCTCTAGAGCATGATAAATTTCTCAACCATAACTAAAAACTTAGAACAAAGTAAGTAGCCTTATCTTAAGATCATATTAATGGTTCTAGGTAGGAATTCATGTTATGTCATACATGATCTCATCATGTGTTTTTAATCTTTTCAAAGTGTAAATCTCCAAAACTCTAGTATCTCTAGGAATTAGATAAACAATAGCTCAAACCTTTTTATATCATATCTCAAAATTATCTAGACTTTAGATCAAGCATTTATAATCCACAGGTTTCAGGTTCAGAGTTTATTCAGAACAGCTTTGTCTAAAACTCAAGAAAATTTAAGTTTGAACACTAGGTACTTAAAAGGGATTACGGCAGAGCAATTATTCATCATTTTCATTATGAGCAAAATTAAGTTTATATCCACCTAGACATTTATTCATTATATAATATCTTTATTTATTTTTATATGAGTTTCTTTGTTTACTAACCTGATCTTACTAAACCGAACTAATAATAGTAAAAAGCCGTGATACTTATCATGATAACTGAGGGTGCCTTCCCCCAAGCTGGATCTTGACGTGGTCTTTTCTCGAGTGGACCGTTAGTGGTTTCTTAAGTCCTTCTCTTCTTCTCTTCCTGCTGTTTTCAAAGATAGACAACACAACTAGTGGAACTTGATTAAGCGTTAGTGATAAACATTCCTCCCATTTGTCTAGTTGTCTTAAAGCTCTTAAGATTATTTATGTTCTACCTTTCCACTAAGCAGAGTTTCAGCAGTATTTCATAGAGTCTCTTTTTAGATTTTTGTTTGTTTTTATGGATGTATGCAATGCAGAAGTAAATATGGAAATATATATTTTTATTTTTATGCCTCCATAGAAAGTGTAATATTCTCATGGGGCTTAGAGTTTTCCATATTTTTATTTTGTTTTCTAATGCAGATATACTTGCTAAAAAGTAAATATGATGCTAACAGTAAAATGATTATGCTGATTCTACTAATTATGCAATAATGAATTTAATGCTAATGAATATGGATAACTATCGAGTTACCTTTCGGCGAGTGTAACATCCCGAAAATTTGCATCGTTTTGAAATAGGCAATATGATTTAATTATGCATTTTATGTGTTGCATAAAACCTAGTTAATAAATTATTTGCAAAAGCTAAAATAAATCCTAGGCCAAAGACCATGATGATGCATACATGCTGGTGCATATTTTATTTTCGTGATGATTGGTTTTGCTCAAAACTTGTTTGAATTCAAAAGGAATTTCAAATTTGCTTTTGAAATCAGATTCTGAAAATGGAAAACCATTTTTTTTCCTTCTCTCTCTCCCTTTCTATTCTTTTGGCCCAAGCCAATCGGCCGGCCCGCCTTCTCTCCTCCCTTTTCTCTCCTTCGCCCGCGCGGCCCAGCCGCCGGCCCGGCTTGACGCCTGCGCGCGCGCTCTCCTTTCTCCCGCCTGGCCCAGCGCCGACCGCCTTCCCCCCCCCCCCCCCCCGCTCCTCTCCTTGGGCCGCCCCCGCGCCCCGGCCCATGGACGCCGCGCGCTCGCCAGCCGTGTGCGCATCGCCGCTCCCGCGCCCGCTCTCGCTGACAAAATGCCCCACCTTGTCAGCTCGTTCCCCCACCGGAGTCCGACCCGAGCACGAAACAGAGCTCCGGTCTCCATCAAATCCACGCCTCCTCTTCGATTTCCATCTGGTTTGGAACCCCCACAAAACCCCCCGAGCGTCCACCGTCTTCCTCCACCAAAAGCCCGAGTTTCTCGTGCCCTATTTTGCTCCCGAGACAAGCTCCGCCGTCTCCGAGTTTCCGCCGCCGTCAACTTCACGCTCTGGTGTGTTCCCGTCCCCGTGAACGGCACCCCGAGCTCCGTCTCAATCTCTTGAAGGCAGCCGAACTCTTTTTATTTTTATTTCTCCTCGGTTTTACCTAACTCGAGCTCGCCGTTGTGGCAGAGAAGCCGCCGCCGCCAAATCTTGAAATCCGCCGACACCGAGACCTCTCTGACGCTATCTTCACATCTGGTGAGTCCGCCTCGAGTTCCTCTTTCGATTGGATCTACTCCCGAGGTCTCTACCGCTCTATCGAGCAATCCCGAGCCGCGCCGCCGCCTTTCGGCCATGGCGCCGCCGCGCTCTCTTTCTTCTCCGACGGAAGCGCCGCCCCTTCCCTTCGTTTCTTATCTGAGCCGTCTGTAACACCCTAAAAATTTCTCCAAAATAAAATAGGTGAAAATGATTTAGTTATGATTTTGTGAGCATTTAACCTAGGGGTTAAATAATTTTAGTGAATTAAAATAAAGGTGGCAACATGTTTTTGCATTCATGCTGGTGCATCATATTTATTGAAGTGATTGGTTTTTGCCAAAATTTGAAATGGATTCAAATTCATTTAGAAAATGGTTTGAAATGTGATGAAAATAAAAGGAAAAGGAGTTATTCCCTTTCTCTCTCTCTTTCCCTTGCATCCGGCCCAAGGGCCTGGCGGCCCAAGCCCGCCGGCGCTCCCTCCCTTCTCCTTTCCCTCGCGCTGGGCCTCCCTGCTCCTCTCTCTTTCTCCCGCGCGGCCCAGCAGGCCGGCCTGCTTGCGGCACGCCCGCTACCGCCCGCGCCCTTCCTCTCTCTCACTGGCAACCCAGGCCCGCGTGTCAGCCCCCTCCTCCCTCCTTCGCTGCGTCGCCGCCGAGCGCAACCGCCGCGGCCGCACGCTTCCGCTTCTCCGCGCGCTTCACCCACGACCCCGTCTCTCCCTCGTCCTTTAAGTGGACGCGGTCTCCACCCCACTCCGTTTTCCCTCCTTTCTCTCCCGCAGCGCCGCACAGCAGAGCACCCAAGCAATGTGCGAGCATCTCCGTGCCATCGCCGCCGCCGCCGCAGTCGAGCCGCCGATTCGGCACCGCTCCGGCCATTCACGACCTTCCCCGAGCTCCGCCGCGTCGCAGTAAAGTTGCCGCACCCCCTCCTTCCTTTTCTTTCGCTCGGTTTAGTCCTAACCGCCGCCGTTCGTCCGTGCAGTCCGCCGCCGTCCGCCGTTCGCCGCGGACCGCCACCTCCGAGCCACCTCCTCCGTTCGTTTCACCCCGGTGAGCACCCCCCTTGGTTTCCCCTATCTCCTTGTCCGCTTGGTTTAGCCTAGGGTAGGCTCCGCGGCCGAGTCCGCGGGCTCCGCCGTGCCATCCATGGCGGAACCACGCGCGACGTCGCGCAAAGCGCCGCGACGCCGCGGCCTGTGCACGCCGTCGGCTTGCCCCGCGCGCGCACCCCTGGATCTAATCCGCGCCGTCCATCTCTGATCCGGTGGCTCGAATCAGCCGGTACCCTTTCGGGTGCCATTTTGCATAAGAGCCCCTGAGGATTTGCGGAATCAACCCGCACTCCTTACGGCACTGTTCTCTGTGTCTTGAAAATCTTTCAACCAGGCCCCTGCGTTTCGGTTGAATTGAGGCGCAGTCCAGCCGGCCGTCAATTTGTTTTAAAATTCAGTTTAAATTCCGATTTAAATTCAATTGATTTCAGTCTATTTACAGATTTGCCACTACATTAAAATGCTTATAAAACCCAAGTTTTAGCTCCGTTTTGACCCGTTCAAGTTGTGTTAGATTCGTAATTTAGTTTCCTACCTGTTTATGCCTTTGTTAGTTGGCGTAGATCTGTTTAGTTTTAGGGTTATGTTAATCTTGTTAGGGCTTTAGAAAAACACCGTTTCGACCGTATCTTTCGCTTAGTATCTCCGTTTTTGGTGAACCAAATCTTGTTGTGATAGTAGAAACGCGTACTTCAGTTTTATCAAAGATTTATTTCTGTTTATTACTGTTTGGTGTACTGTTCTAATGATAGCCTTGTTTGCATTGTGTATGTTTGCGCCTGGAATGCGTGGTGATGTTTTGTGATCGAGTAGACGGTGAGTCGGTGTGGTACGACCAGGACCCTTCTTTCAACGACCAGCAGGAAGACCACCTTTCGACTACCAAGGCAAGTTAGCATGGGATCTCCTTGTTACCTATTTCACTTTACCGTTAATTTACTCATTTATGCATGTGTCCAACTGAGCAACCTTAGAGACCCACTTAGCTTGTTATCTGTGATGTTTCTTGACTCCGTGGGATATATGCATATGGTAGAATGCTAGTGCCAACTGACTTATAACTGATCCAGTCCTATGATGAATTTTGTTCTCATGATGATACGTTGTTAAACGTTAATAAAACTTGCTGTTAGCAAAAGCTGGGATAGACAGTGCTACCATGAGTGCTATATGGCTCTGGTTTTAGCTCAGTACACTGGACATTTCTAACTTGTTAGCGGTGACCCGAAAGGGCGCATAAGGGGCTTGCCACTTTGGGTGTAGGGCTGCTCCTGTTCCTATGTGTATAGCTGCGATGGCCTTGTGCCATAGGAAAGGGGGTTACTACATCTGCCTGCCAAGGAAACCTAGCGGCCCTAACTGTTAGACGAACCAGCGAAAGGCTTCATAGTGTGCCCTGCCGATCTACCTCGGAAGTGGATCAAGAGGTTGGCCGCCTCGGGCACAAGGGTAACACGGCTTGTGGGTAAAGATGCACAACCTCTGCAGAGTGTAAAACTGTTATAACAGCCGTGCTCACGGTCACGAGCGGCCCGGGAAACTAGCAGAACTTTGATACTTGAATAACTGTTACTTTATATTGATGGTACCTTATGATGTTATATTTATCTTTGTTGGACAAATGGATCTTGGGTTAAGGGTTAAGCACCATATTCGTTTACCTTAATGCTAAAACTTTGCCAACTTAAGCTAACCGCAGTCAGACAGTGTCAGCCTTTTGAGCCTCATGAACCCTGTGTTAGCTTGCTAAGTACGAGGAGTACTTACGCTTGTTGTTTATCTTCTTTTGGGCAAAATCCCGGATGGGTAACAGATGAAGGTGCAGTTGGCGACTTCCTAGAGGACTTCTAGGCTAGTGTTCCCCCAGTCAGCGTTCCCTGTGGAGTAGATCTTGTTAGCAGTTCAGTTATCTTTTGTTTCGCTTGATGTAAGACTTGTGTTGATACTATCGTTATGTAATAAACAATGTGATGATGCCACCTTCTTGTAATTTGTCTAACTTATGTGTGTGATTGTTTCCTGGGCACACATGAGTACTCCGCCACAATTTTATCCTTAAAATTGGGGTGTGACACATCCATCGGAGATTCAACGACCTCCATCGGCCGATACCCCTTCGGGGTCAATCTTGCTAAAGAGTCCCTCGGGTTTTTAAGTCTAAACCCGCGGTCCCTTTGGCCCTGTTCAATGAGTCTGTGTTTTCTTCTGTATAAGCCCCTGCGTTTCATCATTATTGAGGCGCAGTCCAGTCAATTCTGCAGATTCGTTTTAAAGATTTAAATTCAAATTCGAGTTTGACTTATTTACAATTTTGCCACCAGTTTCAAATGCTTATAACTTCTACGTTTTTAGTCCGATTTAGTCCGTTCATGTGGCGTTAGATTCGTTTTGAAAAGATCTATCTACTTGTATGAAAATCTATACTATTTTCAGTAGTTAAAATTTGAGTTAGGTTTAATCTACTAACTAAGGTTTTGTAACTGGTTTAGCTCATAACTTTCGCGTTATAATTCCGTTTTTCGTGATCTTCGCGTTTATGTGATCGTGGTGGATCCTAGTTTCTGTTTTCAAACTTTTATATTATTTTCTTGCTGTTGGTGTAATGTTCTAATTATAGCTTGTTTGCTTTGCATGATTGTTGTCCCGATGATTGTGTGTTGATGTGGTAATCGAGTATAGACGGTGAGACATACGCTGGTGATCAGGAGCCCTTCTACGACAACCAAGAGCAACCAGAGTTCACTGAATCAGGCAAGTATAGCATGGGATCCTCCTTGATGTCCTAATAACCATAAGTCACTATAATCCCCATATGCATGTGTCTACCTTGATGCCTATTTAGATTTATCCTAGGTGTTGATCTTGTGCCTTGTTATCCTCGGTATGCATTGGGTAGAACTATGCTAGTGCTCAAATTAAACTTTGATCATGTGAATCTGAATTTAATGATATATGCAACTTGGTAAAATTGGCTTTTATAGCAACATGGTTTAGGATTACTATAAGGGATCACCCGGGACAACAGTGCAACCATGGGGTTATATGGCTCTGACCTTAGCTCAGTATAAGGACCTTTTCTAGCTTGTTAGTGGACACTGTATAGGCGCGTTGGATCTTGCCGAGACGGGTATAGTGCGGCTTCTGTCCACGTGAGTATAGGCTGCGTGTTATTGTGCCACCTGGAAGGAGGGCTCTACATCCCCTTGCCTTAAGACCTAGCGGCCCTAACTTGTTAGACGAACCTTTGAAAGGCTTTGCGTGTGTCCTGCCCGCTCACCTCGGAAGTGTTATGGGAGTAATTAACCCGGGCATCTGGATATCACGACTCATCGGGTAAAGTGTACAACCTCTGCAGAGTGTAAAACTGATATATCAGCCGTGCTCACGGTTACGAGCGACCTGGAATTCTTATGGTATAGTTGTTGCTTTCATAATGTTTTAATGTGAATACTATCTCGTTCAATGGTTTCATGTTCACATTGATCACATGTTTAATTGGGATGGTTATTATTGATGCTATCTAATGCTAAAATTGTGCCAACTAAAAGCTACTGCAGTTTAACCAGTGTCAGCCTTATTTGAGCCTCATGAACCCCATGTTACACTTGTTAAGTACGAGATGTACTTATGCTTGTTTTTTCTTTCTACTTGGATAAAAATCCCGGATGGGTAACAGATTGCTATGGTAACGACGACTTCCCTGAAGAGTTCTAGTCTTGCTGTCAACCAGTCATCTTCCCTGTGATGGAGCTACCGCGAGAGATACTTTATTTATCCGCTGCTATGTAAAGACTTTGAATAATATTCGTTATGTAATAAACATATGTGATGGTACTTCTTAATTTGTGGCTTATGTGTGTGATTGATCTCTGGGCACACATGAGTTATTGCATTCAATTTTGTTCTTAAAATTGGGTGTGACAAATTGGTATCGGAGCTATGTTGACTGTAGGACGCAAGCCTAGTTAGTTATGGTCGTTTTAGTGGTCTTTGCTTCTCTTCTTGCTATATATCTTATCCTTGTTAATTTATCAAATTATATGCTTCTCTTTACTTGCTCTATTATATAAATATATTGAATCTATTGTATCTGTCTCTTGGTCTACTCCATAGATGGCTCGTCGTACCGCCCGCAAGACTGTCGGTGGTCGCATGAGGTCAGGCCTGAGGGCAGGCAACCCCGTTCCGCAAGCACCGCAAGCACCCAGGAGCCAGAACAGCAAGAGGTAGCACCACAAGAGCCAGCACCGCCAGTGCCAGCACCGCCAGTGCCAGCACCTGAAGAACCGGCGCCACCAGTACAAGCACCCCCAGCAGTGCCCGCGCCCCAGGAGCAAGCACCACCAGCACCTGTACCACAAGCTCCAGTCCACAAGCTCCAGTACCTCCCGCGCCAGTGCCCCCAGAAGTGCTGGAGATCGAAGACGATGAAGAGCTTCCGATGGGTTGGGACGTGGACTCCGGGTATCTCGTCGGAGCGCCCACAGCTGCCCAGAGTCCCACACATCACAGGCTGATGGGACTTTTTGATGCTTACTACCCCGACAAGAACATCATCGTACAGTACACCCACTGGAGGTACAGTCATCCCTGGAAAGGACTTTCTGGAAAGCAAGGATAACTGTCGCCGTCCGGGAACCAGAGAGTGGCCTATACCTGCATGAGATGGTGATTGGCCACAGGGCTCGTCGGTCCACTCTAGCGTCAGCTTTGGAAGCCGTGGCGGTTGAAGCCTACAAAGCGTTCCGGGGTCGTCGCATTGAAGACATGAGGGATGATGCATACCGCTACCTGCCCTATTGGAACAATGAGAATAGGGAGGCTATGGTAGAAGACCCCAATGCAACTCCAACCGTGAAGGCCACACGAGACTTTCTCCTTGACAGGGAAAGGTCTAACGCGGACTTGGAAAAGGAGGTGATATCCCTGGGAAAGATCTCAAAAGATGTTATAGCACCATAGATGGGCTCTTGGAACTTCTCAACCAACCCCCTATGTACAAGAGGCTCCGCGAACCGCTCTACAAATAGGCATAGGTCACCCTTCTATGTAATAAGACGATTTAGTAAGCGTTTTGTCGAGTCTAGTTAAATTTTGTGCTAGTGTGCTTCTTTATGTGTGAGTGAATTATTATTATGCTTATGTGTGATTTGAATCTTTGTAATGAGTGTTGAGATATTGTGCGCTTGTCTACAAATCTCATAGTTAGACATAACGTTTATGAGTAATAAGAGGGTTAGTTATATCTTGTCCTATGCTGTTTTCTGGAGCAACCTGTGATCTTTTGGTTATATCTTAAGTTCTGTTCGTGCAACATGGCTGAAAATTTTATGGTGGAAAATAGACTCCTACATCTAACCAATGTCTCTGGAATCACCTCAATAGCTGTTATGGTTTGTGAGATATGGCTGTTTCAAGTTAGAGTTTCTGCGCAGTTTGAACTCTGGACAGATCTGTTTGTTCTCTGTTTTTGACTAATTTAACGCAGAATCTGGGAAAGTCACTTAAATAAAAGTTGTAGATAATTTCGTCATCTTTCCAACCGTATGGTACGCCCTGTTTGGAATTCTGGAACTCAGATATGACTGTTTTTCTGTACTGCTGTTTCTGGATCTCGCCCAGAAATTCTCAGATCTCATGTTTCCTCTCGTATAAGTGATCTTTTCTTGAAAAGTTCGCTAACCTTGATCCCTGTTTGAAACACAGATGGCTGCGAGAGGAGGTGGTATTGGAGGTGGACGTGGACGTGGCCGTGGTCGTGGAGCACCTGTTAACCCACCACCACCACCCCCAGTTGACATTCAGCAGTTGATGGGCATCCAAGCCCAATTTATGCAAACCATGATGCAACATATGCAGAATCAGCCAGCTGGAGGAGCACCACCGATGCAAGTGAGGGACAAGAGGGGTGAGTTTCTGAAGGGTCACCCGCCAGTGTTCTCTCATGCCGCTGATCCCCTGGAGGCTGATGACTGGCTTCGTGCTATTGAACGCCAGCTTACCATCGCGCAATGCAATGACCAGGAGAAGGTGCTCTATGCTTCTGGTCAGTTGCAAGGAGCTGCTCTGGATTGGTGGGAATCGTTTCAGTTCGGTCAAGCCAACAAGCCCCACCTGTCACCTTTGAGGAATTCAAGACCAACTTCAAAGCGTACCATATCCCTGCTGGTCTGATTGAGTTGAAGCAGGAAGAGTTCAGATCTCTGCGCCAAGGAGCCATGACCGTTGCTGAGTACCGTGACAAGTTTGCTCAATTGTCACGCTATGCTCCCGCTGATATTGCTCAGGATGCCGACAAGCAGCGTCGCTTCCTCAAGGGTCTGAATGACGGACTGGCACTGCAGTTAATGTCCAATGAGTATGCCAGTTACCAGACTCTAGTCAACCGTGCTATAGTGGTTGACAACAAGCGCAAGGAGATGGAGGCTAGAAAAAGGAAGCTCCAAGGTCAGTCCTCTGGTAGTAACAACCGCCCTCGTTCCAACTTCGCACCAGGCAATCAGCAGAGGTACCAGGGACCGACTACCCAGTGGAACCGCAACCAAGCCCAGCAACGTCCTTCATACCAGCAGCAGGGTAATAATCAACGCCCCCAGCAACAGCCTAACAATCAAGCTCAACGCCAAGGTACCCCTGTCAGCACCCCATGAAGAATAGTGCACCTAACACTCCCAACAAGTGTTTTGTCTGTGGTGATGCTGGTCACCTCTCCTACAACTGCCCTAAGAAGCAGAACCAGCAGACTCCGCAGAACCAGAACAATAATCAAAGGGGACGACCGAATCCATCACCTAACTCAGGCAAGGTGAACCACGTGTCCGCAGAGACCGTGCAGGAGGCGCCAGAAATTATGCTTGGTACGTTCAATATCAGCTCCATCCCCGCTACAGTTCTTTTCGATTCTGGTGCATCGCATACTTTCATATCACATACATTTGTTAGAATGCATAACCTACCTGTTAGCCTCATGAAAACCCCATAATGGTTACCTCACCGGGTGGAGGATTGCAAGCTACGCTTCAGTGTATGCCTATAGATGTGTCCTAGGGGGGTAGATTTCTCAGTATCCCCAATTGTGCTGAGAACAGCTGGCATTGATTTGATACTGGGTATGGACTGGATGAAGAGGTGCAAGACAGATATACAGTGTCAAGATAAAGTTGTGACAGTTACTACAGCTAAGGGAGACAGAATCAGTGTGAAGGTAGTGCTACAACCAACACCGACTGCAACCGTGAACCAGATGAATGAAGAGGTTTTCCAGGAAGATCTAGTGGTGGATGAGTTTCCGGATGTGTTCCCCGAGGACTTGCCAGGTATGCCACCTGATCGCGACATTGAATTTATTATTGAACTTTTACCTGGAACTGCACCCATAGCTAAAAGACCATATAGGATGGGAGTACCTGAATTAGAAGAACTTAAGAAACAAATTAAAGAGTTACAAGAAAAAGGGTTTATTCGTCCTAGTTCATCCCTTGGGGAGCTCCTGTTATCTTTGTTGACAAGAAGGATGGTGGTCAACGGATGTGTGTTGACTATAGATCGCTTAATGAAGTTACCATCAAGAACAAGTACCCGTTGCCGAGGATTGATGATCTGTTCGACCAGCTTAAAGGTGCATGTGTGTTCTCTAAGATTGATCTGCGTTCTGGTTACCATCAGTTGAAGATTCGAGCATCTGATATTCCAAAGACAGCTTTCACTACCAGGTATGGGTTGTATGAGTATACAGTCATGTCATTTGGATTGACCAATGCTCCTGCCTACTTTATGTATTGATGAACAAGGTGTTCATGGAATATCTCGACAAGTTCGTTGTTGTGTTTATTGATGATATTCTAGTATACTCTAAGAACAAGGAAGATCATGCTGAACATCTGAGGTTAGTACTACAAAAACTCAGAGAGCACAAGTTGTATGCCAAGCGCAGCAAGTGTGAGTTTTGGTTGAAGGAAGTTTCTTTCCTTGGACATGTTATCTCTAATGGAGGCATCTCAGTAGATCCAAGCAAAGTTGAAGATGTGTTGAACTGGAAGCCACCAACAGATGTGACCGAGATTCGTAGTTTCCTTGGATTGGCTGGTTACTATAGAAGGTTCATTGAAGGATTCTCCAAGCTTGCTAAGCCAATGACAGCTCTGCTAGAGAAGAATGCTAAGTTTGTCTGGTCCGATAAATGTCAGGCTAACTTTGAGGAGTTGAAGAAACGTCTGACCACAGCTCCGTGTTAATACTACCAGATCTAAGTAAGGACTTCTCTATTTATTGTGATGCATCTCGTCAAGGTTTGGGTTGTGTTCTTATGCAAGAAGGCAGAGTTGTAGCATATGCATCGAGGCAGTTGAGAAAGCATGAGCTGAATTATCCCACACATGATCTAGAATTGGCAGCTGTTGTCCATGCATTAAAAATTGGAGACACTATTTAGTGGGTCACAAGACAGACATTTATACTGATCATAAGAGCTTGAAGTACATTTCACTCAGTCTGATTGAATTTGAGACAACGCAGATGGTTAGAATTGATTAAGGACTATGATTTGGAAATACACTACCATCCCGGTAAGCTAATGTTGTAGCAGATGCTTTAAGTAGAAAGAGCTATGCCAATGAGATCCGATTGCTTCTATGCCAGATGAGTTGTGTGCTGAATTTGCACATCTGAATCTGGGAATTGTGACCAACAGAATGAATTGGTACTTGAACCGGTGTTGATGCAAGAGATACGTAAGGGTCAGATGGCAGATGAGAAGTTGAAGCAGATAGCCGATAATATTGTTCTTGGCAAGGCATCAGGTTTTCGGTTAGATGATGATGGTACGTTATGGCATGGGAAGAGGTTATGTGTGCCTGAAATCAAGGAGATACGTGAGACTATACTGCGAGAAGTGCATGAGTCAGCTTACTCCATTCATCCTGGAAGCACTAAGATGTACCTTGATCTGAAGAAAAAGTATTGGTGGGATGGGCTGAAGCGAGATGTAGCCGAGTACGTCGCTCTGTGTGATACATGTCAGAGGGTGAAGGCAGAACATCAGAGACCCGCTGGTTTGTTGCAAGCCAATGAAGATACCTGAATGGAAGTGGGAAGAAGTCGGTATGGACTTTATAGTTGGTTTGCCTCGTACTCAGAGAGGATACGACTCCATATGGGTAATAGTTGATCGATTGACCAAAGTTGCTCACTTTATACCCGTCAAGACTACTTACGATGGGGCAAAGTTAGCAGAATTATACATGGAAAGAGTAGTCTGTCTACATGGAGTTCCAAGAAAGATCGTGTCCGATAGAGGATCGCAGTTTACGTCACATTTCTGGAAGGGTATACATGAAGCTTTGGGTACAAGATTGAACTTCAGTACTGCTTATCATCCGCAGACTGATGGACAGACAGAAAGAACAAATCAGATTCTAGAAGACATGTTGAGAGCTTGTGCATTGCAGTATGGCACCAGTTGGGACAAGAATTTGTGTTATGCAGAGTTCTCATACAACAACAGCTATCAGGAGAGTCTTAAGATGGCACCGTTTGAAGCTTTATATGGGAGACCGTGCAGAACACCGTTGTTCTGGGATCAGACAGGTGAAAGTCAAGTGTTTGGACCTGATGTGCTAGGAATGCAGAGGAACATGTCAGAATAGTCAGAGATAACCTGAGAGCCGCTCAGTCCCGACAGAAGAGTTATGCAAATAACCGTCGTCGAGATCTATCTTTGCAGTAGGTGATTATGTCTACCTAAAGGTGTCACCAATGAGAGGTGTGAAAAGGTTCAATAAGAAAGGAAAGCTAGCACCAAGGTATATTGGACCATTCAAGATTCTTGAAAGACGTGGTGAAGTGGCATATCAGTTAGAGTTGCCTGAAAGCTTGTCAGGAGTGCATGATGTGTTTCATGTTCTCAGTTGAAAAAGTGCCTGCGAGTACCCGAAGAGCAGATACCATTGGAAGAGCTCACAGTCAAGGAAGATTTGACTTATGATGAGTATCCGACAAAGATTTTGGAAACAGCTGAAAGAGTTACCAGGAGCAGAATAATAAAGATGTGCAAGGTTCAGTGGAATCGGTACTCAGAAGCAGAGGCAACTTGGGAAAGAGAAGAGGATTTGAGAAAGTCATACCCACAGTTGTTTGAGTAAGCATCGCTGGAATCTCGAGGACGAGATTCTTTAAGGGGGGTAGATTTGTAACATCCCGAAAATTTGCATCGTTTTGAAATAGGCAATATGATTTAATTATGCATTTTATGTGTTGCATAAAACCTAGTTAATAAATTATTTGCAAAAGCTAAAATAAATCCTAGGCCAAAGACCATGATGATGCATACATGCTGGTGCATATTTTATTTTTGTGATGATTGGTTTTTGCTCAAAACTTGTTTGAATTTTCAAAATGGAATTTCAAATTTGCTTTTGAAATCAGTTTCTGAAAAATGGAAAATCAATTCCTTCTCTCCCTCTCCCTTTCTCCTCTTTTGGCCCAAGCTAGCCCAGCCGGCCTGGACTCCCTCCTCCCTCTCGGCTTTCCCGTCGGCCCGCCTTCCCTCCTCCCCTTTCTCTCCTTCGCCCGCGCGGCCCAACCGCCGCCCGAGACCCTCCCCAATGGCCTGCTTCCCTCCCTTCTCTTTCGCCCGCATGGGCCATCTGCCCCGGCCCAGCTTGGCACCCGCGCGCAGCGCGCCGCCGCTCCTCCCGTCGCTGACCGCGCGCCCCCGCCTGTCAGCGTCCCACCTTCCCCTCTCCTGCTCGTGTCCATGGCGGACTCCAAGGCCGAGTTCGACTCCAACCCTGGCACGCCCTCGCCTGCCTAATCGGTCGAACCGACCCTCTAATAAGGTTCCCAAGAACCCGCCGCCTCTCCCCACGCATATAGCTCACGCTCTCGTGCCCTAAACCCTTGCGACCGAGAGCTCCGCCGCTCGTTGGATCTGCGCTGCCGTCAACTTCACGCTCTGGTGTGTTTCCGTCCCCGTGAACGGCACCCCGAGCTCCGTCTCAATCTCTCGAAGGCAGCCGAACTCTTTTTCTTTTTATTTCTCCTCGGTTTTACCTAACTCGAGCTCGCCGTTGTTGCAGAGAACCCGCCGTCCGCCTCACCGTGCAATGCGCCATCACAGAGACTGTTGACACTTACTAACACCACTTAGATACTAGGTTGTCATCCCCAGCATGGTGCCAGAGTGTACATGGGTATTTATAAATGTAAAGGCTCTTTAGAAAATAATCCATTCTATCCGCAAGCGCACAGATAAAATACCTCATTGTAGCATTTCACCAGGAAAAGTATTCCGGTATCGTTATTTATATTTTGCTTAAGGGAATGATGAAAGTGAAATCAGGAATAAACTCTATCATGACATAGACTAGAGATCAACTTGCTAAACATGATTACTAATGAGAAACTCGTCACACAGTCACTTACTTTGGCAGGGGGTAAGCCATGAATAAAGATAATGAATTATAAGCATATGGGTAAATAACACAGCGATTAGAAAATAGACTACTCCATATTAATATTAGGTGACGTCGGATTAGCTAGAGAATGGATTCTAAGTATCTACTATCTACTAAGTCATAATCTACTCTAAACATTCTACAAGATCATATATAGTATAAAAGACTCTTCATTCATGTATAAGGAACATTGCTAAAGTAAATCAGAACATAGCAAGATCTACTCCGCAACACAAATTCTGCCTGTCCTATCAACGGAGGGTGGACTATATAAGAATCAACGAAGCTGTCACTATCGCGAACTACCACGCAACCCGGCCAATAGGATACATTTGCAGGTAAATAATATCTAAGCACCATGCTTACATATGCCTACCACTTAACTCCCTCGAGTCTAGAGCTAAGCGCTTTGCAACTTATACATAAACTCATTATCAATCATAACTATATCAATATAGATAGAGCAAACTAAGAACATAATAAATGAAGACATAATGCAATTAGAATAAAGTAGTAGAGAAAGATATGAAATAATACCAATTTTATTGACGAAGATCCGAATCCAGAGCGTAAGTGCTCTACTTCTCTAATTCTATCTAATCAATCCTATAGAACTTGAAGAATAATGGAGTAGCTACTTCTAATTCTCGCGGGAGAGAACTTCCTAGACGAACTAACTAATTTTCTGGCTCCTATGATTTTCATGGGGGTTAGTTGATCTAATTCCTTTTCTACAAATATATATAATTAATCTTTCTCTACCTCCTAATATCTACTAGTTTTTCTTTCTGGATCTCCTCCTGCCTGGGGCGGCGGTGCCTTGCTTATATAGTCTTTTCCATTGAATCTGGACCGTCGGATCAAACCGACTTACAACGGACGGTTTTCCTTGATCTAGAGAGGCGGTGGAGCATAATCCCCGAGGTTGGCCCTGATTGGCCACAGGGGCAGGGCGGGCGCCCTGGGCAACAGGGCGGGCGCCCTGTGCCTGGCCCCGTTCCGGCTCTGCTTCGGTCGTGTTGCTTCTGGACTCTTCCACGTCTAGGAAAATTGGGGGTTACGTTAATTATCCGTCATTAACCCGACATGTGGGCCTCTTTTTCATATTATCTGATAACCCCCTGCAGAAATAGATAAACACCAAAACTCGTGGAATTCTGTCAGATAAAACCCTAATTCTAGATGTTTGGTGCATATTGATCCTTTTCCATGTTTAGTTGACAATTAAATTTGATACTTAAGAGCCGTCAACAAACTCCCCCAAGCTTAACCTTTGCTCGTCCCTGAGCAAACAATCAAACTCAGATGGATGAGGAGTTGCTTCAATGTTTTCTTTCCTGTCAGGCACACATGCTTTCATAAAAATTCTCCCATATTAGAGTGAAGTATCATGGGGCTTAGTTCCTGCACTTAAATCTTGAGTAATTGAAAGACAAAACAATTAAGTCAAGCACTATCCCTCCTGTTTTCACTTCACCTTGTTCTGGAGTTTTGCCTAAGTTCAAATAAAGCTCAGAGTTCCTAGACATGATTCTCTCAAGTCTCTCTATATGTGGTATTTGTGGATCCTTACCAAAGATATCACTTTCTTATAGCTGATGAAACATTTATGTGGGGCTCAAAGAAGTGAAAAGTAGCTCATACATATGTTGTCTAATCGAGCCATGGATCCAAAGGAACTCAACATATAATTAAATCAAGATGTGCATGTGTGGCGGATTTAAATGATAATAATGGTGAAGATGTATAAGTGATAAACTTACTTCTTATTGTTCTTCATATTGCTATCTCTCCTCCTTCTTGATCTTTGCTTTTGAGGACATGGGCTATCTTTCTTTCCGCTCATGTGGGTATCTTTGTACCCCTAATTCTACTGTCGGACACTTGCCCATTTTTACCTCTCGTCTCACTCTTTTTCTTTTCTTTCGAGGTTTCGAGCACTTGCTCCTTTTTATTTCCTCGTTTTTTTTTTCTGAGGTTCCGGGCACTTGCCCCTTTTTATTTCCTCATATTTATACTTTTGCATAACCCATGCCTCTTCTGCATCGAATCTTTTTGGAAAGAGAGAATAACAATATTTGGGACAACAAGTAAACATTTTTAGCAGATTTTTGATGAATGGTGATGGATGGTGTAATAGATGTGTGCAAGTGTGTATCTTGATTTAATCCACATGAAAAGCTCCTAAGGGTCTACACAGCTCGATCAAACTCAATGTGATAAATGAGTAGTAAAAGATATAGCAATTATAGCAAATATGGCTGTGGTAGGAATTTTTTCACTCATGCCAGGAACTCATCATGTGATTTTGCAAGTTTTCAAAATAAATCTCCAGAACTTAGTGTAGCAGAAACAAGATAAACAGCAGCTCAAACTTTATATTATATCTTTCTCTTACCTAGACTTTAGTTTTAGGTTCATGCTTCCCACAGATAATAAAATTTTAGTTTTAGCAATTCATGGGAGAACTCTAGTATGAAAGCTAGGTACTCGAAAGTAAGTAAACAGAGCAACTATTCATCATTTCCATCATACTTCTTTTTGGTCTTTTGATTTTCTAAAGATAAAATCTTAGCAGAAAATAAAGCACACTTATCTACACACTCTTTTTATTTGGTTTTTTATGTGTTTTTTTTTTAGAAATAATACTAATGCAGAAAAATAAAAACTAAAGCAAATAAACTTACTTGATAAGATGGGGAGGAACTCCCCCAAGCTGGTCTTCACACTGTCTTCACTCTAGGTTCCAGTACCTCAGCAGGCTGGTAATGTTGTTGCCCATTGTTGTCGTATCTTGTCTCAGGCCTTGCACCTGAGCGGCTTGTTCTTGGTTCCATTTTTCCTGGGCTTCCCAACGCCGCATCTGTTCCTCATTCGAGTTCTGGATGTTGAGCAAGAAGCTGTCGACGCGGTTGTAGAAGGTGCGCGTGTCATGATAGTAGTCCCCAGTAAATGCGTAGGAGGCATCGGAATGACGACCTGCATCAAAGTGAGGCTGGGCTCCAGAGCTTGAAGCTCCAAAGGGGTCAGCCGAGAATCTCCCTGCATTGAAAGGTGGGTTAGTCCACTGGTGGTCCTGGGCCTCTGGCCATTCCTCCGTTGTTGGTTGGGGCGGCTGTGTGAACTGGGCCCACGGGTCCCGAAGGACTCGGGGGTTGTAGTCCCGGTAGTGAAGATGTGCTGCCTCCTCCGGTCCAGGGTCAGCTCCAAACCATGTGCGCTCTTGCTGGGTGACAATCCTCTCGGATGCCACGCGTTGTGGTGCTTGCTGATTAATCGGCTCTGCTGTAACATTAATCAAATAGTTCTGTACGGCATAAAGGCCAAGGCTCGGGTTAGGTAACCGAACCTTGACATTATTATCGTACTGCATGTACATTATACCAATTTCTCGTTTTAGCATTCTTGCTTGTCGGAAAGTATCGTACCCATGATATGTTCTTGGTTCACTTAAAAATTCAAGGGACGAATTTTCCAATAAGTTGAGCCTATGAGCGATGCGAGTAATAAGTGAAGTGCACCCTACTGGACCTTGAAGAGTGGGAATAACAAGCCAGTGTTGGACTAAAAGCATGACAGGCGAAATAGCAGTTTTGCTAATGGCAGCGTAAAGAAGCTGCAAATCCCCAATTCTTACCTTCCTCATGTCATCACGGAAAAACAAATTGTACCCGAGCCATTTATGGAACATCCGGAGAGTCGGATGCTCCATGTCACTGGTTCGGGCCTGGTTGTACATTTGGTCACGGGAGATTTCTCTCCAAAACTGGTGTTTCTCAAAATTGGGCAAAGCATTATCAATATCCAAGAGGCAAGTCGGATCAAAACCAAGATGGTCACCCAGTTCCCTCCAAGATAGTATGATGTTTTGCTTGAACATGCGAAAAACAATTCCCCCCTCACAAATTTGTAATGTGCAAAGAAATTCAATTGTGAGAAGACGAGAACCCAGTTCCGTGATATCCCAAAAGTGTTGCCATTTTAGCATAGCAAAAATGAGGTCAAATTCTGTGTCCATCCCCGTCTCATGTAACAGCATTGGATCAATAGTGGGAGTGGGGATGAAGTACCTACCTTTGAGTTGTTGGTAGATCTCTTTCTCTCTCCGGCTCTTGAGGTCAAGGTCTCCTCCTCTGAGGAGCACCTTGATTGTAGGAGCGGAGGAGGATGATGGAGCTTGAGGTGGTGCCGGATCGACACTCATCTCCGAGAGGCGAGACGAGGTCCGGGACGAACTCCTTGTCCCGATTTTCTTGACGGCCTTCCCGGCATTCTTCACCTTGCTCCACATCCTGCAAAAAGAAAGTAAACACAAACACAACTAGTGGAGAGTGGGTTAGGAAAAATGTCAGCGATTAGCCGTCCAAAAGTTAGTCGTCCAGGGGTTAGTCGTTCAAATCAAGTCTTGATTTTGGCAGAACCTCCCCTTAACAACTTTTAGTGCCGCTGGACAGCGGAATTACTGCTGACTAAGATGACTTAAGCTCTCTTGCTCTCACACTTTCCCACACTCTTACTTCTCTTTTCTACTCTCCTCTTCTCCTCTCTCTACTAGAGCAATGCTCTGGAAATCTGAAACTGCACGAAAACTGAGTTTTCTGGAATGAGGGTGTGAGGAGAATGAAGACTGGAGGTGGCTATTTATAGATGGAGCAGGGGACAGGGCGGGCGCCCTGGGTAGGTGGGCGGGCGCCCACCCCTGGTGCCCATTCTGGCTGTGCTTTCTCCACTCACCTCTTTGCTTAGTGTTGAAGCTAGAAAATGGATGGTTCATGTTGTTTGGACGGTGAAAAGATGTCTGGTGAAAGGAAACATGTTGGTGGATGAAATTATGTGATGAGATGTATGACATGTGGGACCCAAGGGTGTGGGCCATGCTTCTAGAAGGTTGGAATAAATACTTATAATGCAGGAAAAAAAACTATAGGAATTCAAAATAATTCAAAATGATTATGGAAAAATATTTTTTATGCCACCACTATAATTAATAAATGTGGGTTGTTACACACCATAAATATTATTTATATGGGGCTTTTCATTATTATAATAATGCTATGCATGAATTTAACTAATGCAAGGATTAAATATGAAATAATTCAAAAAAATGCGGATGAATACCGATTTACCTCCCGGCGAGGGTTTGGGATTTTTTAGGTCCCCCAAGCTGGACCTCCAAATCTTTTAATCTTCTGATTTACCTTCCTCCGGAGATGGTGTCTCCAGTGGTTCTTCATGGACTTCCTTCACTGTAGAGTCTCTCTCTGGTCTAGGTTTGAATGTGAAGCGTTCTTCTTGTCCGTTTATGTTGAACTTGATTTCTCCCTTCCCGACATCGATGTGAGTGTTGGCAGTGCTTAGAAATGGCCTCCCAAGGATGATGGACACTTTTGAGTCGGGACTCATGTCCAGTACCACGAAGTCTACTGGTATAATGAAGTCTCTTATCTTGACTGGGATGTTTTCGGCGATGCCCATCGGGTGCCGAATTGATTGATCTGCCAGTTGTAGACACATTGATGTTGGTTCTAGGGTTGTATGCTCAAGCTTCTTGTAAACTGATGCTGGCATCACGCTGACGCTTGCTCCGAGATCACAGAGTGCATTATTGAAGTGTTGGTCTCCGATTGAGCAATTAATGGTGGGGCATCCTGGATCCTTCTTCTTACTTAATGGTACATTGAGGATAGCCTCGCTACACTCTTCTGTCAGCTTGATCACCTCAGTGGTGGGCAGTGGTCTCTTCTTGTTAAGGATATCTCTAATGTACTTTGCATATGTGGGTACCTGAATGGCATCAAGTAGAGGTATGTTGACATATAATTTTTGAATTATCTCCACAAACTTACCAAACTGCTCATCCGACTGTGCTCCTCTATTTCTTCTGGGAAATGGCAAATAGTTGGTGTCGTGGAAATCTTTCCTTATTTCTCCAGTTCTTGGTGGTTGTAGTAGGTCTTCTGCTTCAACAGGGCTTTCTTCTTCTATCACTGCTGGTTGCACTGGTGTTGATGTCCTTTGCCAATCTTTTGGGTAGGGTGGATCTTTAGTGGACTTTCCTCTTCTGGTAGTTATGTTCTTTACCTTTGCTATTGGGTTGACTTACAGTGGGTTTATATGCTCCTTCAATAGCTCTTTGATCTTCTTTGAACTTGGCCCTCTGATCAATCCAATGGAGCAGATTCTCCATCTTTGTTGATATTGCATGTATTTCTTCTGGTAATTCTTCAGTTTGATGACATTGTTGAGCTTTGTCTTGGAACCAGCCTTGATTTTCTGATATCGTGTCCAAAAGTATCTCAGCTTTTCCAATTGTAAGCTCTAAAAATGATCCTTTAGCAGATGCATCTAGGCACTCACGAGCCTTCTGGTTTAATCCATGGTAGAAGGTCTGCATAAGTAACCATGTGGCCATTCCATGGTGAGGACATTCTGATATGTATCCTTGAAAACGCTCCCATGCTTCTGAAATGGCTTCTGTCTTCTGCTGTTGGAAATCGACAATATTTCCTCTTAAGGCAGCTGTTTTGCCTATAGGGAAAAACTTTGCTAGAAAGGCATCTGACAAGTTCGTCCAGTTGTTGATGTTGTCTTTATGAGTGTAGAACCACTTCCTCGCTTTCCCTTCTAGTGAGAATGGAAAGAGGCGAAGTAGTATGACGTCCTTGTGAACACCGTCGATGCGAATAGTGCTTCCAATCTCCAGGAAATTCTGCAGATGTGCACTTGCATCTTTGTGTACCTTCCCAGTGAATGGTGTAGCTTGCACCAAATTGATGAGGCTTGACTTGAGCTCAAACTCGGGTGCTCCTTCTTCTACTTCAATTCTTGGACCAGTTGGAATGTTCTCAAGAGTTGGAGCAGAGAATTCTTGCAACGTCTTTTGTGCCATAGCTTCAGCAATTGGTAGCTAGCTTCTTTCTTGATTGCTTTGGTTCTGATGATGAAGAGTTGAATGTACCAAAGTCAATCCTGATATACCCTGTCTAAAAAATATAAACATAGAAAAGCAACAGGGTGAATCCTGCCAAAGTAGAGGTGCCTTGTTATGATTTCCCACTTAGTAGCTGTTATTGCAATTTTTTTCTCAATAGTCTAGTTTAAAATTTTATGTGAATGACCTTACCGACTTCCTGACTTTCTAACCGTTCCCCTCCCCGGCAACGGCGCCAGAAATGCTTGTTGACACTTACTAACACCACTTAGATACTAGGTTGTCATCCCCAGCATGGTGCCAGAGTGTACATGGGTATTTATAAATGTAAAGGCTCTTTAGAAAATAATCCATTCTATCCGCAAGCGCACAGATAAAATACCTCATTGTAGCATTTCACCAGGAAAAGTATTCCGGGTATCGTTATTTATATTTTGCTTAAGGGAATGATGAAAGTGAAATCAGGAATAAACTCTATCATGACATAGACTAGAGATCAACTTGCTAAACATGATTACTAATGAGAAACTCGTCACACAGTCACTTACTTTGGCAGGGGGTAAGCCATGAATAAAGATAATGAATTATAAGCATATGGGTAAATAACACAGCGATTAGAAAATAGACTACTCCATATTAATATTAGGTGACGTCGGATTAGCTAGAGAATGGATTCTAAGTATCTACTATCTACTAAGTCATAATCTACTCTAAACATTCTACAAGATCATATATAGTATAAAAGACTCTTCATTCATGTATAAGGAACATTGCTAAAGTAAATCAGAACATAGCAAGATCTACTCCGCAACACAAATTCTGCCTGTCCTATCAATGGAGGGTGGACTATATAAGAATCAACGAAGCTGTCACTATCGCGAACTACCACGCAACCCGGCCAATAGGATACATTTGCAGGTAAATAATATCTAAGCACCATGCTTACATATGCCTTACCACTTAACTCCCTCGAGTCTAGAGCTAAGCGCTTTGCAAACTTATACATAAACTCATTATCAATCATAACTATATCAATTATAGAACTAGAGCAAACTAAGAACATAATAAATGAAGACATAATGCAATTAGAATAAAGTAGTAGAGAAAGATATGAAATAATACCAATCTTTATTGACGAAGATCCGAATCCAGAGCGTAAGTGCTCTACTTCTCTAATTCTATCTAATCAATCCTATAGAACTTGAAGAATAATGGAGTAGCTACTTCTAATTCTCTGCGGGAGAGAACTTCCTAAACCCTAACTTTTCTAGCTTCCTCTGATAATGATTTCTCCTCCTGCCTGGGGCGGCGGTGCCTTGCTTATATAGTCTTTTCCATTGAATCTGGACCGTCGGATCAAACCGACTTACAACGGACGGTTTTCCTTGATCTAGAGAGGCGGTGGAGCATAATCCCCGAGGTTGGCCCTGATTGGCCACAGGGGCAGGGCGGGCGCCCTGGGCAACAGGGCGGGCGCCCTGTGCCTGGCCCCGTTCCGGCTCTGCTTCGGTCGTGTTGCTTCTGGACTCTTCCACGTCTAGGAAAATTGGGGGTTACGTTAATTATCCGTCATTAACCCGACATGTGGGCCTCTTTTTCATATTATCTGATAACCCCCTGCAGAAATAGATAAACACCAAAACTCGTGGAATTCTGTCAGATAAAACCCTAATTCTAGATGTTTGGTGCATATTGATCCTTTTCCATGTTTAGTTGACAATTAAATTTGATACTTAAGAGCCGTCAACAGAGACCTCACCGACGCCATCAGCACCTCGGTTGAGTCCGCCTCGAGTTCCTCTTTCGATTGGATCTACTCCCGAGGTCTCTACCGCTCTATCGAGCAATCCTGAGCCGCGCCGCCGCTTTCGGCCATGGCGCCGCCGCGCTCTCTTTCTTCTCCGGCGGAAGCGCCGCCCCTTCCCTTTGTTTCTTATCTGAGCCGTCCATCGGAGATTCAACGACCTCCATCGGCCGATACCCCTTCGGGGTCAATCTTGCTAAAGAGTCCCTCGGGTTTTTAAGTCTAAACCCGCGGTCCCTTTGGCCCTGTTCAATGAGTCTGTGTTTTCTTCTGTATAAGCCCCTGCGTTTCATCATTATTGAGGCGCAGTCCAGTCAATTCTGCAAATTCGTTTTAAATAGATTTAAATTCAAATTCGAGTTTGACTTATTTACAGTTTTGCCACCAGTTTCAAATGCTTATAACTTCTACGTTTTTAGTCCGA
Organism: Coix lacryma-jobi var. lacryma-jobi; assembly: GCA_009763385.1. Lineage (NCBI taxonomy): Eukaryota > Viridiplantae > Streptophyta > Magnoliopsida > Poales > Poaceae > Coix > Coix lacryma-jobi. The sequence goes on along the minus strand of VDCT01000472.1, from coordinate 299,648 downwards.
TTTAGTCCGTTCAAGTGGCGTTAGATTCGTTTTGAAAAGATCTATCTATCTGTATGAAAATCTATACTGTTTTCAGTAGTTAAAATTTGAGTTAGGTTTAATCTACTAACTAAGGTTTTGTAACTGGTTTAGCTCATAACTTTCGCGTTATAATTCCGTTTTTCGTGATCTTCGTGTTTATGTGATCGTGGTGGATCGTAGTTTCTGTTTTCAAACTTGTTATATTATTTTCTTGCTGTTGGTGTAATGTTCTAATTGTAGCTTGTTTGCTTTGCATGATTGTTGTCCCGATGGTTGTGTGTTGATGTGGTAATCGAGTATAGACGGTGAGACATACGCTGGTGATCAGGAGCCCTTCTACGACAACCAAGAGCAACCAGAGTTCACTGAATCAGGCAAGTATAGCATGGGATCCTCCTTGATGTCCTAATAACCATAAGTCACTATAATCACCATGTGCATGTGTCTACCTTGATGCCTATTTAGATTTATCCTAGGTGTTGATCTTGTGCCTTGTTATCCTCGGTATGCATTGGGTAGAACTATGCTAGTGCTCAAATTAAACTTTGATCATGTGAATCTGAATTTAATGATATATGCAACTTGGTAAAATTGGCTTTTATAGCAACATGGTTTAGGAATTACTATAAGGGATCACCCGAGACAACAGTGCAACCATGAGAGTTATATGGCTCTGACCTTAGCTCGGTATAAGGACCTTTTCTAGCTTGTTAGTGGACACTTGTATAGGCGCGTTGGATCTTGCCGAGACGGGTATAGTGCGGCTTTTGTCCACGTGAGTATAGGCTGCGTGTTATTGTGCCACATGGAAGGAGGGCTCTACATCCCCTTGCCTTAAGACCTAGCGGCCCTAACTTGTTAGACGAACCTTTGATAGGCTTTGTGTGTGTCCTGCCCGCTCACCTCGGAAGTGTTATGGGAGTAATTAACCCGGGCATCTGGATATCACGACTCATCGGGTAAAGTGTACAACCTCTGCAGAGTGTAAAACTGATATATCAGCCGTGCTCACGGTTACGAGCGACCTGGAATTCTTATGGTATAGTTGTTGCTTTCATAATGTTTTAATGTGATATTACTATCTCGTTCAATGGTTTCATGTTCACATTGATCACATGTTTAATTGGGATGGTTATTATTGATGCTATCTAATGCTAAAATTTGTGCCAACTAAAAGCTACTGCAGTTTAACCAGTGTCAGCCTTATTTGAGCCTCATGAACCCCATGTTACACTTGTTAAGTACGAGATGTACTTATGCTTGTTTATTTTCTTTCTATTTGGATAAAAATCCCGGATGGGTAACAGATTGCTATGGTAACGACGACTTCCCTGAAGAGTTCTAGTCTTGCTGTCAACCAGTCATCTTCCCTGTGATGGAGCTACCGCGAGAGATACTTTATTTATCCGCTGCTATGTAAAGACTTTGAATAATATTCGTTATGTAATAAACATATGTGATGGTACTTCTTAATTTGTGGCTTATGTGTGTGATTGATCTCTGGGCGCACATGAGTTATTGCATTCAATTTTGTTCTTAAAATTGGGTGTGACATATGCCCTGTATGTAGCACTAAAAGTTGATCGCCATCCTTTGTAACGCTCATTTGCGATGGTCCTTATCTTTTTCTTGGTTTCCTCGTTATTCTCTATGTCCCACTTATTCTGTTGAACAAAAAACATAAATACTAGGTCACTTCTTATATAATTTGGTAAATGTGTATGCAAACAAAAACAAATCAGAACTTACCATAATATTAGATACTATTGACTTTTTTACGTCTTCGTGGATATCTCTCCATGTTTCAACTCCAATGAGTGGTGCTTTTGTCCTTGTAAATAGTACCGTTTCATCAACAAATGTGCGTGCGTTCTCACCTGCAATTCCTCCAGTTCTAGAGAATTCGACTTTAAGCTTCTGACTGCCGTGCCTGGATCTCTTGTAGGAGGCTGCCAATCCTTTCATGGTTCCTCGTGCCTTCCTCTTTTGGGAGTCTTGTCAATTGAAAGAATATACAATGCAAGAGATTAAACAAAATTATTTACTAGGTACAACTGAACTAAACCTTAAAATAAAATAACAATAAGCATTACTTACTATTTCCCAATGTTTTCTCATGTCGAGCATGAGATGGCAGGTTCGGAGGTGGTGTTGGATTGCTATGTTGACTTGAATTTAATAAATCTATATGATTCCTATGGTTGTCATATGCACCTACAGATAACAGGTCACATGTGTAAGCTATAAATGGTTTGTGAAGGACTGATTATAATTTGGTTGAAATTTTGGGAAAAGTTGGCATATTACTAATATCATCAAGTTGTCCTTGTACCCTTAACCATTCTTTGTAAGTCTTGACTGTGTCTTCCCTGTATATATCTTTAAATTCTACGAAAACCATGTTGATATCAGTGACATGGCAATTGCAATATATTATAATATAGACATTTATAATAGGGCAGCAACATAACTTACCCATGTATTTTCTCTCTTTATGCATATTGTTAAGCCACACCTTGTAATCATTAATTGTCTCATCTATGGAATCTTCACTAATTGATGCCATTCTTGGCAATTTAATAGGTGTTATCTCCACATTTCGCTCTGTTATTTGATCCCTTGACAATACTAATCTGACCTCCCTCTCTTCCGCATTACTTGATAGCATTGCATTTGCATCTTCATCATATTCAATCTCGTTTAGTGTTGCTACGACGTTACCACATCTCCTCTTATAGTACAAGTAGTCCCTGGCACCATACCCTAGATTTGATTTCATTGTTATTAAGTTACCAAACGTGATCGAATCCTTGTCTATTGTATACTGAGCAAATTCTTGTGCCCCCAATGCCCCTTTGCAAGTGAAAGACAAAGTCTATGTTTGTTCCGAGCTGTCACAAAATATAATGAGAAAAATAAGCACATGTGATGAAACAATATTTAAAGAAGGAACAACTTGAGAATGACAATCAATAAAGTTTCCTTCATTATATGTCGTAAGCTTGTGCACACATTAAGGTAATCAAATGGTGTGCTGGCTACATCAACACATGGAGTTGGCCAGGCTGCACCAACGCATGGAGTTTGGTTTCGTGACACATATGTGTATGTCTGTTCAGGTTTTAGCTTTAGAATTTCAGGTTTTCAGTTTATTGTCAGATGATGAATAGTATGCCTATATCTGTTCAGGTTTTCAGGTTTTCAGTTTATTGTCATGTAGCATTTAGGTTTCTATAACTCTTTGTATTGATCAATTTGTATCGATGCTCAACCCCTATTTTATTTAGTTAATCTTTTGTGCATTGTCTTTGTACATAAATTGATCTAGCATAATTGTTCCAACATGCAAGTCATGTCTTCTTCAAATCGGATTAGAAAATATGAATCAGAAAATCAAAAGCGTAAGAAAAAACAAAGAATTGAGGAATTAACTCAATCTTAGAAAGGAACCTTGGAGAGGTTTATTATTAAAGAACCACAAGTTTCTTCTCCCAATAATAATACAGCCAAGCAAGGCACTGCACAAGATTTAGAAAATGCCGACAATCCTAAACAAATTGATATCATAGAAGAAAAGGGTCCAAAAAGAGATTTGTCAATTCAGAAAGGTCCTATGGATAGATTTTCTAGAAGGTTCTTTGCATTATTCTATAGTAGAATTCTATCAAACCGAGAGGGGTGCGATAGAGATTAGCTTGTGTTTTCCAAAGAACTTGACAAAGTATTTTGTTTTAGTTGTAAACATATATAATCTGGCATTTCGTGGTCATAATAGCAAATTATATGAAAACAGCAATGGGAATTTCTTGGGCTTGATAGAAACGTTGGCTGAATTTGATCTAGTTTTTCTTCAAGATTTTATTCCACAAGAAAATTAAAGGCCCGGTAGAAATTCTAATTTTTTTGAAGCGACATGAGTGTTTTCCCAATGCAACCATTGCATACACAATTCTATTGACCATTGCAGTAAGTGTTGCATCGGCAGAATTCTATTTAGTCCAGTCATTTGTCCATAGTTTTCATTATTGTGAACAGTATTGAAAGAATATTCCCACTCGTCAGTCCAAACCAAGAATGAGACATAAGTATTTTTCAGACGGTCTAGCAAAAAATTGATATTGGACAGTATTGAAATAGCTCTCAGAAAATAATCTTTTTTTCTAAAATATAAATTCAGAACAATATGATAAACCAGCAGGTGCGCTTGGGGAGGGAAGGGGAGGGGATATTTTGTGCCCTTACCTATCGTCAATCTGAGTGGAACACCGATGGATTTCTTCTAGTCCTCGGTTGCAGACATCTCCATCTTCATCAGCAGAAGGTGTCGCCGTCCTTGACGAAGGTGTCCGAAAAAGCGACATCGTCGCCTTGGGTCTAGATATCATGGAGCCAGGTGCTTGCGCCGATGCAGGTGTTGGCGTGTTGCACGCAGATGTCGTTGCCGCTGCAGCTGTTGGCATCGACGACGACATAGGTGTTCGTGTTGCCGCTCTCGCCGGTCCCTCTGGAGGGGTTGCCATCTTCTCCCTGTTGGTCGAAGGCCAAAACCCTAATTGGCGGCTGTGTCTCTCTTATCTCCCAGGTGATTAGATTAGTGAGGATTAGGATGGTAGATGAATAGCCACGTACGTGGGGAGGGAAAAAGGTGGGACCAGTTGTGGGCGTGGGGTTTTTCGCGCTAGAAATTTCACGGCAAAGAATAACGCCGCCGAGTTCATAACGAAGGAAAATTTGGTGGGATATGTGACGGTGGTGCAAGTTTCCAAAATTTCCAAACTTATATAAGCTGGTTGTCATCTCGTCATGTATGTGGTCAACTAACATTTGATGATGACATTTAAATAAATTTTACTAACATTCTAATAAACAAAATATTAGCTCGATTCTAAAAAAGGTGCACCAAGAGCCCTACGACATATCTATTTTTATGCCCCTATAGGCCGACATGTGAATTTTGTTAAAAAAAACTTAGCAATTTTTTTAAAAAAAAACTTAATAATTTTTTGCGGCGCAGCGAGGGCTCGCGACCGGCGCTTGCCCCATGGCGGAGCCACGCCCGCATTGGCGGCGGCGGTTCTTGCGCCCGGTGGCGGCCGACGGAACGCGTGCCCGCTCGCGGCGCGGCAAGGACTTGCGACCGGCGGGGGCTAGCAGGTGGCGCGGTGAGGCCTCACGGCAGACAGAACGAGTGAGCAAGGTGGAGCACAACCGCGTCTGGTGCTTGCGCGGCGACGGGGCTCGCCCAACTCCGGCGCTCGCGCGGCGACGAGGTCGCACACGTCTCGTGCCCACATGGGGAGCCATGCGGCGTAGCGGCTCACCCGCATCCGGTACTCGCGCGGGTCTCGCGCTTGTGCGGCGGAGCGGCTTGCCTGCGTCCGACCCCATGCAGCGGAGGGGAGCTCGTCACGCCCGTGCCGGACGGCGAAGGAGGGGTCGCGCCCACGTCCGACGATGCACCCGCATCGGTAGAGGAGCTCACACGGACGACCCCGCTGAAGACGACGGCGCTCGCCCGTGACAGAGGAGCCCATGAAATGAATCTACAGTCTCAACGCGGATTTCATCTGATTTCCCATACATTGGAAACACTGCTGAGTCATGTCGTGGGGATGAAATCTCCTGCTTGTTTCATACAAAACCCTTCCATCTGCTGATATGTCATCTCATTTAATTTGTATGAAACCCCATTGAGACTGGCCTTGGGACCCGATCCAACCGGCGGTTCGACCGGTAAAGTATCGAACCAGAGTGTAGAATGGTCCGGTTCAGTTAAACTTAAAAGGTACTCCCTCTGTCTCAAGTTATAAGTCATTCCAAGAATTTTGGAGATTTGACCAAATTTAATGTTTTTATGTTGCAAAGCATATAAATATTAGAGAAAAATATATCATAACTTTAAAAATTTTACTTATATGTTGCTATAGCGAAATATGGAGCTTCCTAATATTTTTTGACAATACTTAAAAATATCTAATTTAATTTTTGATCAAAGTTGAAAAGAAACAAATATCCAATAAGTTAAAGTTGAAAAGAAACTAATATCCAATAATTTTAAAAAAGCTGCAAAAAATTATCAACCTCCTAATCTTCAAACCTGAGTCTATAGTATGCAAGACGTGAGCTCTACTCAGTTGTACTATAGCACATTTGTGTTAATCTTAATAAATAATATTTACTTGTTCTTGACACGGTGCCGTCAATCATAGCACTGACCTCTGCCATGTTAGTGCCACATCGCCAGTCACGTCAATCAGACTCTCCTAGCTCGGCATCGAGTTGTGTTAGTTCGGCGTCGTGACTTATGGCGCCGAGCTCATGGCCCCAAAACGAGTATATTTTTTGAAGGGTCTAAATTTGAATTTTTAATAGAAAAAATACTAAATTACAAAAAAAAGGTTGAGGAAGTCGGTCTTGTGGACGGCCCCAAGGACTACCACCGCGCCCCGTGCGGTTCAACCCTCTCAGATCTGCAACCTCCGGCACCAACGTCGCCTTGTTCCGGAGCGGCCGCTGGCCGGCACCTGCATCAGTCATCCCCATCGGTCGTCACCCATTGCCCAGCCAGGGCCTTACCCACCTGACTCGCTACAACTTCAACCTGCATCACTTCGCCAGTCCGTTAGGTATGGTTTTTAACTGACTGACTCCTTGTATCCGGATTCTGTGATTCGTTTGGGTTTTTTTAGTTTATCAATTGATAATTTAATTTTAATTAATTGTGCAGCTAGCGAGGAGGTGGAGGAAGCAAGAATTTGATGTGCATCGATTCTTGAAAAGAAAAGTACCACCAGCGGCCAGTGATAAAGGGACTTCACATAGCGATCATGGTCATGATGGTGAATTTTCTGGAGTTGGTGAAATCACTGACATCTGTAATTCGTTTATTCACATGCAAAAAACAATTGCCATCACATAATGATCTTGTTTATTTTGTTATTATGTTGCACTCAGTTCAGATAAGTGAGAAGATCGATTGAAAAGCTGAACACAAGCAGAGGTACTGAAGACAATAGTGCATTGTATTTTATTTTAATTCTGGGGCCTGGACAACAATAATCCGCAAGAATAAGGAGATAATCAACTACAGTACATGTCACACTTGAAAAAAAAAGTATTTAAACAAAGAAATCATCTTCTAGGCTTTCAACCACAACTGGTGCAACAACTCCATACTCAATGTAGGTGTCATCTTCGTCTTCATCATCCTCATCAAGTAAGACTACGTCATCTGGTTCGCGAACTGCTTTGCCACACACCTGATTAATAATAGAGGCATCGCCAGTTGTGCCTTCTTTGTCTGCTCTTGTCCAATTTGACAAGTCCTCATTTGGGCCTACTAAATTCATGTCTTGGATTCCCACATCAAGTAGATCGACTTCCATGCCACCTTCATTTTCTGCTTCTGGCATGGCAAATAAATTTCTTGGTCTCACCGCAACAATGTTGCACCATCTCGGCTTGTTCACAAGGTTGACAAAAAAAACACCGGTTCAGCTTGTGTTGCCAGAATGTAAGGTTCACTTGAATATCGAAACATAGAAGTATCGATATCGACAACACCATATTTATCTCTATTGTATCCTCTACTTCTGCTGGTACTGGAAGCCGGCACATCATACAATCACACTGAAACAATACAACTTCTTTTTCTGTAGGGAATTCGAGTGATATAATTCTTCTAATCACTTCGTACCAGGTCATATTGCCGGTAGGACCATCACCCCTCACAAGTACACCACTGTTTTGTGTGACGAGGTTTCTCTCAATGGCAGTTGTTCGAAATAGCCAGTTATTGATGTAGCATCTATTGAACACATGAGCCCGAGGGTCCGGTCCTTGAGAAAGGGCATATATCAGTTCACTTGCTTCCCCTTTCTGATATAGTTTGGTGATCTAAAAACTCAGTTTGAAAACAAATATCTTTGTTGGTTAGTACATCGTTCTAACCTTTACATGGAATAAAAAACTAAAAATAGAACTGACCTTGTCCGCGAACCACCTTACAAAGTGCTCCTCATGTAGTTTATTAAGTGTGGCAGAACCTCCCATTAATGTGGCCCACCTGCACACGTCATCGTCATAAGGAGCCCAATGACTATGCAAATGAAGCACATTACTGGAAAGATCTGTCGGGTGTCCCCGAGAGAACCCCGAATTATCCACGAACCACAGGATCATCATCATGAAGGTTGGAATAATTACAACATTACAACAGTTGATACAAAATACGTCGGAGTGCGGAAGCAAGATAGATAATCTTTACAAAACATGATTAAGTTACTTTTTACATAAACATAATTTGTATTGCGGAAGCAGAATAGTATCACAGAACCACACTTAGGTGGAGCACCTAAGTTGGAGAAGAAGAACAACCAGATCACGTCAAGCCCACTGACATGATCATGATCAACACCACCTATTAGAAACCTGCAACAGGGGATTAACAAACCCTGAGTACTGTCGGTACTCAGCAAGACTTATCCGTCAACAGAAAAGACTTCAGGGTCATGCTGGTTTGGGTAGGCTCAACAGTACTTTTCATTTGCATAAAAGCTTACTAAAGTAACCCTAAATCCAAATTTTACTTAATCACTTAAGTACATGGTAAGAATTGAAAGTGAACACTAGTGAAAGGTCATTATCATTCTTTCTTAAACCAGTTCCGTTTTCATTCTACGGTGCGGGTCAGAAGATTGAGTCTCCTTAACCGAGGAGCACGACGATTCGAACCGATTCAACCAAATCTGGGAGTTTTCCACGATCATATGATATATGTAGACCCTTGATCACACATATATCAACCCCAACCTCGGATCCTCCAAACAAGACCGGGTCCACGCCACCCGGGAGTACTTGTACACCTCCAATCCGGGACTTTAACCCACGAGGGTAGCTAGTACACCCGCCATCTCTCCACTCCCAGTGCGCGATTAGCCGTTCTCATTTAAGAACCACCAAGGCAGGGCTTACCGTAGCATATGATCGGTACTTCACAGTTTCTCAATCTAGTAGGCCAACAACGGTTAATCCTAACAGACACATCCGGGTCACCCTACATCAACCCAAGGTTCGATGCATGTGCCCGTCTGGTCTTAACCATCATTCTTTCATTATCATTCCAAAACGATAAGTATCGAAAACATTTATCAAACCTTCATAAAGCAAGGCTAAGCATTTCTATTATTTGCATAAAGCAGGTATCAAGGAATGATATATCGATAACAAGGTTGATCATGCATCAACAGGTTTAAAGCATTTATTTGATAAACATCTAATGCATCAGGTTATCGAAAGTAAGTGTAATTGTAAATCCAAGGAAATGGTTAAATGAACCGGGGCTTGCCTTTGTTGCAGGGAAAACTAGGATCCAAGAAGAATCCACAGAAGTTAGTTCTTTCATCTAGAAGTTAAGTCCTCTCGATGAAGCTTGTCCTCTAAGGCTCCTCTTCTGAGGCTCGCTCAACTGGACCTTCTTGATCCGGAGCTTGATTACTCCAAACTTCTCACTCTCGAATACTACACGTAGATAAATGATATATGCTTAGTATGATGCCATGGAATGCATGCTAAGGTGCAGGACAATTCAAAAGTAAAACAGAAGATAACACAAGATAAGGAAAGTCGAGTACAACTTTCCTTCGCGGTAAAGTTGCAAACCAACAAAACCAACCTGCAACCCACCAACTAGAGTTTCTAGCTACACATACAACTTCCACCAAGCACCTTTAGGAAGATAACTAAGGATGGCTAAGGTTCATTAAAACATCACTCAAGCCATAGGATCACAAGATGAGAGGTGTCCCATGGTCTTCAAACAATAACCCAAAGTCACACAAGATGTAAAACCTGCTGCCCAAACTTTGGACAGATTACCTGTTTTATGCTAATCAAGCCATAACCAAAGCTATCAAGATCCAAAAGGGGTGATCCTAGACAATTTAAAAAGTTTATCAAATTGTCTACAAACTTGCTAAAATCACCCAGGGTTGGTTCTATAGGCAACTAGGTCAAACAGTTGGGACAAACATTTCTGTCCAGAGTTAGGACAGATTTGCTGACCCAACTTCAAATAGTTATAACTGGAGCTCTGGGTCACCAAAAAGGGTGATCCTTGACAATCTAGAAAGCTTATGAAACACTCTAAAACTTTCTTATTATACTCAACAGGTGATTTACAACCCTAAGAGCTCAAACTGCACAAAACCTCAGATCTGTCCAAAAGGTAGGGCAGATCTGTCCTACTGACTTATAAAAGCTATATCTCCTAATCTAGCAGGCCTAAAATCATGAAATTTTAGGACAAGCTAGAGACAGAAGTTAACTACAACTTTTGTATACAACTTATTTACAGAAAACATAAACTTCTAAGTGGAAACAGTAAATTAACAAATATTGGTTATGCAGCCATATTAACATGGATATAAAATCAAATGCATTACTTGATCTATAACAAGTCAAACATGATCAACTAAATGCATGAAATATAATCATTAAACAAAAGATTACTAAAGATGCAAAGATTAACCATACCTTCTTATGAACAGTTAATTACCTAATTACTTAAACAAACTCTATGAACCATTTCTTTAGAAATTAAACATAGGAAAAGGACATAAATTAAAGTTTGTCAAATTGAACCCAAACTTTTTGAGATGATTAATTATATAAAATAACAGTGGCAAAACAATTATCACAATTTTTGGACAAGCGTATAAACTTGCAGAATTAAATCAAACTATAGACATTTAAATGCTTAAATAAAGCATAGAAATAAGAATAAAATTTATTTTCTCCAACAGAGCTCAAAATTTTTGTGAAGATACATTTTCAGCCCAAAACAGTGAAAAAAATAGTTTCATGATTTTTGGACATTTAAATAAGCCTATAAAAAACATCAAAGATCATTTATGAATAAAAAGGCCTATTTAAATCAGTTTCAAAATTTGTTCAAAACTCAAGTTTCATATTTTTCATAAATACTAGACAGCTTGAGAAAGCTACTCAAATATTTTCACAATTTTTAAAGCTTCCTACAAAAACATATCAAAAAGACAAAACACAACACTATTCACCTAAACTGGAAAAAGGAAAAACCCTATTCTTTCGCTGACAGCTGTAACACCTCTGGTGTTTAAGCATGTAATTAACTTGACATATCATCATTAGCATCATTAATCATCTTGATCATGATTTCATGTGTATGCATTTGCTTAATGTACCTCTATTGCAAAAAACCTTATTAGCCCACTTCTTCCTATAGGGGCAAAATGGTAATTTCACCTCTGTGCCTAGTTCTATGTAATTCTTGTTCAAATTTAGTGCCCTGATGTTTGTTGCTTTGATCAAAGTTCAAAAATCCAATTTGATTTGATTTTCCTTTTGCAAAACCCTAAAAATCCCAAATCCTGGATTTATCCCCTTTTTGATAACTTTTTCAAAATTCAAAATTTTGAGTTGGTTCAAAAAGCAAAGTTGTGAATCTGATCAAGAGGAACAACTTTGGTATTTACAAATTTCAAAGCTTCTATATAAAATTTGCAGTAATTTCAAATTCATTCAAACTCCAGTTTTTGTCCCTTTTTGAGTTTTCAAAATTAATTCAAAAACTATTGAGTTTCAGAAAAAAGTGTATATTAGCAAAGTTGTAGGTTTTGACAAATGGAACAACTTTCATATTGGAAGATTTTCAAGTTTCAGTTTGAAATCCAGAGTAATTTTGATTTGAATCAAGTTTGAAATAGTGTCCCCTTTTCTGTTTTTGAATATAGTTCAAAAACTATTTGGAATTTGAAAATGTTCATATTGACAAAGTTGTAGATCTCATTTTTCTGAGCAACTTTGGTATTTTGAGTTTTTGTCGCACAGTTCAATTTTTGGAAGTAATTTGCAAAATACAGAGATCAGCCAAAAGTCAAACCCTAAGACCTAGCCCTGTTCTTCTCCTACCGCGAGCTAGGGGGGGCCCGGTCATGGCCAGCCCGCCGGCGCTGCGCGTGCCGCGTGCCTGGCTTCTCCCCACGCGCCACCAACCTGCCGCCGCTGTCTCCCTGTTCCCTCCGCGCCCGCACGCAAGCGCTGACCTTCCTTCCCGTCCCCTACAGTGCTCTGCGCGTCGCCGCCGCGTGGCCATCACCGGCGAGCTTGCGCCCGAGCCCCGGCTGCACGCCAGTACCCCCGCCTGAGCGCAATCGAGTGCGCGTGCGTCCGCCGAGCTTATCCACCCCACCCCGAGCTCTCTACCGGCCCCTGGCCGCGGCTATATAAGCCCGCCGGAGCTTCGACCTCCGCACTCACCTCCGCCACCGTGGCCAGACCTCTCCGGAGCTCCCGCCGCTCATCCACCTAGCCCGAAAGCTCCGCCTTGAGCTCGTGAAGCTTTCCCACCCCCCAATTTCACCTTCCCCGCCTCCGTTTGCCCGGCGTAACCCCATCTTCCCAATCTCCGACGGAACACCGGTGAACTCGGGTTCGTGAAATTCGCCGTCTCCGGCCATGATCATCCCTCACCGACCCCCGTGTCGTGTTCCTCGGTTCCGCGCGACTCTAACCCGGCCCTTGCGGCCTCGTGTGTTGCGCAGGACCGCCGGATCGCCGGAGCGCCGCCGCGGTCGTCTCCTCCCTCGAGAACGTGTCGAGCCTCACCCTCGAGAACGAGTCGAGCCTCACCCTCGAGCCCTGCCTCCGACCCGTGGTAAGCATCCGAAGCCTCCGGCCTCTGCTTCCACTCCGCTTCGCCCGAGCCTCCAAGTCACGCCTCGGGCGGAGGCTTGTTTTTCCGCTTCACCCGAGCCCAAGCCTCGGCGACGCATGCTCTCCGCTTCGCCCGAGTCAGGCCTCGGACGGAGGCTTACTTCTCCGTCTCGCCCGAGCCTCCGGGCCAGGCCTCGGACGAAGCTGTCGCTTCCGTCTCAACCAAGCCGTCTCGACCGAGCCCCGCGCGATTCGCCCGAGCCCCGCGATTCGCCGAGGCCGGCCTAGAAGGAGCACAGTGCTCTTCTCTTTTTCTGAGAGATGTGAATAGTGTTCTGTTTTCTCTTTTTGTATGATTTTCTGTGTGCATCCAAAAATTCTGAAATTTTTGTGGTAGACTCTTTATGCTCTGGAGTATTTTATAAAAATATGAAACTTGTGTTTTGTGCAAAAATTTGAAAATGTAAAATTCCCCTTTTAATTGAAAAATGAAGGTTTTGGTATTTTTGGAGAGTGATTTATAACTCCAAAAATCATGAGACAAATTTTTGTGAGCTTCTTATGCCATGTTTAGTCTCTGGTAAAATTTTGAAGTCTTTTGGAACAAGTTGATTTTTGAGCTTTTATTTTAATTGTTAAATTGTGCCTTTTGCTAATTAATGTCTGATTTTATTTGAGCACCTTAATGACCTCCAAAAATTATGAAATTTGTTTTGCCATCTATCTACACCATAATGAACTTATGTGATTAATTTGGTAATTTTTGGAGCAACTTCATAAAATGACCTTTTTAATTAATTTAGGAAAATAGAAAAAGTGATTAGTGTTGGTAATAAGTGTTTGATGATGTGATCTTTGGATTGTTTGATGTTCATAGACCCATACCCCTCTGGTCTATGATGTTTGTGATGCCTTGTGATGATTATGCTTAAGTCATATAAAAGTTGCTTAATAAAGTTAGCTAATATTGCTAGAAAGGGATAAGTAATCTTTTGTCCACTTTAACAACCACTTATACTTTGCAAAGCTATACTCTAGTTTTATCCTATGCACTTTGTTCATACTAGCCTACTCATGTGCATGCATCATTGCATACGTATAGTGACCGAGGAAGAAGGACCTGAAGTCGAGGTAGCCACCGAAGGATCTGTCCCCGAGGCAACCCCGAGCTCCGGCACCTACACCACCAACCCCGAGTCCGTCCTTTTTGCCATTCAAGGCAAGCCCCGGTGCATTTAACCCTTCCTTGAATTTATAAAGTGATTTCCTTAAATGCTTTTGAGTTAAATTATTGCATTAGGTTTATAGGAGTTGAGTGATATCCTAACTGATGCATTATCCACCTTGACCACTGTTGACACTTACTAACACCACTTAGATACTAGGTTGTCATCCCCAGCATGGTGCCAGAGTGTACATGGGTATTTATAAATGTAAAGGCTCTTTAGAAAATAATCCATTCTATCCGCAAGCGCACAGATAAAATACCTCATTGTAGCATTTCACCAGGAAAAGTATTCCGGGTATCGTTATTTATATTTTGCTTAAGGGAATGATGAAAGTGAAATCAGGAATAAACTCTATCATGACATAGACTAGAGATCAACTTGCTAAACATGATTACTAATGAGAAACTCGTCACACAGTCACTTACTTTGGCAGGGGGTAAGCCATGAATAAAGATAATGAATTATAAGCATATGGGTAAATAACACAGCGATTAGAAAATAGACTACTCCATATTAATATTAGGTGACGTCGGATTAGCTAGAGAATGGATTCTAAGTATCTACTATCTACTAAGTCATAATCTACTCTAAACATTCTACAAGATCATATATAGTATAAAAGACTCTTCATTCATGTATAAGGAACATTGCTAAAGTAAATCAGAACATAGCAAGATCTACTCCGCAACACAAATTCTGCCTGTCCTATCAACGGAGGGTGGATTATATAAGAATCAACGAAGCTGTCACTATCGCGAACTACCACGCAACCCGGCCAATAGGATACATTTGCAGGTAAATAATATCTAAGCACCATGCTTACATATGCCTTACCACTTAACTCCCTCGAGTCTAGAGCTAAGCGCTTTGCAAACTTATACATAAACTCATTATCAATCATAACTATATCAATTATAGAACTAGAGCAAACTAAGAACATAATAAATGAAGACATAATGCAATTAGAATAAAGTAGTAGAGAAAGATATGAAATAATACCAATCTTTATTGACGAAGATCCGAATCCAGAGCGTAAGTGCTCTACTTCTCTAATTCTATCTAATCAATCCTATAGAACTTGAAGAATAATGGAGTAGCTACTTCTAATTCTCTGCGGGAGAGAACTTCCTAAACCCTAACTTTTCTGGCTTCCTCTGATAATGATTTCTCCTCCTGCCTGGGGCGGCGGTGCCTTGCTTATATAGTCTTTTCCATTGAATCTGGACCGTCGGATCAAACCGACTTACAACGGACGGTTTTCCTTGATCTAGAGAGGCGGTGGAGCATAATCCCCGAGGTTGGCCCTGATTGGCCACAGGGGCAGGGCGGGCGCCCTGGGCAACAGGGCGGGCGCCCTGTGCCTGGCCCCGTTCCGGCTCTGCTTCGGTCGTGTTGCTTCTGGACTCTTCCACGTCTAGGAAAATTGGGGGTTACGTTAATTATCCGTCATTAACCCGACATGTGGGCCTCTTTTTCATATTATCTGATAACCCCCTGCAGAAATAGATAAACACCAAAACTCGTGGAATTCTGTCAGATAAAACCCTAATTCTAGATGTTTGGTGCATATTGATCCTTTTCCATGTTTAGTTGACAATTAAATTTGATACTTAAGAGCCGTCAACAAACTCCCCCAAGCTTAACCTTTGCTCGTCCCTGAGCAAACAATCAAACTCAGATGGATCAGGAGTTGCTGCAATGTTTTCTTTCCTGTCAGGCACACATGCTTTCATAAAAATTCTCCCAGATTAGAGTGAAGTATCATGGGGCTTAGTTCCTGCACTTAAATCTTGAGTAATTGAAAGACAAAACAATTAAGTCAAGCACTATCCCTCCTGTTTTCACTTCACCTTGTTCTGGAGTTTTGCATAAGTTCAAATAAAGCTCAGAGTTCCTAGACATGATTCTCTCAAGTCTCTCTATATGTGGTATTTGTGGATCCTTACCAAAGATATCACTTTCTTATAGCTGATGAAACATTTATGTGGGGCTCAAAGAAGTGAAAAGTAGCTCATACATATGTTGTCTAATCGAGCCATGGATCCAAAGGAACTCAACATATAATTAAATCAAGATGTGCATGTGTGGCGGATTTAAATGATAATAATGGTGAAGATGTATAAGTGATAAACTTACTTCTTATTGTTCTTCATATTGCTATCTCTCCTCCTTCTTGATCTTTGCTTTTGAGGACATGGGCTATCTTTCTTTCCGCTCATGTGGGTATCTTTGTACCCCTAATTCTACTGTCGGACACTTGCCCATTTTTACCTCTCGTCTCACTCTTTTTCTTTTCTTTCGAGGTTTCGAGCACTTGCTCCTTTTTATTTCCTCGTTTTTTTTTTCTGAGGTTCCGGGCACTTGCCCCTTTTTATTTCCTCATATTTATACTTTTGCATAACCCATGCCTCTTCTGCATCGAATCTTTTTGGAAAGAGAGAATAACAATATTTGGGACAACAAGTAAACATTTTTAGCAGATTTTTGATGAATGGTGATGGATGGTGTAATAGATGTGTGCAAGTGTGTATCTTGATTTAACCACATGAAAAGCTCCTAAGGGTCTACACAGCTCGATCAAACTCAATGTGATAAATGAGTAGTAAAAGATATAGCAATTATAGCAAATATGGCTGTGGTAGGAATTTTTTTCACTCATGCCAGGAACTCATCATGTGATTTTGCAAGTTTTCAAAATAAATCTCCAGAACTTAGTGTAGCAGAAACAAGATAAACAGCAGCTCAAACTTTATATTATATCTTTCTCTTACCTACACTTTAGTTTTAGGTTCATGCTTCCCACAGATAATAAAATTTTAGTTTTAGCAATTCATGGGAGAACTCTAGTATGAAAGCTAGGTACTCGAAAGTAAGTAAACAGAGCAACTATTCATCATTTCCATCATACTTCTTTTTGGTCTTTTGATTTTCTAAAGATAAAATCTTAGCAGAAAATAAAGCACACTTATCTACACACTCTTTTTATTTGGTTTTTTATGTGTTTTTTTTTTAGAAATAATACTAATGCAGAAAAATAAAAACTAAAGCAAATAAACTTACTTGATAAGATGGGGAGGAACTCCCCCAAGCTGGTCTTCACACTGTCTTCACTCTAGGTTCCAGTACCTCAGCAGGCTGGTAATGTTGTTGCCCATTGTTGTCGTATCTTGTCTCAGGCCTTGCACCTGAGCGGCTTGTTCTTGGTTCCATTTTTCCTGGGCTTCCCAACGCCGCATCTGTTCCTCATTCGAGTTCTGGATGTTGAGCAAGAAGCTGTCGACGCGGTTGTAGAAGGCGCGCGTGTCATGATAGTAGTCCCCAGTAAATGCGTAGGAGGCATCGGAATGACGACCTGCATCAAAGTGAGGCTGGGCTCCAGAGCTTGAAGCTCCAAAGGGGTCAGCCGAGAATCTCCCTGCATTGAAAGGTGGGTTAGTCCACTGGTGGTCCTGGGCCTCTGGCCATTCCTCCGTTGTTGGTTGGGGCGGCTGTGTGAACTGGGCCCACGGGTCCCGAAGGACTCGGGGGTTGTAGTCCCGGTAGTGAAGATGTGCTGCCTCCTCCGGTCCAGGGTCAGCTCCAAACCATGTGCGCTCTTGCTGGGTGACAATCCTCTCGGATGCCACGCGTTGTGGTGCTTGCTGATTAATCGGCTCTGCTTTGAGTTGTTGGTAGATCTCTTTCTCTCTCCGGCTCTTGAGGTCAAGGTCTCCTCCTCTGAGGAGCACCTTGATTGTAGGAGCGGAGGAGGATGATGGAGCTTGAGGTGGTGCCGGATCGACACTCATCTCCGAGAGGCGAGACGAGGTCCGGGACGAACTCCTTGTCCCGATTTTCTTGACGGCCTTCCCGGCATTCTTCACCTTGCTCCATATCCTGCAAAAAGAAAGTAAACACAAACACAACTAGTGGAGAGTGGGTTAGGAAAAATGTCAGCGATTAGCCGTCCAAAAGTTAGTCGTCCAGGGGTTAGTCGTTCAAATCAAGTCTTGATTTTGGCAGAACCTCCCCTTAACAACTTTTAGTGCCGCTGGACAGCGGAATTACTGCTGACTAAGATGACTTAAGCTCTCTTGCTCTCACACTTTCCCACACTCTTACTTCTCTTTTCTACTCTCCTCTTCTCCTCTCTCTACTAGAGCAATGCTCTGGAAATCTGAAACTGCACGAAAACTGAGTTTTCTGGAATGAGGGTGTGAGGAGAATGAAGACTGGAGGTGGCTATTTATAGATGGAGCAGGGGACAGGGCGGGCGCCCTGGGTAGGTGGGCGGGCGCCCACCCCTGGTGCCCATTCTGGCTGTGCTTTCTCCACTCACCTCTTTGCTTAGTGTTGAAGCTCCCGGCGAGGGTTTGGGATTTTTTAGGTCCCCCAAGCTGGACCTCCAAATCTTTTAATCTTCTGATTTACCTTCCTCCGGAGATGGTGTCTCCAGTGGTTCTTCATGGACTTCCTTCACTGTAGAGTCTCTCTCTGGTCTAGGTTTGAATGTGAAGCGTTCTTCTTGTCCGTTTATGTTGAACTTGATTTCTCCCTTCCCGACATCGATGTGAGTGTTGGCAGTGCTCAGAAATGGCCTCCCAAGGATGATGGACACTTTTGAGTCGGGACTCATGTCCAGTACCACGAAGTCTACTGGTATAATGAAGTCTCTTATCTTGACTGGGATGTTTTCGGCGATGCCCATCGGGTGCCGAATTGATTGATCTGCCAGTTGTAGACACATTGATGTTGGTTCTAGGGTTGTATGCTCAAGCTTCTTGTAAACTGATGCTGGCATCACGCTGACGCTTGCTCCGAGATCACAGAGTGCATTATTGAAGTGTTGGTCTCCGATTGAGCAATCAATGGTGGGGCATCCTGGATCCTTCTTCTTACTTAATGGTACATTGAGGATAGCCTCGCTACACTCTTCTGTCAGCTTGATCACCTCAGTGGTGGGCAGTGGTCTCTTCTTGTTAAGGATATCTCTAATGTACTTTGCATATGTGGGTACCTGAATGGCATCAAGTAGAGGTATGTTGACATATAATTTTTGAATTACCTCCACAAACTTACCAAACTGCTCATCCGACTGTGCTCCTCTATTTCTTCTGGGAAATGGCAAATAGTTGGTGTCGTGGAAATCTTTCCTCATTTCTCCAGTTCTTGGTGGTTGTAGCAGGTCTTCTGCTTCAACAGGGCTTTCTTCTTCTATCACTGCTGGTTGCACTGGTGTTGATGTCCTTTGCCAATCTTTTGGGTAGGGTGGATCTTTAGTGGACTTTCCTCTTCTGGTAGTTATGTTCTTTACCTGCTCAAGGTTAGTAGCAACAGGTAGTGCAGCAGCTAGCTTTGCTAAATTAAGCTCTATTCTTTCATTAATAAAGGTTTGCTGTTCAAAGGCTGCCATTAGAAAATCTGTTTTATTAAGTATATCTGTTAGAGAAGATTCATTTGTGTCTAGCCTTTGTTTCACTTCATCATTAATTTTGGTTTGTTGAGCAATTATTTCCTTAAGTGGTTTGAAAGTATTACCTGAATTCATACCTTTGCTATTGGGTTGACTTACAGTGGGTTTATATGCTGCTTCAATAGCTCTTTGATCTTCTTTGAACTTGGCCCTCTGATCAATCCAATGGAGCAGATTCTCCATCTTTGTTGATATTGCATGTATTTCTTCTGGTAATTCTTCAGTTTGATGACATTGTTGAGCTTTGTCTTGGAACCAGCCTTGATTTTCTGATATCGTGTCCAAAAGTATCTCAGCTTTTCCAATTGTAAGCTCTAAAAATGATCCTTTAGCAGATGCATCTAGGCACTCACGAGCCTTCTGGTTTAATCCATGGTAGAAGGTCTGCATAAGTAACCATGTGGCCATTCCATGGTGAGGACATTCTGATATGTATCCTTGAAAACGCTCCCATGCTTCTGAAATGGCTTCTGTCTTCTGCTGTTGGAAATCGACAATATTTCCTCTTAAGGCAGCTGTTTTGCCTATAGGGAAAAACTTTGCTAGAAAGGCATCTGACAAGTTCGTCCAGTTGTTGATGTTGTCTTTATGAGTGTAGAACCACTTCCTCGCTTTCCCTTCTAGTGAGAATGGAAAGAGGCGAAGTAGTATGACGTCCTTGTGAACACCGTCGATGCGAATAGTGCTTCCAATCTCCAGGAAATTCTGCAGATGTGCACTTGCATCTTCGTGTACCTTCCCAGTGAATGGTGTAGCTTGCACCAAATTGATGAGGCTTGACTTGAGCTCAAACTCGGGTGCTCCTTCTTCTACTTCAATTCTTGGACCAGTTGGAATGTTCTCAAGAGTTGGAGCAGAGAATTCTTGCAACGTCTTTTGTGCCATAGCTTCAGCAATTGGTAGCTAGCTTCTTTCTTGATTGCTTTGGTTCTGATGATGAAGAGTTGAATGTACCAAAGTCAATCCTGATATACCCTGTCTAAAAAATATAAACATAGAAAAGCAACAGGGTGAATCCTGCCAAAGTAGAGGTGCCTTGTTATGATTTCCCACTTAGTAGCTGTTATTGCAATTTTTTTCTCAATAGTCTAGTTTAAAATTTTATGTGAATGACCTTACCGACTTCCTGACTTTCTAACCGTTCCCCTCCCCGGCAACGGCGCCAGAAATGCTTGTTGACACTTACTAACACCACTTAGATACTAGGTTGTCATCCCCAGCATGGTGCCAGAGTGTACATGGGTATTTATAAATGTAAAGGCTCTTTAGAAAATAATCCATTCTATCCGCAAGCGCACAGATAAAATACCTCATTGTAGCATTTCACCAGGAAAAGTATTCCGGGTATCGTTATTTATATTTTGCTTAAGGGAATGATGAAAGTGAAATCAGGAATAAACTCTATCATGACATAGACTAGAGATCAACTTGCTAAACATGATTACTAATGAGAAACTCGTCACACAGTCACTTACTTTGGCAGGGGGTAAGCCATGAATAAAGATAATGAATTATAAGCATATGGGTAAATAACACAGCGATTAGAAAATAGACTACTCCATATTAATATTAGGTGACGTCGGATTAGCTAGAGAATGGATTCTAAGTATCTACTATCTACTAAGTCATAATCTACTCTAAACATTCTACAAGATCATATATAGTATAAAAGACTCTTCATTCATGTATAAGGAACATTGCTAAAGTAAATCAGAACATAGCAAGATCTACTCCGCAACACAAATTCTGCCTGTCCTATCAACGGAGGGTGGATTATATAAGAATCAACGAAGCTGTCACTATCGCGAACTACCACGCAACCCGGCCAATAGGATACATTTGCAGGTAAATAATATCTAAGCACCATGCTTACATATGCCTTACCACTTAACTCCCTCGAGTCTAGAGCTAAGCGCTTTGCAAACTTATACATAAACTCATTATCAATCATAACTATATCAATTATAGAACTAGAGCAAACTAAGAACATAATAAATGAAGACATAATGCAATTAGAATAAAGTAGTAGAGAAAGATATGAAATAATACCAATCTTTATTGACGAAGATCCGAATCCAGAGCGTAAGTGCTCTACTTCTCTAATTCTATCTAATCAATCCTATAGAACTTGAAGAATAATGGAGTAGCTACTTCTAATTCTCTGCGGGAGAGAACTTCCTAAACCCTAACTTTTCTGGCTTCCTCTGATAATGATTTCTCCTCCTGCCTGGGGCGGCGGTGCCTTGCTTATATAGTCTTTTCCATTGAATCTGGACCGTCGGATCAAACCGACTTACAACGGACGGTTTTCCTTGATCTAGAGAGGCGGTGGAGCATAATCCCCGAGGTTGGCCCTGATTGGCCACAGGGGCAGGGCGGGCGCCCTGGGCAACAGGGCGGGCGCCCTGTGCCTGGCCCCGTTCCGGCTCTGCTTCGGTCGTGTTGCTTCTGGACTCTTCCACGTCTAGGAAAATTGGGGGTTACGTTAATTATCCGTCATTAACCCGACATGTGGGCCTCTTTTTCATATTATCTGATAACCCCCTGCAGAAATAGATAAACACCAAAACTCGTGGAATTCTGTCAGATAAAACCCTAATTCTAGATGTTTGGTGCATATTGATCCTTTTCCATGTTTAGTTGACAATTAAATTTGATACTTAAGAGCCGTCAACAACCACTGATACACCCGAAGCCTGCCTTTCAAAAGTATTTGAAAATGCTTAGCAATGCTTATTGAATTAGACTTTGCAATAAAAATGCCAATTTCAAAAGTGTGATCACTGAAAGAAAACTTTATGGGAATTTGGTTTTACTTCCCGTTCGATGACTGCTTGCCTAGCTAGCATGTGGTCATGGTCGTGAAGAGGTTGTCCGCGCGTACGGTGCCGTCATGTTGTAGTCCGGGACTCAACAGTTGACACCGACCGGGACAGGGTTGAAAAACCGACAGGACCTGTACTCTTGGGTTAGAGTCCCGAGGTGCTTGTCGCTGGCGGAAAAATATAGGGACCATCCGTATGGGGGCCTGCTGGTCAAGACTTGTAACTATTCACATACTACGGGAAGCTCTGGCTCCGAGAAATCCATTTTTGGACCGACAACCGCGCACTGGGAGTGGAGAGATGGCGGAAGTAGCATGTACCCACGTGGGTTAAAGTCCCGGATTGGAGTGGTGTACTGTACTTCCGGGTGGCGTAGGACCGGGCCCAATCTTGGAGGAATCGTGGTAGACGAGTTGGCATATGCAAGCTTGGGTGCTACATATGCAGTGTGGATAGGGATCCTCAGCTGAGTATTATTTATCCGGATTAACGTTGCTCCTCGGTTATGGAGACTTGGTCCACTGACTGTCAACGGAGAGTGGTTCTCAACTAGGAATGTTTTGAAATGTAAAATGAATCATGAATGATGAGGAATTGAGGAAGACTGAATCTTTCCAAAATAAAATAAGGTTTACAAAAATGCTTTTTCCGCAAAATACTTGAACTTGCTTAAAGCTTTACCTTGACTACCCTAAGCCTCTCATACCTGAGTCTTCTCCCTTTTTCTTTAGTCGGGTAAGTCTTGTTGAGTACCTTTGTACTCAGGGTTTTATTACCCATGTTGCAGGTATGGCAGATTCCTCAGTATGCCTTGGACCCTGCTGTGTGACTGTTGTTCAGGAAGAGGCCGATGAGGCCGATGAGTGATTATTCACCCTCGGGCTGGGTGAAGTATCTTTACCCTTTAGTTGTTGTCATATGCTACTCTGCCAACTCTATCTATTTGAACTATGGTCTGTAATAACTTCACTTTAATTTTATGTTGAACCCTGGTTTGTAAAACTATTGTTATCTAAGTCTTCCGCTATTTACTCCGATGTTATTTGTCAAAATGTTCAAGAGATTGTAACTGAATTATGAGATGATCCTGCGGACATCGGGCACTGATGTAGCCCAGTAGCGGAACCGGTCTTAATCTCTTGGCTGTACGGATCGACTGTCAGTGGTTGACGGTGATCAGTGGGCCATGGGATTAGGGCCGTTACGTTACAGAGTGGTATTGGAGCATCTCACTATGACGTTGCAATCTTTTTGCGAAAACTTCAAAATGTTTTTAACAAAAACTAAACTTGACTATTTTGAGTCCAAATTGCTTCTCTCATCTCATCTTGTCTTTGGCAACTAGTAGCAAGACAACTTGTATAAGCCCTATGTACCTTACCTTAGTAGTTGCATTGCCTTGTTCCGTAGGAACGATTCATGCATCATGTCATATTCACTTAAGTAAATAAAAGAGTTCGTTGGGATAGTGTACCTATACCTTTTTCTTGCTAGCCTTTCTCATCTATAACCTCTTGTCCAGATATGGCCATTATCAAGCGGACTGCCCGCAAGTCGACTGGACCGAACGGTGTGCCGCGTCATCAGCTGGCGCCACGCACCGGAGAAGAGACTGGAGAATCCTCCAATGGTCGTCGCTTTCCCCGCCGCACCCGCAAGCAGCTGAAGGAGGAAATCAAGAATCTGAAGGCTGAAATGGAGAACATGGAGCATGACTTCTACCTTTCCCGCCTGGAGTTTTATGAGCCACGAGCTTCCCTGGAGCAGGCCAACCGGAACACGGTTCGCGCTATCGAGCAGCGCAATGAAGCTTGGACCCGCGAGGACGTTACCAGAGCCCAGCTCCATGGACTGCAGCAATACACCGCCCAAATCGAGCAGTTCAATGATATGCTTCATGAGGAAGTACACCAGCTGCACGACCAGCTTCACCCCGTGATTCCACCAGTTGCTGAGGACCCCGAAGACGGAGTCGTGGAGGAACCTGAAATGGAACACGAGCCCGATCAGAATGAGGAAGTGGAACCTGCTGAAGATGTCCACGTTGAAGATGAAGATGAGGAGGAAGAGCCTGAGCTTATCATCGAGGATGATGATGATGACGAAAAGTTGATCTTCATCGATGATGACTAGACTCCTTGTGTCTGTACCATCTGCTTACCTAAAACCTTAGACTAGGTTTGGGGGCGTTAGTCTGTCTGTTGCCAAGTCTGGCATGTATCTTTCTTTTCGTACCTTTTCCCTTATCCGTCTGTTGTCATCTTTATCAAGTCAGCTATCTTTGTATCAATGAAGCTATCAATCGGTCGTTTCAGAACCTTTGTCCATATATGCTGAGTTCCGAGTTGCTTATACAGATGCCTGTGAACACCCGTACCGGAGCCGGAGGTGCTGGAGATGACCGTCTCCCAAACCCTCCACCTGTACCAGCTACCCTAGCAGATGCCATTGCAGCCTTGGCCGCCGCTGCCAATCTGATGGCTCAGAATCAAGGGCAGCAGAACAACGGCAACCGTGGTCGCCGCAACAACCAAGAGACAACCTATGTGGACTTCATTGAAACACGACCACCGGTCTTCACAAAGGCCGATGAACCTCTCGAGGCTGACGACTGGTTACGCACCATGGAACAGAAGTTCAGTCTACTGCACTGCACGGAGATCCAGAAGCCTCGGTTCGCTTCTCAGCAGCTCCGTGGTCCTGCAAGTGCCTGGTACGCCAACCTGTTGGCGGCCCAGCCAGAAGGTCACCAGCTGACCTGGGAAGAGTTCCGCACCGCTTTCAGAGCACATCACATCCCTTCGGGATTGATGAAAATGAAGTTGGATCAGTTCTTGGCCCTGCAACAGAAAGATTCCACCGTCATGCAGTACGTGGGACAATTCAACCACCTCAGCCAGTATGCCTCCGACTATGTCAACACAGAGGAAAAGAAGAGAGATTGTTTTCTCAGGGGTCTGCACCCTAAGATTCGCAGAGGTCTGTCCAACAACCTAAACGGATCCTACCATGATGTCGTTGACCGTGTTGTTGCTTTCGAGGAAAGCAACCGCCAGTATCAGGAAGAGAAGAAGAAGAAGAAGGCTGGGTCTAGCAGTTTCTCCAGCAACCATAAGCGCCCAAGAATCATCTACCACCCCAGCCACCACCAAAACCGTGCCCCATACCCCCATCAGCAAGTGGTCGTTCGTACCGCGGCCACCACCCACAATGCCAACCAGCAAAGTGCCACTCAGCCGAACGCCCCCGGTGTTCGTGTCACCACCCCACAAACAGCTTACAACCATCCATGCTACAACTGTGGCCAAGTTGGTCACTGGTCTCGCGAGTGCCCAAAACCCAAGAAGAATGCCCAGCATGCACAGAAAGGCCCTGGAGGATCACAGCAGCAGCACCGTGCACCTCAGCAGCACGTCCAGAAGGGCAAGCTTGTCAGGAAGCACGGGCAAGTCTACTTCACCACCGTCAGTAACATCCCAGAAGGAGAGCCCGTCATGCTCGGTAGGTTCCCTGTTGCCAATCATCCTGCAGTCGTCTTGTTTGATTCTGGTGCATCGCATTCCTTCATCAGTCGCACTTTTGTCATCAAGCATGAGTTGCCCATGGGGGAGTTAAAAGAAAGTTTCTGCATACTTTCGCCTGGAGGGCGGATAAATACTAAGGAAGTGGTCCGCAGTATACCAGTAATGTTGGGGAAACATGTCTTTCCTACCACCATGATAGTACTGCGCGATCAAGAGATAGATGTCATCTTAGGCATGAATTGGATGTGTCAGTATAAAGCCATGATAGACATCTTGAATAGAGTTGTGAGAGTGGATATTCCTAACAGTACCTCCAAACTCTTTCTCCAACTTCCAATGCCTCAAAAACCAGTAACCACCCAGTTGAATACCGCCTGTGTTCCGGAAGTCAGGGATATCCCCGTGGTCTGCGAGTTCCCTGATGTCTTTCCAGAAGATTTACCTGGTCTGCCTCCCGACCGTGATGTTGAGTTTGCTATAGAGCTAAAGCCCGGGACTGCTCCTATATCCCGTAGAGCTTATCGAATGCCTCCCAGAGAGTTGGCAGAACTGAAGATCCAATTGCAAGAGCTATTGGATAAGGGTCTCATTCGCCCAAGTTCATCTCCTTGGGGCTGTCCTGCTATCTTTGTGAAGAAGAAGGACAAAAGCCTTCGTCTGTGCGTTGACTATCGCCCGCTCAACGAGGTCACCATCAAAAATAAATATCCCTTGCCTCGCATTGATCTTCTGTTTGACCAGTTATCTGGAGCCAGAGTGTTTTCCAAGATCGACCTCAGATCTGGCTATCATCAAATAAAAGTTCGTCCCGAAGATATTCCCAAAACAGCTTTCACCACCAGATACGGCCTATATGAGTACTTGGTCATGTCTTTTGGCTTGACCAATGCCCCCGCTCATTTCATGTATCTCATGAACTCTGTGTTCATGCCAGAGCTCGATAAATTTGTAGTCGTGTTCATTGACGACATCCTTGTTTATTCAAGAACTCCTGAAGATCATGCCAAGCATCTTCGTGTCGTTCTCTCTCGTCTCAGAGATCACCAGCTGTATGCCAAGTTCAGTAAATGTGAATTCTGGCTAGATCGAATTCAATTCCTTGGTCATGTCCTGTCCGCTGAAGGTGTGTCAGTTGACCCTAGAAAAGTGGCAGATATCTTGGATTGGAAGCCACCTACCACTGTCCGCGAAGTTCGCAGCTTCATGGGAATGGCTGGATACTATCGTCGTTTCATCCCAGACTTCTCCAGAGTTGCCAAGCCTATCACAGAGTTGTTGAAGAATTCCGTGGATTTTGTTTGGTCAACAGCCTGTGAGCAAGCTTTTCAAGCCTTGAAGAAACTACTAACTACATCACCAGTCCTAGCTCAACCAGACATCGAGAAACCCTTTGATGTATACTGTGATGCATCTGGTACTGGGTTAGGCTGTGTTTTGATGCAAGAAGGTCGAGTGATCGCTTATGCCTCACGGCAGCTTAGG
Organism: Coix lacryma-jobi var. lacryma-jobi; assembly: GCA_009763385.1. NCBI lineage: Eukaryota > Viridiplantae > Streptophyta > Magnoliopsida > Poales > Poaceae > Coix > Coix lacryma-jobi. The sequence continues at coordinate 272,422 of VDCT01000472.1, read as the reverse complement.
CGACATGAGGAGAATTATCCAACCCATGACCTTGAATTAGCAGCAGTGGTGCATGCTTTGAAGATATGGCGTCATTATCTGTTGGGCAGTACCTGCAATGTGTACACTGATCATAAGAGCCTGAAGTATATCTTCACTCAAGAAGAGTTGAACATGAGGCAGAGAAGATGGCTTGAGTTGATTAAAGATTATGATCTCGAAGTACATTACCATCCGGGTAAGGCAAATGTAGTTGCCGATGCCCTCAGTCGCAAGTCATACTGCAGCTGTCTGACGACGAAGCCCTATGATCTTTCCTTGTGCCATGCTCTTGAAAGGATGGGTATTGAGATAGTTCCGCAAGGAAGCCTAAACAATGTCAGGATAGAAACATCGGTCAAGGAACAAGTCATCGCTGCACAGAAAGATAACCCTGGAATCAAGCACATCATCGAAAAGGTCCAGACCGGTAAGGCTGATTGTTTCAGGATCGATGATGTAGGAGTTGTTTGGTTCAAGAACCGTCTAGTAGTTCCCAAGGTGCCTGAGTTGAGACAGTTGATCCTTGATGAGGCACACCTGTCTAGGTTTTCCATCCACCCCGGCAGCAACAAGATGTACCAGGATCTAAGGCAGAGATTCTGGTGGACAAAGATGAAGATTGAAATCGCTCGCTATGTCGCTCGCTGTGATACTTGTCAGAAAGTCAAAGCCGTGCACATGAAGCCTGGAGGAGAATTGCAGCCTTTATCTGTACCTGCCTGGAAGTGGGAAGATATCAGTATGGATTTTATCAATGGATTACCCAAGACTCAAAAGGGATTCGATTCCATTTGGGTGATAGTGGACCGTCTCACGAAGCAAGCTCACTTCCTACCGGTCAAAACAAGTTATACCGCCCCAACTTATGCCACCTTCCAAGACCATCATCTCAGATCGTGGTACTCAGTTTGTCGCTAAGTTCTGGAAAGCGTTCCATGCCTCGCTTGGAACCAAGCTCTTGCATAGTACAGCATATCATCCACAAACAGATGGACAAACTGAGCGAGTCAACCAAGTGTTAGAGGATATGTTGAGAGCATGTGTGCTCACCTTCGCAGATACTTGGGATGACTGTTTGCCCTTGGCAGAGTTCTCATATAATAACAGTTATCAAGAAAGCATCAAAATGACACCCTTTGAAGCACTGTACGGTCGTCGTTGTCATACACCCCTCAGTTGGTCTGAGCCCGGAGAAAGAGAATTCTTTGGAGTTGACCTGGTCAAAGATATGGAAGAGAAAGTCAAGCAGATACAAGAGAACATGAAGATTGCCCAATCCCGACAAAAGAGTTATGCTGACAAGAGACGTCGACCTCTGAAGTTTCAAGTTGGAGATTACGTATATCTCAAGGTCTCACCAACCAAAGGAGTCACTCGTTTTGGAGTCAAGGGAAAGTTAGCACCCCGCTACATTGGTCCGTTTGAGATCTTGGAATGTTGTGGCAAGGTAGCTTACAAGCTGAAGTTGCCCGATCATCTCTCTGCTGTCCACAATGTTTTCCATGTCTCCCAACTCAAGAAGTGCCTCCGAGTACCAGAACATGTCGTGGAAGTTGAAGGTGTCGAGCTAGAGCCTGATCTATCCTACTCGGAATATCCAGTTCGCGTGTTGGATCACAAAGATCGAGTTACTCGAAGAACTACCACAAGGTGGTACAAAATCCAGTGGAACCAGCACTCTGAAGAAGAAGCTACTTGGGAATCTGAAGACTTCTTGGCAAAGAACTATCCCGACTTTCTCGAATCCCTGTCTATGTAAAGTTTTGCCTTTATCCCTTCTTTGTCCTTTCTTAAGACGCAGAATCTCGGGGTGAGATTTCTTTAAGGGGGGAAGGCTGTAACACCTCTGGTGTTTAAGCATGTAATTAACTTGACATATCATCATTAGCATCATTAATCATCTTGATCATGATTTCATGTGTATGCATTTGCTTAATGTACCTCTATTGCAAAAAACCTTATTAGCCCACTTCTTCCTATAGGGGCAAAATGGTAATTTCACCTCTGTGCCTAGTTCTATGTAATTCTTGTTCAAATTTAGTGCCCTGATGTTTGTTGCTTTGATCAAAGTTCAAAAATCCAATTTGATTTGATTTTCCTTTTGCAAAACCCTAAAAATCCCAAATCCTGGATTTATCCCCTTTTTGATAACTTTTTCAAAATTCAAAATTTTGAGTTGGTTCAAAAAGCAAAGTTGTGAATCTGATCAAGAGGAACAACTTTGGTATTTACAAATTTCAAAGCTTCTATATAAAATTTGCAGTAATTTCAAATTCATTCAAACTCCAGTTTTTGTCCCTTTTTGAGTTTTCAAAATTAATTCAAAAACTATTGAGTTTCAGAAAAAAGTGTATATTAGCAAAGTTGTAGGTTTTGACAAATGGAACAACTTTCATATTGGAAGATTTTCAAGTTTCAGTTTGAAATCCAGAGTAATTTTGATTTGAATCAAGTTTGAAATAGTGTCCCCTTTTCTGTTTTTGAATATAGTTCAAAAACTATTTGGAATTTGAAAATGTTCATATTGACAAAGTTGTAGATCTCATTTTTCTGAGCAACTTTGGTATTTTGAGTTTTTGTCGCACAGTTCAATTTTTGGAAGTAATTTGCAAAATACAGAGATCAGCCAAAAGTCAAACCCTAAGACCTAGCCCTGTTCTTCTCCTACCGCGAGCTAGGGGGGGCCCGGTCATGGCCAGCCCGCCGGCGCTGCGCGTGCCGCGTGCCTGGCTTCTCCCCACGCGCCACCAACCTGCCGCCGCTGTCTCCCTGTTCCCTCCGCGCCCGCACGCAAGCGCTGACCTTCCTTCCCGTCCCCTACAGTGCTCTGCGCGTCGCCGCCGCGTGGCCATCACCGGCGAGCTTGCGCCCGAGCCCCGGCTGCACGCCAGTACCCCCGCCTGAGCGCAATCGAGTGCGCGTGCGTCCGCCGAGCTTATCCACCCCACCCCGAGCTCTCTACCGGCCCCTGGCCGCGGCTATATAAGCCCGCCGGAGCTTCGACCTCCGCACTCACCTCCGCCACCGTGGCCAGACCTCTCCGGAGCTCCCGCCGCTCATCCACCTAGCCCGAAAGCTCCGCCTTGAGCTCGTGAAGCTTTCCCACCCCCCAATTTCACCTTCCCCGCCTCCGTTTGCCCGGCGTAACCCCATCTTCCCAATCTCCGACGGAACACCGGTGAACTCGGGTTCGTGAAATTCGCCGTCTCCGGCCATGATCATCCCTCACCGACCCCCGTGTCGTGTTCCTCGGTTCCGCGCGACTCTAACCCGGCCCTTGCGGCCTCGTGTGTTGCGCAGGACCGCCGGATCGCCGGAGCGCCGCCGCGGTCGTCTCCTCCCTCGAGAACGTGTCGAGCCTCACCCTCGAGAACGAGTCGAGCCTCACCCTCGAGCCCTGCCTCCGACCCGTGGTAAGCATCCGAAGCCTCCGGCCTCTGCTTCCACTCCGCTTCGCCCGAGCCTCCAAGTCACGCCTCGGGCGGAGGCTTGTTTTTCCGCTTCACCCGAGCCCAAGCCTCGGCGACGCATGCTCTCCGCTTCGCCCGAGTCAGGCCTCGGACGGAGGCTTACTTCTCCGTCTCGCCCGAGCCTCCGGGCCAGGCCTCGGACGAAGCTGTCGCTTCCGTCTCAACCAAGCCGTCTCGACCGAGCCCCGCGCGATTCGCCCGAGCCCCGCGATTCGCCGAGGCCGGCCTAGAAGGAGCACAGTGCTCTTCTCTTTTTCTGAGAGATGTGAATAGTGTTCTGTTTTCTCTTTTTTGTATGATTTTCTGTGTGCATCCAAAAATTCTGAAATTTTTGTGGTAGACTCTTTATGCTCTGGAGTATTTTATAAAAATATGAAACTTGAGTTTTGTGCAAAAATTTGAAAATGTAAAATTCCCCTTTTAATTGAAAAATGAAGGTTTTGGTATTTTTGGAGAGTGATTTATAACTCCAAAAATCATGAGACAAATTTTTGTGAGCTTCTTATGCCATGTTTAGTCTCTGGTAAAATTTTGAAGTCTTTTGGAACAAGTTGATTTTTGAGCTTTTATTTTAATTGTTAAAATGTGCCTTTTGCTAATTAATGTCTGATTTTATTTGAGCACCTTAATGACCTCCAAAAATTATGAAATTTGTTTTGCCATCTATCTACACCATAATGAACTTATGTGATTAATTTGGTAATTTTTGGAGCAACTTCATAAAATGACCTTTTTAATTAATTTAGGAAAATAGAAAAAGTGATTAGTGTTGGTAATAAGTGTTTGATGATGTGATCTTTGGATTGTTTGATGTTCATAGACCCATACCCCTCTGGTCTATGATGTTTGTGATGCCTTGTGATGATTATGCTTAAGTCATATAAAAGTTGCTTAATAAAGTTAGCTAATATTGCTAGAAAGGGATAAGTAATCTTTTGTCCACTTTAACAACCACTTATACTTTGCAAAGCTATACTCTAGTTTTATCCTATGCACTTTGTTCATACTAGCCTACTCATGTGCATGCATCATTGCATACGTATAGTGACCGAGGAAGAAGGACCTGAAGTCGAGGTAGCCACCGAAGGATCTGTCCCCGAGGCAACCCCGAGCTCCGGCACCTACACCACCAACCCCGAGTCCGTCCTTTTTGCCATTCAAGGCAAGCCCCGGTGCATTTAACCCTTCCTTGAATTTATAAAGTGATTTCCTTAAATGCTTTTGAGTTAAATTATTGCATTAGGTTTATAGGAGTTGAGTGATATCCTAACTGATGCATTATCCACCTTGACCACTGATACACCCGAAGCCTGCCTTTCAAAAGTATTTGAAAATGCTTAGCAATGCTTATTGAATTAGACTTTGCAATAAAAATGCCAATTTCAAAAGTGTGATCACTGAAAGAAAACTTTATGGGAATTTGGTTTTACTTCCCGTTCGATGACTGCTTGCCTAGCTAGCATGTGGTCATGGTCGTGAAGAGGTTGTCCGCGCGTACGGTGCCGTCATGTTGTAGTCCGGGACTCAACAGTTGACACCGACCGGGACAGGGTTGAAAAACCGACAGGACCTGTACTCTTGGGTTAGAGTCCCGAGGTGCTTGTCGCTGGCGGAAAAATGTAGGGACCATCCGTATGGGGGCCTGCTGGTCAAGACTTGTAACTATTCACATACTACGGGAAGCTCTGGCTCCGAGAAATCCATTTTTGGACCGACAACCGCGCACTGGGAGTGGAGAGATGGCGGAAGTAGCATGTACCCACGTGGGTTAAAGTCCCGGATTGGAGTGGTGTACTGTACTTCCGGGTGGCGTAGGACCGGGCCCAATCTTGGAGGAATCGTGGTAGACGAGTTGGCATATGCAAGCTTGGGTGCTACATATGCAGTGTGGATAGGGATCCTCAGCTGAGTATTATTTATCCGGATTAACGTTGCTCCTCGGTTATGGAGACTTGGTCCACTGACTGTCAACGGAGAGTGGTTCTCAACTAGGAATGTTTTGAAATGTAAAATGAATCATGAATGATGAGGAATTGAGGAAGACTGAATCTTTCCAAAATAAAATAAGGTTTACAAAAATGCTTTTTCCGCAAAATACTTGAACTTGCTTAAAGCTTTACCTTGACTACCCTAAGCCTCTCATACCTGAGTCTTCTCCCTTTTTCTTTAGTCGGGTAAGTCTTGTTGAGTACCTTTGTACTCAGGGTTTTATTACCCATGTTGCAGGTATGGCAGATTCCTCAGTATGCCTTGGACCCTGCTGTGTGACTGTTGTTCAGGAAGAGGCCGATGAGGCCGATGAGTGATTATTCACCCTCGGGCTGGGTGAAGTATCTTTACCCTTTAGTTGTTGTCATATGCTACTCTGCCAACTCTATCTATTTGAACTATGGTCTGTAATAACTTCACTTTAATTTTATGTTGAACCCTGGTTTGTAAAACTATTGTTATCTAAGTCTTCCGCTATTTACTCCGATGTTATTTGTCAAAATGTTCAAGAGATTGTAACTGAATTGTGAGATGATCCTGCGGACATCGGGCACTGATGTAGCCCAGTAGCGGAACCGGTCTTAATCTCTTGGCTGTACGGATCGACTGTCAGTGGTTGACGGTGATCAGTGGGCCATGGGATTAGGGCCGTTACGTTACAATAGCGGGCCCCAGCCGTCAGGCCCTTCTCCTTCATGCCCACGCCCAGGCCAAAGGCCCGACTGGCCTTGACCGGCCGCTCGACCGAGTTGACCGCCCTCCTCACCGGCATGGTCTCCGGCGCCGGCGAGGACTCCAAACCCTACCCCTTGACCTGGCGCCCCGATCCCACCCCTCATATGGACTAGGACAGACACGGACAAGCGCTGGCGACGGCCATGGCGGCTCGGCCATGGCGAGAACGGCGGCGACGCGGCGTTCCGACCTCTAGGGCTCGGTAGCGACCCAAACTCCGATAGCACTGCACTCCCGTACTCCTCGCGAACACGCTGCACACCTTAACTCCAACAAAAACGACTCGAAACACTTCGGTCCACGATGGTGGCCATGGCGGCGCTTGCACCGACGGCGAGCCACGCGGACAGACCAAGACAACACGGTAGAGACCAAACTGAGGGACGCAACACGCCTAGGGACTCATCTCGACCAAGATGCGCGCGCTAGACTCGCTAGCGAAGCACCAGACCAAGGCTGGCCATGGTGACGGCGATGGCGGAGCTTGCGCCAATGGCAAGTCACGTGGACCGGTCGACCCACGACGGTAGAGACCCAAAACGCGAGCCGACCATGATCAGCAACGCAAGGCAGAGCTATTGGTGCGACTGGTTTGGCCGGGAAGGCTCCGAGCCAGGCTGGCTACGGCGAAGGGTTGTGCGGCGGCCGGCTACCGGCACTGGGGAAGAAGGTGGTGGTTATGGTGATTGGGAGCACTAGAGCTTGCGCTGACTAGCTCAAGAGAAGCGCAAGAGAAGGGCGGAGAGGATTGGGAGATGGAGGCGATAGAGACGCAGCGACGGCGGCAGAAAACGCCAGCGGAGGTGGCGCGGCCTCGGCCGGAAAGCAGAACAGGCGAGAGAGACGCGTAGAGCGGCGGCTGCTGCGTGGCTCAACCCGAAGACGCTAGCGCACTCATGCACTCCACGTCGCGCACAGCTTAGCAAGCACGCAGCTGCGTGGACGGCGGCATGGCGTGCGGGCAGACGGCGGCGGCGCGGCGGCCCGAGGTGCAGAGCACCTCGCTCTGCTTTCACTTCCCCTCCCTAAATCTACTGTAGCGATCCTAATCTCCCGCTTTCTCATTACTCCCGATTTTTGTACTGCATGACAAAAACTCGTAAAACAAAAGTTGCTCCAAATTTTGTGTTCTACAAGTTTGCTTTAAGAACCAAAGTCAAATTCTGCCTGGATTTTGAAATGGAGTTCAAATTCAAATTTGGACCAAACTGAATTTCAAAATTACTTTTGAATTTTCTGAACAACTTCAAATTTTTCCAATATAAAAGTTGTTCCTTATAAAATTATATACAACTTTGTTTTTGGTCTCATGTCAAAATTATGCTTAATTTTCAAACTATAGGAAAAGGGGTAAAACTGCTTTTGGGAATTGATTTCAATTTGAAACCCTAATCAATCTAGTTTTCCAAATTACTTCAGATTTTCTTTAAGAACATGAAAATCTATCTGAATAAAAGTTGTTTATTTGAAACTTCTCTACAACTTTGATTAAAGGACCAAAGTCTAATTCTTTTTAGTTTTTGAAATCTAGTTTAGGGGTCAAATTTAGGGTTTGAAATATTTCGAATTTATTCAAACTTTTGTACAGAAACTTTGAAAACTTTAAATACCAAAGTTGTACCTCTCAACAAGAGCTACAACTTTGCTTTTGAAATCACTTTGAAATTTAACATACTTTTTGACTTATAGAAAAGGGAATAAAAAGGATATAGAAAATTAAGGTTTTCTATTCACACTTGTCAATTCATGTGACACCTAACCACATCACTTTACGAAAGCATCACACAAGATCATGCAACACTCAAGCCAAACATATGAAGCATCACAACTATGCTTAAACACATGAAATGCTTTTATGCCATGATGTCAAATGATTATGCATACTAAACATATTGATTAGGATTTAATTACTGCTTAACACCAGGGGTGTTACATTAAGATTCCTTATACCATTTTGCTTGAGTTCTTCCATATGCTCCCTACGCCAAAATAGCCAATTAATTAGTTGACGTCACAAAAAAATAGTACAATAATTAATTATGGTATATTCCATCTTACTCGATCCGTGGTCTAGCTTCATCGCAGTTACTAATTATGTAGTGCCTCATCTTCCGAACCTCATCTCCACCAAATGTCTCGATAGTCTGTCCTCTTCTCTTGTAATCCATTTCACCAAATATGCTCAGACCAGACGACAGCTCATTCACAACTGTACTTTCATGACGATCCGCGCGATTCAGCTTGGTGTCGACATCAAAGAATCTAGAGCAAAATGTAAGGCACTCTTCGACTATGTATGCCTCAGCTATTGAACCTTCTGGGTGTGCCTTGTTCCTCACATAGCCTTTTACCGTACATAGATACCTCTCAACTGGATACATCCATCTATAACACACGGGCCCTCCAAGTTTAGCCTCCTCAGCTAGATGAACCGGCAAATGAATCATGATATCAAAAAATGCAGGTGGGAATACCATCTCAAGCCTACAAAGAGTCTATTTAATTGAAGTACTAAGTTTGTCAAGATCATCTTCTGCCAGCTCCTTCGAACAAAGTTCAGTAAAGAACCTACTCAGCTAAATCAATGGTGCGACAACATCTTCTGGCAAAATCTTTCTAACGACTAAGGGCAACAGTTTCTGCAGAATAATATGGTAGTCATGACTTTTACTCCAGATACCTTGCATGCATTTACATCAACACATCTCCTTATATTGGAGCTAAACCCATTAGGCATCTTCGCTCCTTGAAGAAATTGGCATAAACTTTTCTTGTCATCCTTATCTAAAAAGTACAAGGCTGGTGGCAAGGTATAACTATCATTGTGAATCACAGGGTGTTGATCTTGCCTTATCCCTAGGTGTTCCATGTCAAGTCGGGCCTTCTCGCTGTCCTTACATTTACCTTCAATTTCAAGCAAAGTACCCAATATGCTCTCACATATGTTTTTCTCAATGTGCATCACGTCTAAATTATGCCTTATGAGCAACGAAGACTAGTAAGGGAGCTTGAAAAAAATACTCTTTTTTCTCCAATTGTGCCATCTTTTATCTTCGTCACGCTTCCTCTTTTTTGATGTCACCTTTCCAAAACTCACTTGATCAAAAGTTTCATACTGCTCCAATACCTGTTGACCAGACAGTGGCACTGGAGCCTCCCTGGTTTCTACCTCATTATTGAAGCTGATCTTGTTCATTCGCCATGGATGGTCTGAGGGCAGAAAACGATGATGTCCCATGTAGCAGTGCTTGTTCCCAAATTTCAACCACAAATAATCTGTATCCTTGTGGCAGTACGGACATGCAAATTTGCCTTTTGTGCTCCAGCCAGAAAGCATCGCATATGCAGGAAAGTCATTAATTGTCCAAAGCAGAATAGCATATAGTTTAAAATTCTTCTTTACCTTATCATCCCATGTATTAATACCCTTTTCCCAAAGATCCTTAAGCTCATCAATGAGGGGCCTCAAATATACATCAATGTTCCTTCCAGGAGATTTTTTACCAGGTATCAACATCGACATGATCCAATAAGGTTGTTTCTCGAATAACCAAGGAGGCAAATTATAAGGGATTAAGATAACAGGTCATGTGGTGTATGTAACATTTTGCATGCCAAAGGGGTTGAAGCCATCAAAAGCAAGACCTAGCCTAATATTACGAGCGTCCTTTGCGAACCAATCATACTTCATATCCACGTGCTTCCATGCCTTTGAGTCAGCAGGATGACGCATTTTGCCATCATTGACCAATTCTTCCTTATGCCATCGCATTTGTGATGATGTGCTCTCTGTCATTGTCGGGGGACCACAAAAGGGGTACCCCCAATCAATGCAAAACAGATAAGTTAAACCTAGAGCACCAATTAATAAGAGACCTAACTAGTCTAACCCCCTAAAAAACCAACCCCTCGAGGCCTACAACGCCGGCCCACCGCCAGGAAGCCCGGGCTCGCCAAAGCCTTACCGACCACCTCATGGTAGCCTACCTCTCGAGCCCCGGCACATAGGCCTCGAGCCCACTACAGCCGTACATCGTTCCTCGAGACCCCACGTGGGGACCTTGAGCCTCTCTAACACGGTAACCTATCCCTCGAGACACATCATACCTCCCTCGAGCAGCGCCAGACATCGGATACCAGACATCATATACCTCGAGACCCTCGACCTCCTGGGGATTTCGAGGGACCAGCTCCGACCCAGCGTCGGGGGGTTCCACGGAGTCGTACCAGGGAAGAAGGCCCACCCCCTCGGGCGCATCGACCTACCTATTTATTTTGGCACGCCGGCCAACTTCCGGCGGGAGACGCTCACCTTCGAGGTGGTTGGGTTCCAAGGGACCTACCACGCCATCATCGGTAGGGCTGGCTACGCCAAGTTCATGGTGGTCCCCAACTACACATACTTGAAGCTCAAGATGTCGGGGCCGAAAGGGGTCATCACCGTCGACACCTCCTACGAACACGCGTACCACTGCGACGTGGAGTGCGTCGAGCGTGGGTAGGCCAACGTCCAAGTCGACTCACTCGAGGCCCTGGCTGCCCTGGCCACCGAGGCCCCTGAAGCAAAGCGCCACGCCGGCACCTTCGAGCCGGCAGAGCACACCAAGCAGATACCCATCGACCCGACCTCGTCCGACGGCAAGACGCTGGCCATCAGCGCCAGCCTCGAGCCTAAATAGGAAGCAATGCTCGTCGACTTTCTCCACGCGAACATCGACATGTTTGCGTGGAGCCCCTCGAACATGCCAGGCATACCGAGGGGAGTCGCCGAGCACGCCTTGGAGATCCAGACCGGGTCCAGACCGGTGAAGCAACGCCTGCGCCGCTTCGACGAGAAGCGTAGGATCATCGACAAGGAGCTGCACAAGCTTTTGGCGGCTGGATTCATCAAGTAGGTATTTCACCCGGAGTGGCTAGCTAACCCTGTACTAGTTAGGAAAAAGAATGGAAAAATGCGGATGTGTGTAGACTACACTGGTTTGAATAAAACATGTCCAAAAGTTCCATTTCCTTTACCTAGAATTGATCAGATTGTCGATTCCACTGCGGGGTGTGAAGTACTTTCATTTCTCGATGCGTATTCCGGCTACCACCAGATTAAGATGAAAGAATCCGACGAGCTTGCTACCTCTTTTATTACGCCTTTTGGTATGTATTGCTATGTTACAATGCCCTTCGGCCTTCGAAACGCCGGGGCAACATATCAGCGTTGTATGCAGCATGTCTTTGGCGAACACATAGGCAAAACCATCGAGGCCTACATCGATGACATCGTGGTCAAGACCAAGAAAGTTGGGGACCTCATCAGCGATCTCGAGACCACGTTCGAGTGCCTCCGGGCCAAGAATGTGAAACTCAACCCCGAGAAATGTGTCTTTGGTGTGCCTCAAGGCTTGCTACTTGGCTACATTGTCTCACAATGGGGGATCGAGGCCAACCCCGAAAAGATCTCAGCAGTCACGAGGATGGGCCCAATTCGAGACCTCAAGGGCTTACAGAAAGTGACAGGCTGTTTAGCCGCTCTCAGCAGGTTCATCTCAAGGCTAGGGGAAAAGGCGCTACCCCTCTACCGCCTGCTGAAGAAAACGGAACGCTTTGCGTGGACCGTCGAAGCCGAGGAGGCCCTAACCAAGTTGAAGAGGTTGCTGACTTCCGCGCCAATTGTCGTGCCACCACGACCAGCTCAGGGTGATGATCCCCCCGAGCCTCTCCTCCTCTATGTGGCCGCAACCACCCAGGTGGTCAGCGTGGTCATTGTCGTCGAGAGACACGAGGAGGGTCACGCGCTACCAGTCCAACGGCCGGTGTACTTCATCAGTGAGGTGCTCTCCGAGGCCAAGGTCCGGTACCCACACATCCAGAAGCTGCTCTACGGCATCATCATCACGAGGCGCAAGCTCCAGCATTATTTCCTCGCTCATCCCATGACGGTGGTATCGTCCTTCCCCCTCAGAGAGATCATCAACAACCGAGAGGCCACGGGGCGCATCGCCAATTGGTCTGCCGAGCTGATGGGGGAGGCCATCACCTACGCTCCACAAAAAGCCATCAAGTCGCAAGCGTTGGCGGACTTCGTTGCTGAGTGGACCGACACCCAGCTCCCGCTGGCACAAATCCAAGCCAAGCTCTGGACTATGTACTTCGACGGGTCCCTCATGAAGACAGGGGCAGGCGTAGGCCTGCTCTTCATCTCACCCCTCGGAGTCCACATGCGCTACCTGCTGCGCTTGCACTTCCCCGCCTCCAACAACATCGCTGAGTACGAGGCCCTCGTCAACGGGCTGCGCATCGCCCTCGAGCTTGGGGTCCGACGCCTCAACGTTCGAGGGGACTCGCAGCTCGTCATCAACAAGGTCATGAAGGCCTCGAGCTGCATCGATCCCAAGATGGAAGCATACTGCGGAGAAGTGCGCAAGCTAGAAGACAAGTTCTATGGCCTCGAGCTCAACCACATTGCTCGAAAGTACAACGAGGCCGCAGACGAGCTGGCCAAGTTAGCATCCACGCGCGGCACCGTCCCACCAGATGTCTTCTCGAGGGACATTTTCGAGCCATCCGTCAAAATCGGCCCGGGGGCTGGCCCCTCGACGCCACCCCTCAAGCCGGACACGGGGGATCGACCTTCAACGCCACCCCTCTAGAACGACCCCTCGACATCCGCTGAGGCAATGTAGATCGACGCACTCGCCTCTTCTTCATCACGACCCCTCGACTGGCGGACGCCCTTCCTCGACTACCTGATGCAAGGCGTGCTACCAGAAGACAAGACGGAGGCCCGACGCATCGCTCGAAGGGCCAAGACCTACGTCATCTACGGCGACGAACGAGAGCTGTACCATCGAAGCCCATCAGGAATCCTTCAGCGCTGCATCCCCCTCGAGGAAGGACGCAGGCTCCTCGACGACATGCACTCGGGGGCTTGCGGCCATCACGCAGCGCCAAGGACCTTGGTGGGGAACTCCTTCCGCCAAGGCTTCTACTGGCCAACCGCCATTGGAGACGCCAAGCGCCTGGTTCGAGCCTGCCAAGGGTGTCAGTTCTACGCCAAGCAGACGCACCAGCCCACGCACGCCCTGCAGATGATCCCCATCACTTGGCCGTTTGCCGTCTGGGGGCTCAACCTCATGGGTCCCCTCAAGATGACAAATGGAAAGTACACGCATGTGCTCGTGGCCGTCGACAAATTCACCAAGTGGATCGAGGCTAAGCCTATAGGCAACCCCACCTCCGAGAAGGCCGTCGAGTTCATCTCCGACATCATGTACCGGTTTGGGGTGCCTAACGTCATCATCATCGACAATGGCACACAATTCACGGGCAAAAAGTTCACCAACTTCTGCGACGACAACAACATCCGCGTGAACTGGGCCTCGGTCGCATACCCTCAATGCAACGGACAGGTCGAGTGCGCCAACGGCATGATACTCCACGGGCTGAAGCCGAGGCTGTTCAAGACCCTCAAGAATTTTGGAAAGAGGTGGGCTGCAGAGCTCCCCTCGGTGCTATGGGGCCTCAGGACTACGCCGAGTCGAGCCTCTGGGTTCACTCCGTTCTTCCCAACATACGACGCCAAGGCTGTCTTGCCTACGGACCTCGAGTACGGCTCCCCTCGACTTCAAGCCTACAACGAGCAAACCAATGACGAGAGGCTCGCCAACGCCAAGGACCAGCTCGAGGAGGCTCGAGACGTAGCGCTCATCAACTCCGTGCGCTACCAGCAAACACTTCGACGCTACCACAACAAGCACGTGCGCAAAAGGGACCTAGCGGTGGGGGACCTCGTGCTTCGACGGCTGCAAGATAATCGAGGGCGCCACAAGCTCACCCCTCCATGGGAGGGCCCATACACCATAGCTGAGGTGCTCAAGCCAGGAACATACAAGCTCTACGACGGTCAAGGTAGGATCCTGGCGAATGCGTGGAACATATCTCAGCTACGTCGCTTCTACCCTTAAGGGCCTCGAGGCCTCGTACATTTTGTTGCTTTGTACAAACACGTCAAATATGAATGAACAAACTCATGCACTGTCTTTCATTTTACTTAGCAACTTAAGGTAGCCTTGACCCTGCTGTAACAGAACTGACCAATTTGCACCAGATTAAGCACCGAAAACCTCCGCTCTCGCAGAAATCATCGAGTACTTAAGCTCGTACAAACCCGGTAGTCCGGAAATCTCGAAGGATTTCAAATCATTCAACGACATCCAGCCAAGATCGTACTTGTTCCACGAACATGCTCACGGGTTACAACACAGTTGCACACAGTTCAAATTACATCGGAGTACGAAATAATATTACAAAACATAGTTTGATAGTAGTAGCGGAAGCAACATAGTCTTTGAAACATAAGTTTGGATTGTTCATAAATACGGTGCCATCAGTTGACTGGGTCCACAAAAGCAACAGATGAGATAAGTGTTGACCATGCCCTTGGTCTAGTCATCACCCGTTACCGGGTACAAGCAGTTCTCGCAGTAACCATAAAAGCACTGGCCATCTGCAACAACAAGGGAATAAAACCCTGAGTACGAGAAGGTACTCAGCTAGACTTACCCGTCATAAACCAAAAATAATGAGACTCCAAGGATTATGTAGGCTATATGGGTGGGGTTGGCTGTACATACTCTTTTGCATGAAAGCTTTAGTAATAAAACTCAGTTTCAGATGTTGGCAATTGCTTTTAGTCATTAACTCTACCTTACTAGATTTGCACCTGTACTAAACAAGCACTTGCTAATTAATCAATCAAGAGTGACTATTCATCAATAGCCTTTCAGATTCCATAACCATTTTAGTTCCATAAGTTCTACGGGAGATGATCTAAAGTCAACTGCTCACTGTCCATGAGCGATGACGATTATAATCGATTCCTACCCAGCTGGGGATAAAATGTCTCACACTCGCCCGGCACATTCCGGCTACGGCAGTCGTAAGCTGCCAGTCAGGAGATTTGAGAACACAAGGCGCGGGACGGCCATGGGCCCTTCTACACCGGGGGTTATCTCAGTGCCAGGTCGCTCAATCTATAACTGCCCACGGTCATGCCAGGTCGATCAGGCCCTGCCTGCCCTCGGACCATGCCAGGTCGATCAGAATAGTTGCCCATGGTACAGTTGAGGCCCTGGGTGTTAGGCGTCAACATCTCCATCTCCGGCTCGAATAACCTTACTCGGCTTCACGGGAGGTACTCAGACCAACTCCGTTAAGTGATCGACTCGTTCAATTTGACTGAAGGGACATTCCCGAACGGGTCCTATGCGACACAGACGGGAGCCTACTAGCACACAGAACCCATGTCCTGCTGCTCTTACATCCCGCCTCCGTCTCAGATTAATTATCACATGGTTATCTCATGATAGCACAGGCTAAACATGATCAGTATCCATCTATTGCGGGAGACAGGGAATCACCCGACTTTTACCGATCTAAGCAGGGCTAAGCATATAACGAGCCTAGACCTAAACAGGGATATCAAGATATATTGCAGGTGGACAAGGATAAGTAATAGTGCATCAACGGTAGCAATCAACTCCTATAACCTAATGCATCATTCATCATCAGGTTAACTAGAAAACATTTGCAAACCGTAGGAGTTAGCATGCTCCGGGGCTTGCCTTTCTCAAAGTCCGACGGACGGTGATCGCGGCACTCGGGCAACTCGTCGGCGTCGGTCCCTCCGGCTTCTTCTGTCAGGTTCTCCTCCGGACTGGGCTCTTCCAGTATCGACTGGGTCTAGATCTCCTCCGCTGATCCTGTATGATGCATAAAGTGCATGAATAGGATGAATGCACATAGAATGCATATGTGATGCACATGATCGACAGCAATCAGGAGATAGGCACATGTCATCTACTGCATTCTCTTCAACAAGGTAGTCAACATCATCCCACTATTTAACCTAACATAGTCAATTGATTAAGCTATGTTGTCACCACCTCAAAGTTTACTTAATGAGTTTATTACCCTCTAAATACTTGCTGAAATAAATCTATTTACACATGCTTTAAACAGCAACCTAACCTAGGTAGCTTCAGAAAAATCTACAGAAATTACTGGGAGTTAACAACACCTAATCTAGCTCCCTGTCCAAATTTCATCTCATTTGGACTTAAACTCCATTCTCTATGAAAAAGACAAATTCTATCATGGAAAGGTGCTTTGAACTACACACCCTAGCACAAAGTGTCAAACAACAGATTTCTTATTTTTCTACTGAGCTTCCTAGTACAAGAGCAATGTGCTTAAATTCTCAGGTTCATATTCCTCATATTTTAATTACTACAAAATAAACAAGGAAACGACATTTAACCATTTTAAAAGCTACTGTCAAATTAATTCACAGAACAACCTCATATTATATTTTTCTCTGAAACTACACCTTCATACAAACCTAACAAAACCGGAATCACATTTTTCTGACTGATATATAATTAGTTATGCATTTTCCAAGTTATCAGCACTTTTCTAATGTCCGGTGGCTCGAGGGGCTCCCGCCGGATCGGATCCATGACTGGGCCGACCTAGTCAGGGTCTTCGACGGGAATTTCAAGGGACCTGCGTGCGTCCAGGCAACCCCTGGGACCTACGGCGTTGCAGGCAGGCGGCGGACGAGCCCCTCCGCTTTGCTCGACGGTTCTCGAAGCAGCGTCTCGAGCTCCCCCACGTGCCTGACGAGGACGTCATCTCAGCGTTCCTCGCGGGCACGACATGCCAAGAGCTTGTTCATGAGCTAGGACGCTACCGTCCCGGGACGGTCGAGGACCTGATGGATCGCGTCACCAGCTTTGCTTCGGGCGACGAAGCAGTGGGGGCCTTCTTTGGCCGTACCACGGACAAAGGCAAGGCGGTGATCGCGCCGGAGGGGCTCACAACAAAGGCAACGACGCCAAGAACGACAACAATGACGGCAACAAAAGGAAGAAAAACAAACGCAAGGGCCAGAAGGCGAAGCGTGGCGCCGATGACGACGACGACAAAGAGGTGCTCGCGGGCGCCCTCGAGCCTAAGAAGCCCCGAGGCCCCCCCGATGGGGCTGTTTCGACCAGATGCTCGAGGATCCCTGTACCTACCATAGGGGCCCCGTAAACCACAAGTTGAAAGACTGCCGACTGTTGAAGGGCTACTACTCCAAGCTCGGCGATAAGAGGGAAGACGCGCCTAAGGGAAAGGATACCGATCGACGCGGCGGCAGAAACGCAGATGGCGACTTCCCCCCGGTGCGCGACTGCTACATGATCTACGGGGGCCGACCGTCGGGCTCTCAGCTCGAGAAAGAAAGAAGGAGCGCCGGGAAATCTTTTCGCTTGGCCACGACGCCCCCCGGTATCTTGACTGGTCCGATGCGCCAATCACGTTCGACCGTGACGACCATCCGGACCGTGTCATAAACCCGGGGCTTACCCCCTCGTCGTCGACCCCATCATAATCGACGTTCGGTTCTCCAAGGTGTTGATGGATGGGGGCTTGAGCCTCAACATCATATACCTCGAGACCCTCGACCTCCCTGGAGATTTCAGAGGGACAGCTCCGACCCAGCGTCGGGGGTTCCACGGAGTAGTACCAGGAAAGAAAGCCCACCCCCTTGGGCGCATCGACTTGCCGGTCTGCTTCGGCACACCGGCAAACTTCCGTCAGGAAACGCTCACCTTCGAGGTGGTCGGCTTCCAAGGGACCTACCACGCCATCATCGGCCGGCCAGGCTACGCCAAGTTCATGGCGATTCCTAACTACACGTACTTAAAGCTCAAGATGCCGGGGCCAAAAGGGGTCATCACCGTTGACACCTCCTACGAGCACGCATACCACTGCGACGTGGAGTGCGTCGAGCGGGGGGAGGCCAACGTCCACCTCGACTCGCTCGAGGCCTTGGCAGCTCTGGCCACCGAGGGGGCCCCAGAAGCAAAGCGTCACGCCGGCAACCTTCGAGCCGGCCGAGCACACCAAGCAAATACCCGTCGACCCGACCTCGGCCAATGGCAAGACGCTGACCATCAGTACCAGCCCGAGCCCAAATAGGAAGCAGTGCTCGTCGACTTTCTCCGCGCGAACATCGACATGTTTGCGTGGAACCCCTCGGACATGCCGGGCATACCGAGGGAAGTCGCCGAGCACGCCTTGGAGATCCAGGCCGGGTCCAGACCGGTGAAGCAACGCCTGCGCTGCTTCGACGAGGAAAAGCGCAGGATCATCGGCGAGGGAGGTGCACAAGCTATTGGCGGCCGGATTCATCAAGGAGGTATTTTACCCAGAGTGGCTAGCTAACCCTGTACTAGTTAGGAAAAGAATGGAAAAATGCGGATGTGTGTAGATTACACTGGTCTGAATAAAGCATGTCCAAAAGTTCCATTTCCTTTACCTAGAATTGACCAGATCGTCGATTCCACTGCTGGGTGCGAAGTGCTTTCGTTCCTTGATGCGTATTCCGGCTACCACCAAATTAGGATGAGAAAATCCGATGAGCTCGCGAACCTCTTTTATCACGCCATTTGGTATGTACTGCTATGTTACGATGCCCTTCGGCCTTCGAAACGCCGGGGCAACGTACCAACGATGTATGCAGCACATCTTTGGCGAGCACATAGGCAAGACCGTCGAGGCCTACGTCGATGACACCTTGGTTAAAACTAAAAAAGTAGGGAACCTCATCAGCAACCTCGAGACCACGTTCGAGTGCCTCCGGGCCAAGAATGTGAAGCTCAACCCCGAGAAGTGTGTCTTTGGTGTGCCTCGAGGCATGCTACTTGGCTACATCGTCTCGCAACGGGGGATCGAGGCAAACCCTGAAAAAATCTCAGCAGTCACGAGGATGCGCCCGATTCGTGACCTCAAGGGCGTACAGAAAGTAACAGGCTGCCTAGCCGCTCTCAGCAGATTCATCTCGAGGCTGGGGGAAAAAGCACTACCCCTCTACCGCCTACTAAAAAAGACGGAACACTTTGCGTGGACCGCCGAAGCCGAGGAGGCCTTACCAAGTTGAAGGGGCTGCTGACTTCTGCATCAATTCTCGTGCCCCCGCGACCAGCCGAAGGTGACGATTCCCCCGAGCCCCTCCTCCTCTATGTGGCCGCAACCACTCAGGTGGTTAGCGCGGTCATAGCCGTCGAGAGGCACGAGGAGGGTCATACATTGCCGGTCCAGCGACCGGTATACTTCACCAGTGAGGTACTCTCCGAGGCCAAGGTCCGGTACCCGCACATCCAAAAGCTGCTCTACGGCATCATCGTCACAAGGCGCAAGCTCCAGCACTACTTCCTCGCTCATCCCATGACGGTGGTGTCGTCCTTCCCCCTCGGAGAGATCGTCAACAATCGGGAGGCCACGGGGCGCATCGCCAAGTGGTCCGCCGAACTGATGGGGGAGACCATCACCTATGCCCCGCGAAAGGCCATCAAGTCGCAAGCGTTGGCGGACTTCGTTGCCGAATGGACCGACACTCAGCTCCCGCCGGCACAGATTCAGGCCGAACTCTGGACCATGTACTTCGATGGATCCCTCACGAAGACGGGGGCGGGAGCAGGCCTGCTCTTCATCTCACCCCTCGGAGTACACATACGCTAC
Source organism: Coix lacryma-jobi var. lacryma-jobi (assembly GCA_009763385.1). Taxonomy (NCBI): domain Eukaryota; kingdom Viridiplantae; phylum Streptophyta; class Magnoliopsida; order Poales; family Poaceae; genus Coix; species Coix lacryma-jobi. Next base: position 252,650 of record VDCT01000472.1, on the reverse strand, counting down.
CTGCTTCGCTTGCACTTCCCCGCCTCCAACAACGTCGCCGAGTACGAGGCCCTCGTCAATGGGCTGCGCATCGCCCTCGAGCTCGGGGTCCGACGGCCTCGACGCCCGAGGAGACTCGCAGCTCGTCGTCAACCAGGTTATGAAGGCTTCAAGCTGCATCGATCCCAAGATGGAGGCATACTGCGGGGAGGTGCGCAAGCTGGAAGACAAGTTTTACGGCCTCGAGCTCAACCACATAGCTCGGAAGTACAACGAGGCCGTAGACGAGCTGGCAAAGTTGGCGTCCACGCGCGGCACGGTACCGCCAGATGTCTTCTCGAGGGACGTCTTCGAGCCATCCGTTGAGGTCGACCCGGGGGCTGGCCCCTCGACGCCACCCCTCGAGCAAGACACGGGGGCTCGACTCTCAACGCCACCCCTCGAGAAAGACCCCTCGACGTCCGCGGAGGCGATGCAGGTCGACGCACACGCCTCTTCGTCATCACGGCCCCTCGACTGGCGGACGCCCTACCTCGACTACCTGACGCGAGGCGAGCTACCAGAAGACAAGACGGAGGCCCGATGCATCGCTCGAAGGGCCAAGACCTACGTCATCTACGGCGACGAACGGGAGCTATACCGACGAAGTCCGACTGGGATCCTTCAACGCTGCATCCCACTCGAGGAAGGGCGCAAGCTCCTCGACGATATGCACTCGGGGGCTTGCGGCCACCACGCAGCGCCGAGGGCCCTGGTTGGGAACGCCTTCCGTCAAGGCTTCTATTGGCCGACCGCCATTGGGGACGCCAAGCGTTTGGTCCAAGCGTGCCATGGGTGTCAATTCTATGCCAAGCAAACGCACCAGCCCGCACACGCCCTGCAGATGATCCCAATCACTTGGCCATTTGCCGTTTGGGGGCTCGACCTTGTGGGTCCCCTCAAAAGGACAAGTGGAGGTACACACACATGCTCGTGGCCGTCGACAAGTTCACCAAGTGGATCGAGGCTAAGCCGATAGGAGACCCCACCTCCGAGAGGGCTGTCGAGTTCATCGCCAACATCATGTACCGGTTACGGGGTGCCTAATGTCATCATCACCGACAATGGCACCCAATTCACGGGCAAAAAGTTCACCAACTTCTGCGATGACAACAACATTCGCGTAACCTGGGCCTCGGTCGCATACCCCCAATGCAACGGGCAGGTCGAGCGCGCCAACGGCATGATACTCCATGGGCTAAAGCCGAGGCTGTTCAAGACCCTCAAGAATTTCGGAAAGGGGTGGGCTACAGAACTCCCTCGGTGCTGTGGGGCCTCAGGACTACGCCGAGTCGAGCCACCGGGTTCACTCCGTTTTCCTAACCTACGGCGCCGAGGCCGTCTTACCTACGGACCTCGAGTACGGCTCACCTCGACTTCGAGCCTACAACGAGCAAACCAGCGACGAAAGGCTCGCCAACGCCAAGGACCAACTCGAGGAGGCCCGAGACGTGGCGCTCATCAACTCTGCACGCTACCAGCAAACACTTCGATGCTACCACGACAAGCACGTGCGCAAAAGGGACCTGGCAGTGGGGGACCTCGTGCTTCGACGGCTGCAAGATAATCGAGGGCGCCATAAGCTCACCCCTCCGCGGGAAGGCCCAAACACCGTGGCCGAGGTACTCAAGCCAGGCACATACAAGCTCTACGACGACCAAGGCAGGATCCTGGCGAACGCGTGGAACATATCTCAGCTACGTCGCTTCTACCCTTAAAGGCCTCGAGGCCTTGTTCATTTTATCACTTTGTACAAACATGTCAAAATGAATGAACAAACTCGTGCATTGTCGTTCATGTCGCTTCGCATCTTAAGGTAGCCTCGACCCTGCTTTGCTCAGGGTCAAGCCTCCCTCGGGGGCTGACGGGGGGGCCTCCCCCCCCCAGACTCCGGAAAAAATACGTGTTTTCTTTTCTAAAAATTTTGACCCTCGTCTCGACTCGTGCCTCGAGTGAACTAGCGATGTCTAAATCCTAAAGTACCTCGAGCCTCCAAGGTGGGGGGGCGTCGACGTAGACAGACACCTACGCCCCCGGGCTACGGTGCCCTACCTACGCCTCCCCTCGAGGGGCTCGCAACGTATCGAAGGAACACAGACTAAGTTAGCAGAAACTCGAGCTTGCGACAAAGAGAAGTGGTCAGACGCATTTGAAAGGAAAACAACCCCTTTTAAATAAACAAGTCATATATACATTCGGGTCTCGACGTACCCTCATTCACGTCATAAAATTCTTACAAGGGCCCCGGTGCCCAAATTTGGCGCGCAGGCCCTAGTCTTCGTCGGTGCGGTACTCCTCCCCGAGGTCTTCCGCGGCGGGCTCAACCTCGACGCCCGAGCTCGAAGGAGGAGGGCTCCCGACACCGCTGCTGGCGTCAGGAGGCAGCACGTCCTCCTTGAAGATCTTCGCGAGCGACGTCCCCGACCTCTCCATCCTCTCCAAAATTTTGTCGACACGGCGGTTGTTCCACTCCTCATCCTTCCCCTCGATCTCGATGAAGCCATTCGCGACAACGTGGACCGGGAAGCGGAAACCGGAGCGAACGACCACGAGTGTCTGCTTGACGCCGTGATGGAGAGCTTGCCGGACACGGTCCCGCGCGGCTGCGTCGAAGAAGCACAAGGCGTCGACCAAGGCATCGCCCCGAGCCACTGCACCTTCTGCCGCGGTCACAGGAGGAGCACCCCACATGGGGCCGAGCCGGTCGAGAGAAGAGTGAGCCCGCTCCGCCACCATCGTCTCGTCTTGGAGCTGGTCCAAGAGAGCCTGGTTCGTCCCGCGGAGCTCCTCGACCGTCTTCTCGACCCCTGCGCAACAAACAAGGAAGAGTGAGACTGCGGCGTAACAAAGAACTTCGAGACCCAAACAAGAACAAGGTGTAAGCCCCACCGTCGCAGTGTTGCCCCAGTGCGGCGAGGTCGCTGGTCAGGCCCTCAGCACGCTGCTCCAGCCTGCGCTTCTCGGCCAGCGTGAGGAGCTTCTCGGACCTAAGGTCCTCGATCAGCCGGCCCGCCTCTACCAGGGCCAGATCCTTGCGGATCACCTCCTGCCGCGCCGCCCCCTCGGCAGCTCGGGCGGTGGCGGCACCACTCTTGGCGTCTTCAGCCTCTTTTCTTGCCGCCTCCGCTGCGGTTCGGGCAGCGGCGGCCTCGCCACGGGCGTCAGCAGCCTCCTGCTTCGCCGCCTCGGCTTCAGCCCAGGCAGAGGTAGCCTCGCTTCGGGCGTCCGCGGCCTCCTTCCTCGACGCTTCGAGAACGGCGGCGGCCTCCTCCTTGGATCGAGCGACCTCGCCTCGAGCCACCCGGACCTCCGCCTCCGCCTCGTTAAGCCGGCTCGCCATCTGGGCGTTCCGGCTCAGCTCTGCGCGGAGATCTCGAAGCTCCGCCTCAGCCCGCGCGAGGGCGGCTGACACCTGTGCGGACCGGCCCGCCTCCTCGGAGCAGGACCGCTCCGCCTCCGCCATAAGCACGGCCACCTCCCGGAAGATGGACCGCACCTCGCGCGGGCCCCCCCGCTGGGCCGGCTGCTCGATGGGAACCACGGCAAGGGGCGGGCTCAGTGGGACGGGAAACGGCCATACCGGTCGGTCGAGCTCGATGTCGGGCAGATCCTCCTCCGCCTCGAGCTGCCCCGACAGCGACCCGCCGCCCGACGGCACGAGCCCCGACTCCCTCCGTCCCTCCGCCAGCACTTCCTGTTGCGGATCGATCGAGGGAAGGCTCGACCCCGGGCCCTCTTCCCTGGTCGGGCCCTCCGGCGCCTTGTCGGCGCTAGTCGGCACCTCGGGCGCCTCCACCGTCATCAAGCCCGCGGCGAGGAGCGGCCCCTGCTCCAGCTCGTTCAGGAGGTCCTCCACCGTCGGCTCCTTCTCCACCGACGCCTCTCCCCCCTTCCCTCCTCCGCAGCCCGGCCCGTGCTGGTCAGAGCCACAAGGGGTGCAGTCTCCTCAGCCCCAGACGCCGGCGGGGCCGTGCTCGCCCCAGGCGCTTCCCCCGGAACAGCCGTCGTGGTGAGGGGAAGGATGGCGCTCCCAGTTGGCACCATCACGGGAGGAGGAGGAGGGGGAGGAGGCAGCGCTTCGGCGGATACGGTGGTGGCAGGCTCGATGCCATGAGCTGAGGCCCCTGCAATACGAGATGACAGAGATGTCAGAACCAGGAAGAGTACCTCGACCCCTGTGGTCGATGGCGACGGCCTCACCAAAATTCGCGACGATCATCCGGCCCCCTCGAGCCATGGCAGCTCGGGCCTTCTCCAGCCAAGCGGCTTCTCTAGCGGAGGAAGGTGCCATACCTCGAGGTGCCTGTGCCTCGACGGGGCTCGAGGTCTTGGCCCGCTTGGACGAAGCGAGGTCCACCTCCTGGTAGGAGCGCTTCCCCCTGAGAAGATGGAGATGGCACGCGTCATCAAAAGCAAAGAGGTGAAGCCTCACTACCGACGAGACCCAAGGAAACTACTCACCCGAAGCGGCGGCTGGGCTTCTTCCCGGAATCGCCGGACCCACTCGGGGGCTTCAAGCCCACCCCACGGCTCGAGCCCTGCGCCTGGGCCGTCTCCACAGGGCTGGGATGGGGGGAGGGCTCCCGACGCCTCCCATGGCTCGACCTCGAGGGAGAGCCCTCCTTCCGCCCCACATCGCGGGAGGGCGACCGTACCACCCTCGTGCTGACGTCGTGGCGCTCGCCCTGGCGCGGGCTCCGGGACCTGCTCCGGCGCCCGCGCTGGTGGTCGCGCCCTCCCGCGTCCGCTTCCGTGTCCCGGCGGCGGTACGGCGATGGACTCCGGGGACGCTCGCGCCCCAGGTCACGAGACGCTCGGGGGCTCCCTCCCCGACGCTCATGATGGCGTGGGCTCGACGCCTCTTCTTGGCGCCCGCTCCTCCGCGGGCTCGACGGCGCCCTTGACGGCTCGCGGGGGTCGGGCCCGAAACCCTTCTCGACCTGTCGACCGCCTCTCGAGGCCCGACCCCTCTCGAGACCCCCCGTCTGGGCTGACGCGGGGGCGGCCTCCGTTGGCGCTGTGGCGGAGGCGCTCCGGGTCCGGGGCTTCCTTACGACCAGGGGCACGTCCGGCGCGGAGCTCGACGGACCTCGGGCCCCCGACGAGGCAGGGATCGGCGCCACCTTCCGCGGCTGCGTCCCGCGTGCCCCTTTTGTCGGTGGGACCTCCAGTGTACCCTCCTGCACAGAGGAGTGGTCAGCCCTGTCATCGACAAGCCCCGCGCGCATCAAGCGCGCATCCATCCCCTCATCGTCGTCCTCCTCCTCGTCACCACTCTCCTCCTCCGAGCTCGAGGAGCTCAGCTCGGGGGACCCGTCCCCAGGCTGACGGTTACGACGAGCCTTCGCCAGTCTCTGCTCCCGAGCTAAGCGACGCAAGTTTTTATCTTTCTCTTTCTTCTTTTTGGCATCCTTGCTCTCCTTGTCCTTCTGAGTAGAGAGGCGCCTCACCTGAGAATCCGCGGCGTCCTCCCTCACCGGGGGCCTCGACGCGCGACAAGTAAATGCCCCCTGAAGAAAGAAGAAGCGTGATGAGACAAACCATAAGACGGATGCAAACGGATCGAAGGAGAAAGAAGGGGGAGGAGGCTCGAGATAGCTCGACTCGAGGGAGGCTTACCAGATCGAGACACCCCTCTTCGGGTGCCATCGCAACCAGGTGGGAGAGTTCAGGGACGAACGGCCCCTGGATCGTGATCGACACCCGGGAGACGCCCTCGTTCCGGGACAGCCTCTCTTCGGCCATCCTCGAGCGATTGAGCGCCTCGAGCTGAGCCTGCGGGCCCATCTCGTGCATAAGAAGGGGGCGGTCCGCCAGCGGAAGAACTCTTCGCTGGTGGAACGCCCAAATGACCGCTTGCACGGTCAGCTTCTTCTCATCCACCAGCGTCTTCATCATCTCCATCAGCGGGGCCAGGTGGCGTTGCCTGTCCGCCGCAACGCCCCAGGTCCACTTCTCCGAGCGTTGAGTGAGGACCCTACCGGTGTACTGCGGAAGGAGGCCACCTTCGTTCCGCAGATAGAACCAATGGTCGTCCCACCCGGCCTGGTTGGTGGAAAGCTTGTATCGCAGGTACTCGCGGGGGACATTGGCCGACGAGGTCCCCGCCCTCGCGGTAATGGCAAGGGAGCCCATGCGCACGGGCCGCCTCCCGCTGGGCTTCAGGGACTTGATGAAGAGCTCGCCCCGGAAGAGATGGACGAACATCTCCCAGTGCGGCTCCATCTTTAGGTACCCCTCGCACACCGCGGCGAATATGGCGGCGTGCGAGATGGAGTTGGGGGAGAAGTGTTGCAGCTCCACCTCGAAATGGTGGGCCAGCCCTCGCAAGAAGCGGCTCGGCGGGACGCCGAGCCCCATACGGTGGTAGCGCGTGAAGCTCACCACGTACCCCTCCGGCGGGTGCGGCTCCCGGTGCTCCGCCGACGGGATAACCCACCATGCGGGTCCCTCCTCCGGGTTGGGGCGCAGAAGCCCCTGGGCCACCAGCGAGTCCATTTCGCTCTGCGTCACCTTCGACGGGCTCCAGTCCTCGGCCGGCAGCATCTGTGTCTGGGCGGCCATGACGGTGGCGCGGCGCGGATCCGAGCAGCGGACGGGCGGCCGGAAATCCCCAATCGACTAGCTCGAAGGAGAGGGCGCGTAAAGGCTACGGCGGCGGCGAAGGCAAAGGCAAAGTAAAGGGTTCTTTTTCCCCTCTTTCGATATTTATAGGGGGAAATCCAGACGGGCGGGATCTCCCACGACGTAAAAAGGTAACCGAATGCATTCAATGCGCCCACCTAACCGCGTCTCGAGCCGGATGCAGGATACACGCGTTACCTCTCCATTCGCTCCACTACCCGGGCCCGCCACGACCGTCGCTCCGGCTTCGCGCCCGCCGCTCTCCCCGACGGTTTCCGCCTAAAAAGGCGTGCCCAACGGGCAGAAGGACTCCCAGACGACGGAGGCTTCTTCATAAAGGTAAAAACGGGCCCCGGCCCTAAGTCTCTAAGCAGCAAAGGCTGGCCCTCGAAAAGGGTTCGACAGCCGGCTTCGAGCACCCGAGTCAGGGACACCAAGGGGCGCCACTCGCGGCATTACTCGAGGGCCAAGACCTCGAGGCCCCTCACGTGTATCCAAGGCGGGGAGCTCGACGTGCAGTGAGATCCCCTCAGAGGGAGGCATCGAGCCACTGGGTCCTATCGAATGGACCCGGCACTCCTGCAGACTGAGCACCCATGCTTTATGAGACGGCCTCCGGGCCACAGTCGACCCCTAACGAACGGGGCACGAGCTCTCACTTGGATTCCCCGTTACCAGCTCACCGGGAACCTCGATACTCGCCCACTCGGGATAGTACGAGGCATCCCCCCTCGCATCCGATCGAAAGGACTCGCGGGATGACAAGCCAGGGCAATCGGCATGCCGGACAGCTCGAGGAGCCGGCCAGTCGGTTCAGCCTGGCACCCCTCGACGAAAGAGGGTCTAAAAACTCGGACAGTTGCGACTAATCTCTTTTCTTTGTGTGAGCATGAGATTTTCAGGCCTCGGGTGAAAGCTCGACCCCCGTCTCGCCTGAGCCCTCGAGACCAGGCCCAGGACAAACGCTCGTTCTCCATCTCGTCCGAGCCCTCCGAGCCAAGCCTCGGACGAAGTCTCCCACGGCAAAGGAAAGGTTACCGCGAATATTTAATATTACTACCGAACCACATTTCGAGCCTGTTGACAGGTACGCACGGCGCCGCGATCTCCGCTCCCTGACGATTCCCGCCTAAAAAGGCGCGCCCACTGGGCAGAAGGTTCCCAAGCGACGGAGGATTCTTCAGGAAGCCCACGAGGGAGTTCTAACCACTCCCCCATGGTCTCGGGGGCTACACCCACGGAATCAAATCGACAAAACCCTCGAGACCAGTTAGCTATCCATCGAGATCCCAATCTGGAGCCCCTGCTCGAATGCAAGCACTCAAACAAGGGCTCGGGGGCTACTGTCGGTGGTACGAAAAAGGGTACCCCCAATCAACGCAAACACCCGAACGCTCTATCTCCGTCTCGCCCGAGCCCTCCCAGCCAGGCCTCGGGCGAACGCTCTATCTCCGTCTCGCCCGAGCCCTCCCAGCCAGGCCTCAGGCGAACGCTCTATCTCCGTCTCGCCCGAGCCCTCCCGGCCAGGCCTCGGGCGAACGCTCTATCTCCGCCTCGCCCGAGCCCTCCCGGCCAGGCCTCGGGCGAACGCTCTATCTCCGTCTCGCCCGAGCCCTCCCAGCCAGGCCTCGGGCGAACGCTCTGTCTCCGTCTCGCCCGAGCCCTCCCAGCCAGGCCTCGGGCGAACGCGCCCCCACACCTCGAGCCTTAACGCACGGACCTCGAGCTGTACAGACAGCCGTACCAGCCCATACCACGCATTTAATGCCTTCACCTACTCCGGTCATGTCCACTAGTGCACAGCGTGTACCACAGTAACTCGGTGTAAAGGTCAAGTCTCGTTTTCACCACAAGCATGGGCAAAAGGGCACCAGTACAGCACTATTCGCCCCTCGAGCCCAGCACTGCAACTCCTCGAGGCCGGCTACGCGCCCCTCGAGCCCTGCACTGTAACCCCTCGAGGCCGGCTACGCGCTCCTTGAGCCCTGCACTGTAACACCTCGAGGCCGGCTCCGCGCCCCTCGAGCCCCCGTGGCACCACCTCGAAGTCGGCTCCGCGCCCTTCAAGCCCTAACTACTTTCGTGCTATTGGAGGACAGGTACCCCAAGACCCGGAGGAACCCCGCCGCGTACTGTACATTCTGGGATGGGTGCTGTACGGCTCCCGCCTTGTCGCGCCACCACGTCCGCGCCCAGGATGGAAGCCACGACCCAAGGACGCCTCAACAGCGACGATCACATCGGCTCCAATGGCCCCGACAAGACAGGGTTCCTACCCTTCTCCGTATGGGGCACCATACGCCCCGACACCTGTAATACTTTTATGTAACCCTGGCCTCCCCTTGCTCTATAAAAGGGGACACTAGGGCCCTCATTCAAAAAAACGGACACAACACACGAGAGTCCGGACTCCGGTCCACGCTCACTGAGCTTGTATTCTCCCCTGTACAAGCACTTAGGTGCAAGTAATACAAGAACATCTCCCCCCGCTGGACGTAGGGCCTTCTTTGCCCGAACCAGGATAAATCCTTGTGTCCCCTTGCATCACCATCCAGGAAGAGAAGCACGCGATCATATTACTCGTTGGTGTGATACCCCCGGGTACGAAACACCGACAACCTGTTTTACCATCAACATTTGACCCTAAAGTCCACCCAAAAGGCATGAAATGTAGTCAAATAGGTTTCAAACTATCCAAATTCCACATGTCCATAGAATTTTATTTGAATGCAGGATTTGAACCAAATTTGGACATATGGACCCACCAGAGGCCAAGCCCACTCAGCAGGGCCCAAATGGGCCTAAGGGGGGTGGCGCCCGCCACCCCTAGGTGGCGCCCGCCACCTCTAGGTGGCGCCCGCCACTTGGGTTGGCCTCCCTGCCACGTCACCGATCTGTGTGACCTCCCCAGGGCCAAATCTTGGCCCTTGGTCACTAGGTCAGTGGCATCGGACGGCTCAGGATGAAGTGGCGTGGATCAAGGCTGAATGTTGGTTGCTAGGACATGCAACCGACCTCCAAACCGCCTTGGACAACCACCTGGATGCCGTTGAAGCAGAGGCGGTTCATCCAACGGCCAGGGAGCTGGCGGCCGCCAGTAGGGGGTGGCGCCCGCCACCTGACCTAACCCTAGGTCAGTTGGCTGCCCACTATAAGAACCCCCCTCACTCATTTGGGTATAAATACCCCCCTGGAGGCACCTCTTCATTTGTACCAGTACCTTACACCTTCATATCCCAAGCAAAGCAAGAGAAGCAAGTGAGAGTTAGGTTAGAAGCTTAGAGAGCTTAGGCAAGTAGGTAGCTAGTAGAGCAAGGCATTCTTGCCCTCGCGGAAGCGCTGCTCAAGGCTTAGCTCAAGAGTAGAGGCATGCGAGTGATCGGTTCTAGAGCTGGGAAGAGTCTTCCTTCATCTCCAGTTCAGGTTTTGCTCTTGTTACTCAAGCATTTACTATATTCTAGTTCATCATTTCAAGTATTACTTTATTCTACTTATCAGTATTGAGTGGTATACTTGATTGATTGCTTGAGTGCCTAGTCATCCTACAGTTCAATTCACTTAGCCATAGTAGTTAATCTCTAGTGAGCTCAGTGTTTGATCTTTGCCAATAGGATGCTTAGTTAGTTTAGTGTTTATCTTATTAAGTCATGTGTTTGCTCTGACGTCCGCAAGGGTGTCTCTATTCAAAGCTAGGGTAGAGATAGTTAGAATATAGTTAAGCGTGGTGCTTAGTTATAGACTTACCTTCAGATACGGCTGGACCCCCGGATAGCTGTGGTAGCAAGCAGGTGGTGACCGCCCTGTGCGCCTTGAATTCCACCACGTAGTTGGCCCAGTTTAACAGTAAGGCTCGTTGTGCTAGCGTTCAACCTAAGTAAGTGGTAAAGGCTAGTACGCCTCGATACTTGACAAGATAGGAATAAAACTTTACTCCACTTAGTTGCTTTATTGTCTTTTGCCTGCCTTGCTTCGTAACTATCTCGCTTCGTAGTTATCCTGCTTTGTAGTTATCTACGAGTAGTTAGTAGTTAGTTAGTTATCCTTAGTTACCCTCTATCTACCTATCCATTCCACCTTACCTTAGCCATCCAGTTCATCCTTACCTAGCCATCCATATATTCTTTCTAGCCTCTCTTCTCCCCTTTTCCCTTTTCTCTTTTCTTCGACTCTCATCCCCTCCTTGACTCAACTCATACACCACCCTAGCCTTCCCTTGGGATCAAATAAATCAACACCTGGTACTCCCAGGCGAAGTGCTACTACGATAGTTCTGTGCGCTTGCAGAATCTCCTCCTGGTAGATTGCATTCTCGCTAGCTAGCTCCTACTAGTGTCGGGACTGACAACCCCGCTTGGCATTAGTAGATAGCTACTTTGGTTACCCTGTCCTAGGTGTAGCTAAGAACTACCAACAAGCATTTCTGGCGCCGTTGCCGGGGAAGGCAATCGGTGTATCGGTTGAGTCCGTGTCGAATTTATCTTCGCTTAAGCTCCCGCTTTGCGAATCCCATCTTACCCCATTCTTTCTTTCTTTAGTTCTTCTTATCTTTTTCCTTCATCTTCTTCAACTTCTTTCTTTGTTATCTCGTTCTATCTTCACGATGGCCAACAAGACCATTCGTGAGTTTTCTGCTCCTTCTGCCGCTAATGTAGCGATAGGACCAGACGTGATCGATGCCAACCTCAATTTTGAGTTGAAACTGGCTCTGATCACGATGGTCCAAGTTAGCTCGTTCTGTGGCAAGGCTCATGAGGATGCCAATGCTCACCTCCAACAATTCTTGGAGATTTGCGGCACCTTCACCATTAAGGGGATAACACAAGAAGTCATCCGTCTTCGTCTCTTTCCTTTCTCTTTGCTAGAAAAAGCGAAGCAATGGTTCTATACCGATCGCAACGCTGTAGACACATGGGACAAGTGTTCCAATGCTTTTCTCGCCAAATTCTTTCCGATGGGCAAGACGAATGCTCTTCGCAACAAAATCTCCAGCTTTACGCAACAAGCCGAGGAATCTATTCCCGAGGCTTAGGAGAGATTGCAAGAGTACGTCGCTGCTTGTCCGCACCATGGTATGGAGGACTGGCTATTGATCCAGAACTTCTACCATGGCCTAACCCCTCTCTCTAGAAGCCATTTGGATGCCGCCGCCGGCGGTGCATTCTTTTCTCTGAATGTTGCAGATGCTAAGGCTCTCATAGAGAAGATGGTGTCGAACCAAGGATGGAATGACGAAAGACTACAGCCCCGTAAGCGAGGTATGCATTCCCTTAAGGAAGCCGACATGATCGTGGCCAAGATGGACCTGCTGGCAAAGAAGCTGGACAGCTGTGAAAAGATGAACCAACAAGAGAGTGTCCAATCTCTGGAATCCTACATGACTTGTGAAGTCTGTGGAGAAACCGGACATTCTGTGAGCCACTGCCCCGAGCTACATGAAGATTTGAACTTCATCAACAACAGTAACGGTTTCCGTCAACAGAATCAAGGATGGAATCAGCACTCCAATTCTCAAGGTAACAATTCATTCCCTCGCTCTAATTTTCATAATTCTGATAATTCCTCATTCTTGAAGAATTTAGTTTACTCACAAGGTAAAACTACTGATTTCTTGAAAGAGAGATTAATGGCGAATGATAAAATTCTTGAGAATATAAATGCTAAATTGGAAGATTTCTCATCTGCTCTGAAAAATCAACTTAGCTTTAATAAGATGTTAGAAACCCAATTAGCTCAATTTGCTGCTATCATACCATCTTTTGAATCTGGCAAAATTCCTGCTAAACCTGACATGGAAACTGCAAATATGGTTGAAATAAAATATTTTAACTATTATGAAGATCAAACCATGACTGTTAAAAAGGGTGATCCTGGTAGTCCCATAATTAGATGCTCAATCTTTGGTGAAGTCTTTAAAAATGTCATGTGTGATTTAGGATCGAGTGTGAACATTTTATCTAAAGATTTCTATGAAAACTCGTTCTTTCCACCCATGTCATCCACATCTGCCTATGTTGTGCTAGCTGATCAATCCACTTGCTATGTAGAAGGAATAGTTAATGATTTACCTATTCATATTAGAGGCTCCTATGTTCCTGCTGATTTCATAATACTAGATATGGGAAATAGGAAAGATGTGCCTCTAATCTTAGGTAGACCCTTCTTGAATACTGTTAATGCTTGCATATATGTGGGAAGTGGTAAAATTCAAATGACATTAGGACGGAGGAAGGAAATATTCTCCTTCTCCCGAGGTCCCGCATATGCCGCTAACATGCAGGAAGCAAAACCCGTTCGTACCAAGAAGAGGCGCCCAAGAACAAGGTGGAGAAGAAAGGAAGAACCACCTCCTGAGTTGTGTGATTCACATAACAAGAGAGAGGTGCCAAAAGAAGAAGAACCCGATGGAGTACTAAGAGAAGAAGTGCCCAAGGAAGAAGATCCACCCGATAAGGATGAAATTCCATGGACCTAAGGTATGGTTTTATTTTTAATTTTTTCCTTCAATTTTCCCTTTTTCAAATAAATAACATATGTCATGCATGTAACTAAAAAAAATATATCACCAGATATCATTAGTTATATGCATAGGTATATGTTAACTTAGTTATAATAATAAAATATCATAATAGGATAGTTTCCCTTTTCACAACATTAGATAGTTTCCCTTTTTAATAAAATGAGAACAAGAGCTCCGACTGAGAAGAAGAAGACCTTTCACCAAGCAAGAAGCCAGCTTGGGGGAGACTCCCGCTCCGATAAGGTATGTCTCAAGCCTACACTTTACATTCAGTTCTTAAATTCTATATCTTTTGAATGTCACATGCTTGCCTAAATAACCACTCTATGAATCAAATTGATAAAATCTGCTTAAACAAGTTGAAACCTGAATAAGATTTGAAATATGTCATGCAAATGCTATTGTTATGGTTTGAATAACTGGTCTTATCTAAGTTGTAGCTTTTGTGGGTTGCACATGCTTTAACTGAAATCATGCTTAGTGAGTAAAGTTAGTAAGAAATGGAGTAATTCTTTAAACTTGCTAAGGTGAAATTAGGACCTAATCTGGAGGATTTCTTTTAAAAATTATGAAAACTTTGCTAAAAGTTCCTCCTAGATTTTGTCCCATCCCACCACCAGCCAAATATTTGTTAGTCATTAGTCAAAACTACAAAGAGCTTTGTTTGTGTTGAGCTTTGTTAGACCTCATAGATCTTAGTAGAGAAGCTTATCATATCTTTTGAATCAAGATTCACGCACACCCACCATAATTTGCCTACTTTCCACTTTGGAAGTTTGCAACCACCAAATAAATTGCTTATTCTCTACACCGGAGATATGCAATACCCTGCCAAACATCCCATTGCTAGCCTTATGCTATTCCTACACTAGGAATAAGCATTTCTCTCCCTTTCCCTACTCATTTCAAAAATCCTTTCCTATAGATGTCTGGGGAAATCTAGAGCTAAAAGAGAGAGAGAGAGAGAAAAATGAGCAAAGTAGCTCAAGAAAGGACTATGTCCTGTGAAAAAAAAGTGAGCAAAGTAGCTCAAGAGAGGACTATGTCCTAAGAAAATGTGAGGACACATCTTTTGTCTACTCACTATGTATCCAAAAAAAGAGAGAGAGAGAGAATTATCATTAGCTCTAGACCCCAGAAATTAACTAGGAAGGATTATGAAATATCTCTCTATACACTTCCACATAACCACACATGCACATCTTGATCAATTTTTATGATTTGCTGCTCCTTATGATCTGAGTGTCTAGCTTAGCAATAAACATCAGGCAATTTGCTCATGGTTCTTAGCCTACCTATAACTCCACATATCATTCTTTAGAAATAGGAGAGGCTACATTTTGGCCTAAGTGAGGATTTAAACACCATTGAGTGATTGAGTGAATCTTGGAGGACTTAAGCAAGTTGTTATCTTTTGAAAACTTTGAAAAAACCTTCAGACAGAATCCTAGTCAAACCTAAGCAAGATAAAAGTTTCCTATCTACTACTTTATTTCACTCTTGCATGTTTGAAGTGAAAAGCTATAAGCCCCACATTGCTATGATTTATGATACATGCAAAGTTATTTCCAACTATACAATATGCACTTGCAGACATCTTAAGTTGCTATCCATTTCATGCTCAATGCTTAAACCGCATTGTTGCTCGAGGAAGAGCAACAGGTTAGCTTGGGGGAGCTTGTTGACGGTCCTTAAACACCAGTTTTACCATCAACATTTGACCCTAAAGTCCACCAAAAAGGCATGAAATGTAGTCAAATAGGTTTCAAACTAACCAAATTCCACATGTCCATAGAATTTTATTTGAATGCAGGATTTGAACCAAATTTGGACATATGGACCCACCAGAGGCCAAGCCCACTCAGCAGGGCCCAAATGGGCCTAAGGAGGGTGGCGCCCGCCACCCCTAGGTGGCGCCCGCCACCTCTAAGTGGCGCCCGCCACTTGGGTTGGCCTCCCTGCCATGTCACCGATCCGCGTGACCTCCCCAGGGCCAAATCTTGGCCCTTGATCACTAGGTCAGTGGCATCGGACGGCTCAGGATGAAGTGGCATGGATCAAGGCTGAATGTCGGTTGCTAGGACATGCAACCGACCTCCAAACCGCCTTGGACAACCACCTGGATGCCGTTGAAGCAGAGGCGGTTCATCCAACGGCCAGGGAGCTGGCGGCCGCCAGTAGGGGGTGGCGCCCGCCACCTGACCTAACCCTAGGTCGGTTGGCTGCTCACTATAAGAACCCCCCTCACTCATTTGGGTATAAATACCCCCTAGAGGCACCTCTTCATTTGTACCAGTACCTTACACCTTCATATCCCAAGCAAAGCAAGAGAAGCAAGTGAGAGTTAGGTTAGAAGCTTAGAGAGCTTAGGCAAGTAGGTAGCTAGTAGAGCAAGGCATTCTTGCCCTCGCGGAAGCGCTGCTCAAGGCTTAGCTCAAGAGTAGAGGCGTGCGAGTGATCGGTTCTGGAGGTTTTGCTCTTGTTACTCAAGCATTTACTATATTCTAGTTCATCATTTCAAGTATTACTTTATTCTACTTATCAGTATTGAGTGGTATACTTGATTGATTGCATGAGTGCCTAGTCATCCTACAGTTCAATTCACTTAGCCATCGTAGTTAATCTCTAGTGAGCTTAGTGTTTGATCTTTGCCAATAGGATGCTTAGTTAGTTTAGTGTTTATCTTATTAAGTCAAGTGTTTGCTCTGACGTCCGCAAGGGTGTCTCTATTCAAAGCTAGGGTAGAGATAGTTAGAATATAGTTAAGCGTGGTGCTTAGTTATAGACTTACCTTCAGATACGGCTGGACCCCCGGATAGCTGTGGTAGCAAGCAGGTGGTGACAGCCCTGTGCGCCTTGAATTCCACCATGTAGTTGGCCCAGTTTAACAGTAAGGCTCGTTGTGCTAGCGTTCAACCTAAGTAAGTGGTAAAGGCTAGTACGCCTCGATACTTGACAAGATAGGAATAAAACTTTACTCAACTTAGTTGCTTTATTGTCTTTTGCCTGCCTTGCTTCGTAACTATCTCGCTTCGTAGTTATCCTGCTTTGTAGTTATCTACGAGTAGTTAGTAGTTAGTTAGTTATCCTTAGTTACCCTCTATCTACCTATCCATTCCACCTTACCTTAGCCATCCAGTTCATCCTTACTTAGCCATCCATATATTCTTTCTAGCCTCTCTTCTCCCCTTTTCCCTTTTCTCTTTTCTTCGACTCTCATCCCCTCCTTGACTCAACTCATACACCACCCTAGCCTTCCCTTGGGATCAAATAAATCGACACCTGGTACTCCCAGGCGAAGTGCTACTACGATAGTTCTGTGCGCTTGCAGAATCTCCTCCTGGTAGATTGCATTCTCGCTAGCTAGCTCCAACTAGTGTCGGGACTGACAACCCCGCTTGGCATTAGTAGATAGCTACTTTGGTTACCCTATCCTAGGTGTAGCTAAGAACTACCAACACTGCCCCAGCGTCCGATGCTCCAGATGGAGCCACGTGTCCCCCCGATATGAATTCAGCCTGTTAGATCCCAACGGTCATATCCCTTCGCGCCATGGTTAAAGTGATATCGGACGCGCTGATGCCAGACATCGGACGCTCTGATGCCACTGCTCGATTTAGCACTTTTCTGTGCCACATCGGACGCTCCGGCACTCTCACATCGGACGCTCAACCCCTGCGTCCGATGACCATGTACGGAGGTTCCAGAGAGGGCCAAATCACATCAGACGCGTCCGATGGATTCGCATCGGACGCAGGCCAGCGTCCGATGCTCTCTGGAAAGCACGCTTGCACCACGTCACCTGCATCGGACTCTACAACAGTGTTTCCTCAGCGTCCATTGCCAGCGTCCGATGCTCCTTCAACTTCTGACAGAAACTAGGGTTAACCATTGGACGCTCAGCCAGAGTCTGAAATCCGCTGAATCCTGCCTCGCAAGCTCGGCAGGAGGGAGAAGGACTATATGCTAGTTTCTCCCACTTGTCTACAACTCCGGAACAACCCCTTATTCCAAAAGTGCCAACACCACCAAGTGTGTATCATCATATGCAAGTGTGTTAGCATTTTGCAAAGCATTTTCAAAGGGGTTTTGTTAGACACTCACTAGGTCTATAGCATCAATATGTTAGAGAACTCCTAGTGGCACTTGAACATCGCATAAACCGTGAATTATCTCCTCTTAATAGTATGGCTATATATCCTAAATGTGATCACACTCGCTAAGTGTCTTGAAAACCAAAACAAAGAGCCCTATAGGTTATACCTTTGCCTTCGGGCCTCTTTGCTCCATCTCTTCTCTTCTTCATTTCACCAATGATAGAGCACTTGATCTCTTGAGTGCTTGTGGCCATCACCATCCTCCATGGTTGCCACCTTGCTAGCTCCACCACTTGGCTTGGTCACAATCCTTTCTTATAAGCTACACACATGCTTAGCAATAGGATTAGACCAAATAGGTTTCATCAATTAACCAAAACCAAACTAGGGCTTTCACCTGAGTCCTGGTTCCCGATGTACTATGTCGTGTGGATCGAGAGGATTGTAGATCTCCAATCCTTTTGTGCTACCGCTTTTGCCATAGCGGGCAAGCCAAGGTACCTTGGAGACAGGTCAAATGGTGTCAATCGTTAGGATAAGGCTACAAGAGTCGAACCCCGCCGTACTTTATTCGTTAGGCCCATCCTTTGATTTCCGCCCTGATTATATGACGACCAAATCGAAGGATGTGAGCCGCGGTGTTTGCTAAGGATAGGCCATGGTTTGAAACCTATGTCATAAAGTCGTATTGGCTTCGCCAAGACTTAAACTGGCAAACCACCACCTTGTTCCTAGCTCGAGGAAATCGGACAAACGTCGAGAGAGCTAAACCTTGTGTAACTTCGGTGTCTCGTTGGTGTTATTGGATCTTCCCGCGTCCTGTTGTCTTTTCAATTATAGTGTGAGTGTTCTCTTGCCATGCCTGTCATTTCGTGGAGTAGCATACGATTGGACCAAGAGAGCATGGACGACAACAAGGACGACGACATGGAGTCAACTCAGGAGGAGATGACCTCGCTAATGGAACACCAACGAGGAATAATTAACCACGACTACGACTACTTCGCAGGTGTCATGGCAGCACTCTCTTTTTAGAGAATCCTATTAGACATTGCAAATATGTAGACTTGCTAGCACTTTATATTTATTCCTTTGCTAGTATATTGATGCATGATACGACCCAAGCCATTATTACCTGATTGCAACCCACTCTACCACAACACCCTACTTTGCGCATTCGCTCACTTATACATGCTTACTCGCCTGCTTGCTTGCATGTTTCACCATTATATTATAAACTCCACTTCGTATTATATCTGGGATGTGATGCGGGTGGTGAACCCTTGGGAATGGTTTGGTGGGTGATGCCAAACTTGTGGATGTGTGAGCGTGCTGCGTGTGTGACTTGGGTGTGTGGAGGGTGAGGGTTGAGTCGACCGAGCCGGAATATACGACGAGCCTGGTGCGAGTCTTGCCGTGGGGCAGATCTGGATGCCACTGTGGTGGTGAAACCTGTGGCGGGTTAAGTGGTGACTTGAGGTGGATCTAGGTGTGAGCCGCTGGTGGAGCCCGGGTCAGGAGCGTGCTGTGCTGGCACGGATAATGAAAACCCTTGTGAAGACATTCCGGCTTAGTCACCCTAGATGGCGCGGAATCTGGACCACGGGGAAATACCTTTACAAGCCACTCGCTCCTTATGGATGGGGACGGTCAGACTACCTAGTAGAGCAATGCCACTACTGCTAGGCGAGAGAGTGCGAGGGAGGTGTGGCGGAAACGTCCTGATTATAAGGACTCAAGTACCGTCTTAATCAATTACGTCTGACATCGACCCGCACTTGAAGCCATATAACCCCGGTAGTCCGGAAATCTCGAAGGATTTCAACATCGTACAACATACAGGATCGCATCGTTCAAGTATTACATTCGAAAGGAGACAACACAGATAAACGAAACCGGATTTAAAACATCAGAGTGCGACATTAAAACAGAGTTATTACAATACTGAGTTTAAAAGTGCGGAAGCTTAAATAAGTTTTGAAATATGACCATATCCAAAAGCCATACATTCCATCATACAATCTTAAACATAAACCAACACATGTCTGAGGGTTACATCATTAGCGAGCAATGCTCAAGCTATACAAAAGAAAACGACTCCTAACGAAACTAACGCTCAGGCGTCTCCAGCGGCGGACGCGGCGTCCTCTATGTTAGCATCGATCATAGGCTCGTCAGCGTGAGCCTCCTCCGGTGGGACGTCGGGACCAAGGACTTCTCCGTCCTGGGGGTCCTGGGCCTCGGCTGCGGGAACCTCGGCAGCTGCTGGGGCGGCGGCCTCCTGTGCGGCATGGTGCATCTGATGGACTGCCTCGTGGAGCTGGTCGATATAGGCCTGCTGGGCGTGGATCTGCTATATCAACAGGTGAGCTCCCTCTCTAAGCTGGTCGAGCGTTGTGCGGGCCTCATCCCGCTGTAGGGATGCTGTTAGGTACATCTGCTCGGCGAGGGTCCTGGCGATGGTCTCTGCGCCTGCTGTAGCACGGGCGTCGTCACACTCAAGAGTGACCTGCTGCAATCTCTCCTGAAGGCGGGCTACCTTAGCGTCGAACTCCTCCTGTAGTCTCCCCTTGTTCTGGTAGGTGGCGGTGAGAGTGAAGGACACGCTCTCGAGAGTGCGCTCCAAACTCTCACATACACCTAGCAAAGCTCCGGTGGCGCTCATCACAGGCGTCTCGTAGTAGAACCTCTCCTCGGGGCTCCCTGTCAGAACTGACTCTAAAGTCTGCCTCGAGCACAATGGGAAAGGTGGCCCACGTGGGAACACTCCTGCCATCGCACTAGCAAGGTCGGCGGGGAAACGGGCGATGATGTCCTTCAGCACCAGGTATGCTGCCCTGTTAGCTCCATCCTTGGCACACGTGCCTCTGGTGATCCCAGTCCATCCTGCCCAGTGAGGCTTGGCAGGCAAGGCTTTGACTTTGATCTGCACCATGACCAGAGAATCCTGTCCATAGATCTCCTTCTGCCAAGAGTACTTGGGCTCCTGTCCCTCCTCATAGCCCACGGCCTGCAGAATCCTCCATAGGATGGTCGGCAACCCAAAGTAGGACAAGAACGTCTTCCGGGTCAGCTTGGTGGCCAAATGGTGACGCGGAACTCCTCTTCCTCCGGTGGCCTTGCGAGCGGTCAGCATAGTCCGGGCCATCTGTAGAAACAAGAAGGTTTCGAACTCTTGTGAGACGGATATTAAGTTGGCAAATTTTATAGAAAAGAGACAACTTTTAATTAAGGGGAGGTAATGTAAATGCAAGAATGTAAACATGATGCATGATCGTACTTACGTTCTCACTCACTAACAATGACTCGTGAGTCCTAACGTTCTAGTCGGTGGCAAGAACGATCTCTCATGCGTTATCTACACGTTCTACTCGATCGCATAGTTAGTGTACCTGCAGAAGATTCATTTCAGCCCAAAGTAATCCCAATGGTAAAACAACTGAGTATTGGCTAATATGCGCAAAATACATAGAAGCCCACACTAAACACCATGCACCAATATAGAAAACACCCTCAAAACATTGATACCCTCGTATGTGTTTGCGTGGAGCTCGCACATACTTGGTATAAGAACTCTCACCTAGACTGACGATTGGACGGTCATGCTCTCATACCTCACAAAATCATTTTATGCATGTTTTCGCGATCGACGCATTCTCTTTTTCCCGAGAATGGACCAGCAAATAAAGATCCAGCATGAAGCAAAACCCTGAACCCTGTTAGCAGTTAAGCCACCTGACTCCTAGTATAGGCTTAAGGACGAGACTAGGCACACTTAGTAATCGAAAATAGTTTTGAAAATAGTTTTGAAATACCCATTTTAGTTCAAAAATAGCTCCTTGCGGATGCAATAACTTGAACCATGCTCTGATACCAGCTGTGGCGGAACCGTCCTGATTATAAGGACTCAAGTACCGTCTTAGTCAATTACGTCTGACATCGACCCGCACTTGAAGCCATATAACCCCGGTAATCCGGAAATCTCGAAGGATTTCAACATCGTACAACATACAGGATCGCATCGTTCAAGTATTACATTCGAAAGGAGACAACACAGATAAACGAAACCGGATTTATAACATCAGAGTGCGACATTAAAACAGAGTTATTACAATACTGAGTTTAAAAGTGCGGAAGCTTAAATAAGTTTTGAAATACAACCACCACACATGTGGTCCAAATGAAACATGGTTTGATAACTTCAACTCAACACAACTCACTCCTCCTTTTTCAAGTAATGTGCCACTAGTAGTCTCAATCCAGCAAAAGAAAAGGGGAAGCTTCTGGACGACCCTGCCCTGGGCCTACTCCTCATCACCTTCCACTGGGTAGAGGCAGTGCTTACAATAGCCATAGTCGACCTGGCCATCTGCAACAAACGGGATAAACCCTGAGTACGGGAATGTACTCAGCTAGACTTACCCGTCCAACTGAAAATAAAGACACCAAGGGTATGCAAGGCTTTTGGTGGAGCTGGGATCTTTAGTTGCGAAAAGCTCAAAATTAAGATAAGGAGTATTGATGACATTGATGAGCTGTTAGTTTTTAGACCTATCTCTTACTCTAGGTTTGCACCTGAACTATTACACACACTTGAGTCTAACAAGCAATAATATAACCATATCCAGTTGACTCATCCACATTTTAGTTGAACCTTTTAAACATCACATGGAGTTGTATCGTGGTGAAGCTCGCCATAGTTTCCCACTAACCGGGGCAGACGGCGACTCGAATCGAATTCCAAACCAGCTGGTGAAAGACCTTTAATACCAACCCACACTTTCCCCATCGGGTCCATGCATTGGGTAACCGCTCGATGCTTGTTCGTGGTGGTAATCGTCGCGGTTCAAGCACGAACCGCCCAATTGGAACTTGGCGATGGCCTCACACGGCAGATCGCATTTCCATACTAGAGGGCGCGACTCGGGTTGATTCCGGCCAGAACAGCTTCTAACCGGCTTTGGGGTCGATGATTACAGCACCGACATATCCTTAACCAAAAGGGCACGTTCAAAAAT
Organism: Coix lacryma-jobi var. lacryma-jobi; assembly: GCA_009763385.1. Classification (NCBI taxonomy): domain Eukaryota; kingdom Viridiplantae; phylum Streptophyta; class Magnoliopsida; order Poales; family Poaceae; genus Coix; species Coix lacryma-jobi. Next base: position 230,376 of record VDCT01000472.1, on the reverse strand, counting down.
GAACGAGGGCCAACATCGATACAAACCTACACGATCCAAAGGACGGACTGCCCCCAAGTTCTAACTTGGTGCCTTGCCTTCCAGTTGACCGTATTTCATTACTACTCAGGTTCTTTTCCACGATAGCAAAATATAGCCAACCGTGATCCGGTAACTACCCATCAGGGTATTATGGAAACATCCTTAACTACTACTTTTATTAAGCAGGCTAAGCAATTCTACTTTACATAAGATAGCAGGATAACAAGGCAGATATTAATCAATAGTCAAGGGATGGTAATGCAGCAAATAGGATTCAATCAACTCCTATACCTAATGCATCACAATATAAAATACTCAAGTAAATTAATTATAAAAACTGGGAGACTTAAGGATGCTCCGGGGCTTGCCTTGAGCGAAGACCGAGGCCTCGTGGGAGGGGCACTCGAGCAAGTTAGTTTCCTGTCCGGGGTCGACCTCCTCGGCTTGATGAAGTTTTGGGATCTCTTGATCGGCGCTTGCTTCCTGTTCCGGGGTTGGTTCTGAGACTGTCGATCCTATTTGCAATGTGGTACATAATTAAATAATGCTAGGTGCAAGATGGTGGTATGAAAAGTAATATTCTTGCAAACCAACAAAACCAACTAGTTGAACCACTTTTGACATTGAGGAAAAACACTTTAAATACCACATAAAACAAAGCCAATATTTCCACTATTTCCTATTTAATTATTCAAAAGAACTCAGGTTTGAACTGCAAGTGTATTTTTCTAAACTCAGAAAAATCCGCAAAAATTCCAGAAGATAAATGATACTAACTGGACTTCACTGACCAAATTCTAGCAAGATATAAAATACAGAACAGCGGCCACAAAAAGATGAAATACACTACTCAAAAGGTACTTTGAACTAACTCTTCACACAAAAAGTGTCAAACAGTAGATTTCATAATTTTCCTAGCTTCATCTACTCATAAACACTCTACTGCAGAAAGTGCACTGCCAAAACATAAATATATCACCCTACACAAAATAAACAAAATTAACCCAAAACCAACCATTTGAACTACAACCCTACTGGAAAAGGGTGACATACTCAGTTCCATATTTTTCTCAGATTCTACTCCCTATTTCATATTTATCAAGAAAGTTCCATGAATAGAAACATTATATTACTTCCTACATGAATTTCCAAAGAAAAACACAGAAAAGTACATTTGTACAGTAACTTCACATTTTTCCATATAACAACCTATGTTTAACATTTTTCCTAATTGGAACATAACACACAGAGGCTACACAAATTTTCCCATATTTTATTTTGACATATAAAACACCTTAACACTTATTCCAAGAAATCAGCCAAAAAGGACTTTAACCCATAACAGATAATTTTTCTACATAAACAGTGCCTTATACATTTTTCACAGATACATATCATGATAAGAAATCTACAAAAATTTTGCCATGAATTAACTCAACCAGAAAACATATAAATCCATTTATCTCAACAAAGGCACATAAACTGAAATAACTAAAAACAGTAATATAAACTTCCACCAAAAATACTTTCATATTTTTCCATGATAGATCTACTCATGAGCAAGCTACCAAAACTAAAAGCACTTCATTTGGACTTTTAAAACGTGCTACACAAAAAGAACAAGCTTTTCTGGAATTTAAAACAAAAAGGAAAAATCATTTTAAACTTCCCGGCTCAGCTTGCGCAGACCCGGTCCATAGACCGTGAGCGACTGACGCGGGGGACCCACTGGTCAACGGGACCCACCCGTCAGAGAGAGAAAACAGGAGAACAGGGTTGACCGCGCGGTTCTCGCCGACGGCGAGGTCGCCGGCGGTGGGACCGGGCTCATCGTGCTCCCCTCGACGAGACGGACCGAGTGGTGGGGTTGGTGTGGCTAGCGCATGGCCGTAGCTCACCGGCGGCGAGCGATGGCGGGTGGTGGTGGCGGCGGCGCTTGGCTACACCGTCTCCGGCGATCGCCGGCTAAATTACCGGGTGTGAAAGCTTACTTGAACCCTAGGAAGGCTACTAGGGGGGTTGGTTCGGCCGGTGAAGCTCCGGTGGAGCTCGACCACGTGTGCGTCCATGGCGCTCGGCCAGAGGTGGAGGGAGAGCTACGGGGCGGTAGAGAGCTCGCGAACTGGTGTTCTCACTTTGCCTTGACGTGGCGAAGCTCGACGAAGAGAAGGGGCTCGGTGGAGGCTTGGTCCGGGGTGAACGGCTTCGAGCTCCGGGCGGCGCTGATGGCGACCGCGGCGGCGCTCCTCGGACTCCGGCGTCAGCGAGGCGAGGCTGGTGGCGCTAGCGCGAGCACCGGACGTCCCGGATGGAGGCGGTACGGTTCGTGCGAGGAATCGAGCTGAGAGGCTCTAGGGCGGTGGGAACGGCGAGGGCGTGCTTGCGGTGGCGTGCGGTGGCCAAGGCGAGGCAAGCGCTCGGCCTTGCGCGTTCGTTCGCAGGAGAGAGGGAACCGGCGAGAGCGAGCGCGAGTGAGCTGAGTGAACGGTGAATGAGAAAGTGAGCGGGAGCAGAGCCGGTTTTGCTCGGCTGGCCGAGCGGACAGTCGGTCGTGGCGGGTCCCTCGGCCGACGACGGCGAGTGGCGAGCGCGGGCCGCAAGGCAGCGCGGGCCGCAAGGCAGCGCGGCAGGCAAGGCGGCGAGGGAGTGGGCGAGGGAGATAGTTGGCGTGATCGGGCGGAGAAGGATCGGAGGGGGAGTGGCCGCGCGAGATTTGGAGCAGGAGACGGCGACCACGTGGCGCAATCGCCGGCGTGCGGCGCGGCGTGGTCGGGGCGACCGGCGCGGCGCTGCACGGCAAGCGCGCGCGGGAGCAGGCAGGCGCGGGCCTGCGCGGGCGCGAGGTGGGCCGGAAAAGGCCGAATGGGCCAAAAGCGAAGCACCAAAATAAATCGTTTACCCTTTTTCTTTTTCCAGAAATTTTTCAAACATTGACCATTCAAAAACAGTTTTAAAAACTCCAAACTAGGTTTTGACCCAAAAATAAAAGTTGCTCAAAATAATTTTCTCTACAACTTTCATATAGAACGTTTTTGCTAAAAAGCAGTTTTAAAACCTCCACAGAAATAAAGCCAATTTTGAGACATAAACATTTTGTTTACCTTGTTTTTATTTGCTTAAACCATTTTGAACTAGGTCAAGATGCCAACATGAAAAGTGTTATACTCAATATTCTTTATTTTATAAGATTATTTGCCAAGACAGAAATCCACTTAAATCATCAAGTCCAATAGAATCCAAAATCCAATAAATAAGCAAAAGGCAAAAACACTCTCATGCACATGAAATGATGTCATGCATTGCTTATGCATTTTAGTAGCTAAATGTGGTTCCTGATGCAGTGCTTGACACTAGGGTGTCACAGGAGGTACGGGTATGGAGTCCCACACCCTTCCGAGACGATCATGGCTCCCACTTCGGGAGAGGGAACGTGACTTCACAGACTTAGCCATCCCAGACAGACTTGGGGTGTTCTAGGGCTGAGAGGTAGGGTGGCATTACTCTAGGCTGGCAAGCGACCGATATCCGCCTAGGCATCTCCGGAGTGCCGATGATGGCGATCTTGTGGATATTGTAGAGCCTCTGCAGAGTGTATGGTTGATCGATCGATACGTTGGCCAATTTGTTGGCTGCGGACCTTTTCCCTGACCTTTTTCTGACTAGCGAGAGTTCTCTTTTCTCCCCCTGGTATATGAGTGTCGGCCGTGAACCTGGTGTGAGGTTGTGGGCCGTTGAGACAAGGCTGGGAGGGAGCTGGCCTCTGTCGACTGAGTGTGTGAGATGAGATGAGGTGATGGTGTGGTGATGATTGGGATGTATATGGATATGGATATGGTGGATGGATTAGGATGTGGCGGTGTGCAGATTTTCCTGCTTCAGAAGTACTGACACTAGGAGGAAATAGGAGGTTTCGTGCCTACGCTCAAGTTTACTTCGGAGGATCCGATCGATGCTGCGCTACGACAACTCTGATGATGCCCATGAAGGAGGAGCCTTCACTCGACAGATTTCCGCTAGAATAAACTCTGTAATAGGTGATACCTCAGTGATGTAATGCTTATAACCATGTAATATTACGATGTATGACTGCGGTATCAACTGATATATGATAATATGATAAGATCAGTTCCCAGTTTTGTCATATTATAACTCATTTTGTGGATTTTCCCTTCGCGGAAAATTGAGGATGTTTCACAAATTCATGGAATATTGAGCATCTAAAAAAATAATATACCTAAGGATTATGCTACATATATGACTCAAGGTAGCATGTACTCCTCTATACCATATTAATAAAGATTGGTTACTATCGGAAAAAGAGCGTCATGAGTCTCCTTTTTCTTTCAGCAGTTATATTTATCACAAATACTAGTCGAATAAAATAATTTTTGGAGAAAGCATACAAAAGGCCTTAACCTTTGTATTCTGCTACCCTCAAACACTTCCACCGACTAATATTTCTTATTACTCGGATGGATCCCTTTTGGTTTAGAAGAAGCCATATTTGAGTTACGAGCTCCGAGCTCAATACAACTCTCATATTAGTATGGCTTAAAAACCCGGCTACCAACCTATAGAGAATACAGTATCTTGAAAAAGAATATACTAGTTCCTATAAGGTATAACAAGGGGAGTAACACTCACCCTATTGCGCATTAATCGGACAAAGGTACGTCCGACTCCGCACTCAAGCTGCGGATATCAAGAGGATTTGATCCACCATATAGGAACCATCGCACCGGTCCTTAAGAGGTGCTTGATCATACTTATCCCTTGAAACAGGGTGCTAAGAGTAGTACTCGGGCAGACTAAGTTTTTCGATTAGTCGTTGAAGACTAAAGAGAAACAAAATCATGTGGCCCAACTTAAAACGCTAGACACGCACTTGGATAGACCCGTCTAGAGAGACGCCTAGTCATACATCCACCACAAACAGACTCATTGACGAGAAACTTCTTGCAATGACGAGTCAACAATATAAAAATATATGCAGCCAATAGATTCAAAAGTAAATCATACTTTGTTTCTATAGCCATCACAATTTCTTGATTACAGGAGATAAAAATTCCGGCTAAAGACTAAGAAGGACTACTACTCTTCCGCAATGGTCTTCACCTCCTCCTGCATTGCCGCATGATCTTCATCACTTTTGCCCTTAGGCAAACTCATGATCAAGGATAGATCAAAGGATGGCAGATGGAGTCGCAGAGTGGCAAGGAGACCACACACCACCGAAGTAGCCATTTCCTTGATATATTGAGTCAGCCGCCCAGACGCGGCCTTCGCTTGATCAATCAAGGATTCCTCAACTCCTTCGGGGTGTGGCACCAATTCAAGCACCGGCTCCACGACTTGCTCTAACGCCTTCAAAGAGTCTTGAGAAGTCTTCAGAGACTCCTGGGATCTCTTCAATTGCGCCTGAACTGCTTCCAGAGCTTCCCGCGACTCCTTTGTCGACTTCAAAGCCTGCAGCAGGTCTCGGTCAACACCTTCACGAATCAATTTGGCTTCTTGAAGAGTACTCTGTGCATTAGCAAATACCTCCTCAAGTTCCGTCATCTTACGGTTGAAAGCATTTTGCCATCCGGTCGCAAGATTCTGTGATTCTGAAAAACAAGACAGGAAAACCGGATGAGTATCATGAGTTTAAAAAACCAAAGGACTTCAAAATCTATTTCCGCTAACCAGAGAGTTGCTTCTTGGAAGACTTTATAGCCTCCTTTGTGCTTCTGTTCAGCGGTAGCATATTTGGAAATAAGATCAATTTCCTGCTGATTGGCCGCATCCCGTTCATCAACCGCAGCCTTGAGTTTTTGCTGAAGTTCGTTGATGCGGTTTTGCAGAACCTGGGTAGCCACTTTTCTGGGTATTCTGCTCTTGGGCTATATACTCTTTCAGCGTCTGATTCTCGGCGGAAAGCTCCTGATGGATCCCAGTAATCTGTTCAGTCACCTTCACGTTGAAACCCTACGCAGAAAAGATGCTTTAAGCACTCGGAGCAATAATGTCACATTGAAGGAAATTCAAGGAATTACCGTAATAAATTCTTTAAGTGCCATCACTGGCGCCATCATTTGATCGCCCAGCTCCTTCAGACGGACAAGGTCTGGGTTGTACCCCACAACTTCAAGCTTCGTCCCTTGACGTGAGGATTCAGGGGCATCACCAGACTCCTTCCGCGGAAGAGTCGACGTTTCAATTTCTCCACCAGCACCGACGCCGGCTTGGATCATCTCCAGGGACGGTTCATCAGGTTGACGGGTACGAAAGAACCAATCATTGATCACCCGGTCAAGTTCCTATTGAGCGGGAGAACAAAAGATGGAATATGGAACACCAACCTGAGGCAAGGGAAGAACATCCACTTGAGGAACCTTCTCGATAAGAGCACCAGCGGGAGAGGGGTCTGGTACGGTATTTACCTGACTACTAATAGGAGGGCTGCATGATCCAGCTTCCCCCTGCGTCTCCGACTCCCCCCCCCTTCTGGGACTCAGTTGCATCTTCTGGGTAAGTTTCGGCAATCTTCACCTTCCTGCAGAAGAAGAGTGCTCATGTTCACCAAACAATCATAAAAGCAGCACATAACTTACAATAGCAGCTTACTTGGCTAGCTTCAAGTTCAGAGGCAGCTTCAGACTTCGCTTCTTTAGCTGCTGATCTGGGAGTAAAGTTTCCTCTGTAGCAGTGCCACCAACAGAAGATCCCTGAGCCGCCTCAGCATCTATATCAAATAAAGATATAAGTCACAGACTTATGAAGCTTCAAACAGAAGGTTAGCTAAAGTACTCAGGTTCCCTTACCTGGAGCACCCAGTTTACAGTGTCTTCCAACCAACACTTTTGAAGAAAGAATTTTACCACAAGCACAGCGATTACCAGTGCGAGCCTTCTTCGCGATGAGACCTCCGACTTCTTGGAGTGGACTCGGAGACCGCTTCCGGCTACTCTCAACACCGGGATCTACGATCACGACATCAGAGTCAGTTGATTCTGAGTCTAATCCGTCAAGATCACCAAGGGAGCTTGATTCATTATGAAGATCCTCACTTCGGATGGGACCCTCATGAACGATGCCTCCTCCCTCTTCAGTTGTCGGGGGCAGCGGCAGGAAATCGTTGTTGTTTCGCCCTTGATTATATCAATACAAGAGGAAGAAAATCGATATTCAGTTAGCAAGGTTTTCACTAAGAATTCAAACGATGGACATTAAGTTTTCTTACCTCCAAAGGCGGGTTGATGGCGGAAAATGTGGGCATCATTGGCACAAGGTGTTCATGGCTCTTCAATAGTCGGTTCATCCTTCTCAGGATTTCTTCATTCGAAAGTTGATCGACGGAATGCCGGCTAGGGTCCTTCACACTGAGATATTCAAAGCCAAAATTGGCTCGTTGCTATAGTGGGTGGACCTGACGAGCGATTAAATCTTGGACGAGGGTGCACCCGGTCAATCCACTTAACTTCAAAGTGGCAATTATATCAATCAAAGGTTGAATTGCCTCCATTTCTTCGGAAGAATCTTCTCCTTCCAACGAGGGTTCTTCTGAGGCGGCCATCCATCATGACGATGGAGCGCCGGTGGCGGGTTGGCTATATAAAACCATCCGCTAGCCCATTCTCGAACTGACTCTGACAACTCTACAGGGATATATTGACTAGCAACTTCCAGTCTAAGCTGAATGCTAGCCCCTCTGACTACCTCTACCTTCGAATCACTTGGTTGACACTTCACCCAAAAGAAAAAGCGGAAAAGGGCGAAGGAGGGACATATCCCTAGAAATGCCTCATAGAGGTGGGAGAAGATAGCAATATGAAAAACAGCGTTCGCAATGATGTGATTGAGGGTCAAACCATAATAATGGAGCAATCCCCTCAGAAAATCAGACCCCGGGAGACCCAACCCGCGCTCGACGAAGGACTTGAAGATCACAATCTCCGTCGCATTGGGGGCTAGAGCACGATGATCAATCGACACTTTCCACCCATCCATCGGCTGCGAACGAAGCAACCCCTGCTGTACCAGATGCACTAACTCCACCTCTCTGGTGTCAGGAGCCTTCCAGGCAAGAACATCAGTGGGAGGGCATGGGTGGCGTGGTTTTCTGTTAGAAGTCTTCCTCTTCTTCTCCTCCCGAGATTATTTCTTTGGACCCATTTTTACTACCAGTGTCTTTCTGTGCATTAACTAAGGGATTGACTATGAGGAATAGTGGTCTCAAAATCTACGGCTCTATGAATGAGTGAAGAAATCGTGAAGCAATGGCGGCTTATTATAGATCTATCATGGGTAACCGTTCAGTTTTCTCAGATGGCGTTATAGAACCGTCAAAAACCCTAACGGATACAAGAACGGTTTAGACAGCGTCAGAAGGAAACACAGGCAGTCCCGTAAACAGAATTTGTCATTTTTCACAAGAGACATTAATACTCGGAATCAAAGTTAAAGGACTCGGAAAACCTTCCAAGTACTCGGATCTTACCAATTATTACTCAAAATTACACAGAGGTACACGGTTACATCTTGAGATGAAGTAGATGCTTAGAAACAAGTTTCAAGTACAAGCTCAACCAGGATGTAAAACACTACTCTAGTATAATCAAGGTACAAAGCCTTAATGCGCAGTGCATCAAGGCCTAGGTTCAGTGAGTCGGAGCAAGCAGGCACAGAACCTTGGGTAGATACTATCTTTTTAGTGCATCCCAAGGTGGGTTCAAGGATCTATCCCAGTACACAAGGAACTTGATAGGCAGCCCAAACCATAACGCCTTTTGACAACTTGTGACCCCGAGGTTGCCAGCGATGCGGGAGTCACAAGAGTTCTTCTAGGCGCAACTCTGTATCCCTCTGCTCACGACCACTTGGAAACCACCCTGACAGATGGTCTTTTCATAAGAGTTCTTCTGGGCACTTCGACTATCCTATGTAAGGAAGACACCCGGGGGCTCGGACATCTCTAATATGGACATTATAAAGCTCACAAAGTAAAGGAGGTCATGCACTCAAGAGGTGTGGCATCCTTGCTTCCCAGGCAGGGTATTTATAGGCAACCGCTCTTGGTCTATGGACTCAGTCTACAAACACAATCAAGAAGCGCTCAATAAGTGTATCCGCATATGTCCTGTTACCCATGTGAAGCCTGACACTAGTGAAGGCTTATCTATTTCACATGCAAACTTCAAGGGGAAACAGCCAAAGGTGTTGCAGTTGCACAAGACGACAAGGCATCATTAAAGCGGACTGGCGGTACAGTCACTAGCCAGTTATTGTTGTCCTTCACAGTGATTTTTACTTAGTGGGGGTGAACAGGGATGTTTGCTGAGAACATTACCCGCCTGAAGCTGAATGATTATCACTCGGTTGGATTACTTAAAGCGGTGTTATGCACCAATTTTGTTTTATTATCAAGGATTACTCGGATGATATATTCAAGACCCTAAATACCGACTCCTCCAGTACTCGGAATTCAGGCTCGGGGGCTGTAGGGTATATATCATCAAAGAAAAGTTTTTCTCAGATAAGGATTAATTGGGAAAAAGGCTTAAAGATCCTCAAAGTCATCTTTTAAATAACAATAGGCTCGGGGGCTACACCCACAGGGTGCACTTTTTCTAAAAAAGTGCACACCATAGAGTTTTATTCTATAGAGCACCTCAAGATTTCTCAAGACATTACTCGAATGATTCTTAAAAGAAGCTGGAAGATAACATTTTAGAGAAATATTGAAGAGCTCGGGGGCTTGACAGACCAGAATGCCGGAGACATCATCCAAAGATGACTACTCGGTCTAAGTCCTGGGAAGTCGAGGAAAGATCCAAAGACATGATACGAAGTGTACATGGATTAGGACTTGTACTATAAACTTAGTCGAGCTTCAAAAGGATGTCTTGTAATTAGAATAGGACTCCTCTCTTGTATTCGACTAGGACTCGGTATATGTCGTGCTTTACCCGATTATATAAGGGGGAGTAGGTGCATACCCCTATCATTGAATCTCATATCATAACACAAGGCACACGTCGCCACTGGACGTAAGGTATTACGCTATTAAGCGGCCTGAACCAGTATAAATCGCTGTCCCTGTGTACTCGCCGAGTTCTACGAACGCCGATCCCCACCGAACAAATCGTCCGGGAATCCCCAAGACGAGTTGTCGGTTAAAAAACACCGACATCCAGGTAGAGCTATATCGACATAGACTGGGAAACTGGTCTCCACCCGTTGACCGAAGCAAGCTATGTTAGTTGAGTTTGAGCACCTAAGGACTCGTTACCTAGAGAAACCTTGCTACCCTAAGTCGTCCTTCTTCTTACCTAAGCCCGGAGATCTAAACCCGAAGGCTATAGCACATCGTTCCCTGTAAAAAAATACGATGCCCTGAATACTTCCGAGTGAAGTGCTACAACGGTACTTCCGTGCATTTGCGGACTTTGCTGCTTACGCTAAGAAATACCAACATTGTCATTGTTTATTAACCGACAACTCGTCACGGGGTTACCCAGGATGATTGTTCGGAGGGCTTCGACGTATGCAGAACTCGATGGTAAACGCAAAGACAATGATTTATACTGGTTCGGTCTGCTGAATAGCATTCCTACTTCTAGTTTGGGTGGAATAATATATTGCACCCTGCGCTTTGAGTGTGTCGATCTAGGAAGCTATGCCTCTCTTTATATAGTCCAGAAGGCAGAAGTCCTAGTCAGATTACAATTTAAGCAGTCCTACTAGAATTACAAGGTAGCAATACTATTAGAATTACATATACAGAGTCCTAGTTAGACTAGATCTACGTCTTTCCTTACGGAGTACCCAGGGACTATGTCCTACGCTTGTTATCCTTCCCAACCACCATATTGTATTTTGGAATCAAATTCGTCCAAGGTTTGGTAAGTTACTAACGACACCGCAATCCCCGTTTTTTGTGATTTGGTTAAATTTTCTGATTTTTGTTTTTTAATGTGCTGTTAATGCTAGGGTTTCTTATTCAATGGATAAATGGCTTGATACATACTAATTTTGTAACCCAGGCAACGAGAAAATTTGATTATTATATACAACATTATGTTTATTTGACTTAACTGTTTTGTTTCCATGTCAAACCTGCAGTGCGTGAGGCAGAAACCTGGAATCGTGCTTTATCTTCAGAAAACAATGAACACAATGATATTCAGAAATGCCAAGTCCTTGATGCGAGGCGGTTCTTCGTGATAGACACCTATTAAATTTAATTTGTAGTTTAAAATATATCTGAAATTATTGTATAAATGTCATGTGTATGTAGATTTTTTTTTATTAATAACCCAATTAAATAAGATATTTTAAAAATAACACTGTCTAATTTTTTTTTTCAAAACTAACCCTTTTGTCGCGCAATCCCACGTGGCGCGGCAAAAGTGCCACCGTGGCGCGGCCAGGCCCCATGGCGCAGTTTGCCACGCCAGGCGGGATGACGCGGCTAGTGGATTTGTTGCGTCAGGCGGCCTGGCGCGGCAAAAAACCCCCTCTCATCCCCAACAGTTTTGCAAATTTTGTTTCCTAAAAGTTGGATTTTGGCAACTCCCAAATTAGTACGAGGAAGAAAGAAAAACATAGCTGATCTCCAATAGTTTCTCATAATTCACTTTAAAAAACAAAAATTATGGACCTACCATATTGTTTTTCGCTTCGTGGCGATTTTCATCACGCCATAGCAGGTCGCGCCATCTGCTCTGGCGATTGTTTCACGTCGTCGCTAGCTCATCTCCTTCACGCGCGTCGCCGTAGTTGGAGATGAGCGTGAAACTGCGGCGAGACGCGTGAACGAGATGAGCGACGACGTGAAACAACCACGACAGCAGATTGGACATGAGCGACGACGTGAAACAACCGCCATAGCAGATGACGCGACCTGCTACGGCGTTATGGAAATCCCCACGAAGGGAAAAAAGAATAGGGCGAACCCATAATTTTTTGTTTTAAATTTTTGTTTTTAAGTGAATTATGAAAAATTATTGGAGATGAGCTTTTTTTTCTTTCCCATACTAATTTGGGATTTGCCAAAATCTATTTTTTTATGAAACAAAATTTGCAAAACTGTTGAGGATGAGAGGGGGGTTTTGTCGCGCCAGCCCGAATCCACTAGCCGCGCCATCCCGCCTGGCACGGCAAACTACGCTGTGGGACCTGGCCGCGCCACGGTGGCACTTTTGCCGCGCCATGCGGGATGGCGCGGCAAAAGAGTTAGTTTTGAAAAAAAAATTGGACAGTGTTGTTTTTAAAATATCTTATTTAATTGGGTTATTAATAAAAAAATTATGTATGTATCGGTTCACTTCGACGCAATACTCTGTGTATATTATAAGTTTATTTGAATTAATTGTAATCGTGTTTCAAATTTGGTGTGAAAACAATATTTTAAATATGATGGGAAATTTCAAATTAATTCAAAAAGTTTGGAATTGTTTTTCAGAGGTAGTTTGCTTTGCCGCTCCTGGTCAACAGTTTCGAAGACGGCTGCAAAGCAAGAATCATCTCTGATAAAAATATTTTCAAGAACGGTTGCAATGCAGCAACCACCACGAGAAAAAGATTTATAGAGGCGACGCTAGTAAGATAACCATTTGTAAAAATATGTTTCCAGAGGCGGTTTACTTACAACAACCGCCTCTGAATTGTTTTTAAGGACGATTAAAAGACCATCGCTGGAAACATTTATTGTTAAATTTAATTGAAATTAACGAAATACATTTAATAATTAAATAAATGAAAATTTCAAAGCTCAGATTAATGCTAGGTGAAACTCATGGTGTGTTATAGCTATTAGTGGGACGTTATAAGGTGAGTTAATGGTAATGGATAATTTATTTGTCAGTTACTAGTAACGTCTACAGTGTTCATGACCATTATCAACAATTATACCTATCTCTTAGTGTTCCTATAAGGCTACATAAGGCAAGGCTCTTTTGCTATCTTCCGTAGAATGAAACACAACCACGTCTCACCATTTTCACTGTTAAGTTGCTCACAAGTTTCTTCGTCCCAATCCTCTGCGCGCATGGAGAGTTGAGAGAGCAAGCCTCCGAAACAGTCGTTGCGTTTAAGACATCTGCTCGGGTGTAAGGACAATCGGGTTTTTGTGGAGCGTTATTGTGACTGCTCGCTTCTGATCCGATCGGTTATTTCTTGATCTACTATTTTCCAATCAGCTATTCTCTTTAGTGATCAAGTCTTCTTTTCAACGATCGACTATTCTTTCCGGTGGACGTTCGACCATCATCCTGCATCGACTGTGGTCCGTGAGTTCGAGCAACGCACTATGTCGACTAGTGCACATGGAGCCACTAGTGCCATAAGCATAGGTCGCTCCTCTGAGGTACTTTCCTAATCTTACTGTTTATATATTCAATAAGATTTTTGTACTGATAAATTTGATAAATATGTTCTTCATCATATTTGCCACTCGTAGTTCATGTTAAAAGAATAGGCAATTTCCAGATTAAAACCAGAATATAAATCATGATAAATTGATGATCTAGATATCTCATATTGTATTGTTTACTAGCATAACAAAACATGCATAACATAATCTCAAACATGACAATCGGTGTAAGCATAGCTCGTACACCAGATAGATTAAAAGGCAAGATCAAAGACATAAGATCTAATATAAACATAGACATTAGATCACGAACGGCGTACCTTTCGATAGCTAGAGAAGACGGTGGCGGAGTCGGTGCTGGCTGATCGTCGATGAGTGCTGGAGGAATAGCTCGGAGCAGTTGACGACGAATACGCCTGGACGTAGCGCCGCCTGACTTGGACGGTAGACGACCCGTTGTTGTAGACGAGAGCAGTCGCGCGACGAGCGCTTCCCAAAAACCTTATTCGCCTTCTCCCGGTGCAGGATCGCAAAGACGAGGGTTCCGGAGACCTGCTCGCCCGGTCGCTGATGCACGCAAGCGAACGGACTGGAGACGACTAGACGGCAGCGCAAAAGCGATATGAGACAAACCCTAACTCGAGAGGTGTTGAGATACGTTTTGGCGTGGCCGATAGGTTGCTTATATAGCCCTGTTGAACCGACCTCGTGTCGCGATCACGATCTAAATCGGTTTAGGACTCTTGAGTCGTAACCGTTTAGGACTCTGCAACTTGAAGGCCAAGAAACCAAAAACTAAAACTGCAAAAGGAGACCGCGCTCCCGCAAGGCGAGGAGCCGGATTTCGGCGGACCATTCACGCAGGTGCCGCGCACCCGCGCAAGTCGCCTCGCCTCGCCCCGCCCCGCCCGGCCCGGCCCGGCCCGGCGCGGCGCGGCGAGCGAGCGCGCGCGCGCGTGTGGACTTCTCTTTCTCCTTCTCACACTAGACTTGAGGAAGTGGAGAGAACTTCCATATTTAAGCAAGTTCTCCTCCCCTTCCACTAGCAAGGTGGGACTAAAGAGTTCCACTTCCCCTCTTTGCTCACATATGAATGGGCCTTTGAGATTTATTATGAATTTCAGAATTTATTATTGGGCCAAGCCCATATAAATTCTAACAATCCCCCACCAGATCTCAAATGCCCATTTAGAGATTTGCCTGTTCCCGCTACTGTTTGATATACTAGTGTTTAGCAGAGACTGTTAAGTTGAACTTCTGCCTATAACCTCAAGTTACACTTATTCACAACTTGAACAATGAACTAAGCCTTGAATTGCAAGTTTTGCGTGAAGCAAGTTTTACTCAAGGTTAAGCTAGTACCTGGCTGCCAATAGCCTTTCTCTGTGGGTGGAGCATATACGTCATACTCCATGGTCTCTTCATGAGCTTACTAGAGATCACCCTAATCTCATAGACTGCGACGTTTAACAGTCATGGCTCATATAGGTATGTTCTTTCAAGAATACTCTGTAGGACAGCATCTTTGCTTTTAAAAACCAATAGAACATATTAAGGTCTTTGCCAACCTTCCATACAGTGCCTCATAGCAATGAGAGTATTGCATCTTCACAAAGAGAGGGTCTAGAAATTACTCTCCTCAGTTTACCAATAGCTTGTTCTTCCCAGATCCTTAGTCACGGGATCTCCGATCAAAAAGGTTGGGTTACTACTACTGTAAACTCATATAGGTCTCATACCCATCTCCCTTGATGCGATTTCTATCACATTCCGTGATAACCCTTTAGTAAAGGGATCTGCCAGGTTTTTGTCTGTTTGTACATAGGTCACAGCTATTACTCTGGAGTTTCTCAACTTCCTGATAGACTTCAAACGTCTTTTAACGTGTCTTGTTGACTTCGCATTATCCCTAGCACTGTTCACTTTCGTGATCACTGTTTGATTATCACAGTTCATAAGGATAGCCGGTATTGGTTTTTCAACCACCGGTAAGTCAGACAAGAGCTCACGCAGCCACTCTGCCTCTGCAGAAGCTGTATCTAAAGCAGCAAGTTCTGCTTCCATGGTTGATTTAGTCAATATAGTCTGTTTACAAGACCTCCATGACACCGCACCACCTCCAAGGGTAAAAACATACCCACTAGTGGCGTAGATCTGATCAATATCAGAAATCCAATTTGCATCACTATATCCCTCTAGCACAGCTGGGTGCCCAGAATAGTGAATTCCAAAACTCATTGTACCTTTGAGATAACGCAAAACTCTTTCAAGTGCATGCCAATGATTATCACCCGGGTTGGACATGTACCTACTCAACTTGCTCACAGCAAATGAGATATCTGGTCTAGTTGCGCTCGCTAGATACATGAGTGAACCAATAATCTGAGAGTATCTCAGTTGGTCTCTAGCAATCTTTCTGTTCTTTCTCAAAGTCACACTGGGATCATAAGGTGTTGGAGAAGGTCTACTATCCATAAAGCCAAAGCGACTCAAAACCTTCTCAACATAGTGAGATTGCAATAAAGTAATCCCACTCTCATCCTTAATCAGCTTAATGTTCAAAATAACATTAGCTTCACCCAGATCTTTCATATCAAAGCTCTTTGATAGGAAAGACTTGACTTCATTAATAACATCAATATTTGTTCCAAAAATAAGAATATCATCAACATATAAACATAATATAACAGATTGACCCCCACCATGTCGATAATACACACACCTATCAGCTTCATTAACAGCAAAGCCTGCACTAATTAAAGTAGTGTCAAACTTCTCATGCCATTGTTTAGGTGCTTGTTTCAAGCCATACAAAGATTTCAATAACTTACACACTTTTTGCTCTTCACCTTTTACTACAAACCCATCAGGCTGATCCATATAGATCTCCTCATCCAACTCTCCATTAAGAAAAGTTGTCTTCACATCCATTTGATGAATGAGAAAACCATATGAGGCAGCCAGGGAAAGTAATACTCGAATAGTGGTTAATCTAGCAACAGGTGAATAAGTATCAAAGAAATCCTCGCCTTCTTTTTAGGTATAACCTTTAGCCACAAGCCGAGCCTTGTACTTGTCAATAGTACCATCAGGTCTAAGCTTCTTCTTGAACACCCACTTACAACCCACAGGTTTGCAACCAAAAGGCAACTCAGATAACTCCCAGGTACCATTAGAAAGAATCGAGTCCATCTCACTACGAACAACTTCTTTCCAATCATCTGCATCTGGAGATGCAAATGCTTCCGTAATAGAAGTAGGAGTATCATCCACAAGGTACACAATGAAATCATCACCAAAGGATTTTGCAATCCTTCGTCTCTTGTTCCTCACAAGAATTTCATTGTCATCCTCCTCAGGAACTTCATTAAGTGGTTGTTCAAATGACTTAAGCGGAGACTCAATAGGTGTAGTAAAATCAGGAGTTAATTCAGAAGAAAACTTAGCATTGCTACGCATATTTTTCATAGGAAAAATGTTCTCAAAGAATGTAGCATCACGAGATTCAAAGATCGTATCCACATGCATATCAGGTACTTCAGATTTTACTACTAAAAATCTATAGGCTATGCTATGATGTGCATATCCTAGAAAGATGCAATCCACAGTCTTTGGTCCAAGCTTACGCTTCTTAGAAATTGGAACATTGACTTTCGCCAAACATCCCCACGTGCGTAAGTATGTAAGTGATGGTTTCCTTCCAACCCAATACTCGTATGGAGTTGTCTCTTTATTTCTGTTTGGAACTCTATTCAGGACATGACTCGCAGTTAATAAAGCTTCCCCCCACCATGCCTTAGAAAGACCAGCAGTATCTAACATGGCATTCACCAAGTCAGTCAACGTGCGGTTTTTCCTCTCGGCAATCCCATTTGATTCAGGAGAATAGGGAGCTGTCCTCTCATGAATAATACCATGTTCCGTACAGAAATCATCAAAAAGCATAGGAAAATACTCACCACCACGATCTGACCTTAGACGTTTAATCTTTCTCTCTAGTTGATTCTCAACTTCAGCCTTATAGATTTTAAAGTAGTCTAGCGTTTCATCTTTAGTTTTAAGCAAGTAAACATAACAATATCTAGTTGCATCATCAATTAAAGTCATGAAATATCTCTTTCCACCTTTTGTCAACACACCATTCATCTCACAAAGATCAGAATGTATGAGTTCTAGAGGTGCCAAGTTTCTCTCCTCCGCTGCCTTGTGAGGCTTTCGAGGTTGCTTTGATTGCACACAACTATGGCACTTAGAACCTTTGGCAATAGTGAAATCTGGAATTAAACTCAGGCTAGACAAACGTGACATTAAACCAAAGTTCACGTGACATAAACGAGAATGCCAAACATTAGAAATATCATTAATTGTGCCACAAATATGATTTACTGACTTATTACAAAAATCTGCCAAAGATAGGCGGAACAAGCCTCCGCAATCATAGCCTTTACCAATAAATTGTCCATGCTTAGACATAACTACTTTATTAGACTCTAAAACTACTTTAAAACCATCTCTCAAAAGAAGAGATACGCTAACAAGGTTCTTGCGTATAGTAGGGACATGCTGCACGTTCTTCAGTTGCACGATCTTCCCCGAAGTAAACTTCAGATCTACCGTGCCAACACCACGAACAGAAGCATGTGATCCAGTCCCCATTAGGACGGAGGAACCTTGGAGCCCCTGATAAGAAGAAAACAGAGAGATATCAGCACACACGTGAATATTAGCACCTGTATCAACCCACCAATTTGGTGATTGAAATACTGATAGTACAGTAGGAAAATTACCATACCCGTCATCAGCATCGCTAGTAGTCACAAGGTTGACATTCTTCTTTTTCCCTTTGCGGTCCGCTCGCTCTGGACACTCTTTGGAAAAATGCCCAAGCTCTCCATAAGTGAAGCATGGCAACTCTGCTTTGTTCTTTTTCTTCTTCTTAAATGTAGTAGTAGTTTTGGCATTGAAAGACTTAGGCTTTCCTTTGTACTTGTCATGGTTTTTCTGGACGAAGTGGGCGCTAGCTCTTTCCTCGTTCCCCTTCTCAGTGTTATCTTTAGTCCGAGCCTTCTCTTCAACATCAAGAGATGCTATCAGGTTTTCAACTGATATTTTCTGTCTCTTGTGTTTAAGGCTTGTGGCGAAATTCCTCCACGAGGAAGGTAGCTTTGCAATAATGCATCCAGCCACAAACTCATCGGGTATAACACAGTTAAGGAGTTCAAGCTCTTTTGCCAGACGATGTATCTCATGAGCTTGTTCGACTATAGACTTGTTTGCAACAATCTTGTAGTCATGAAAAGTCTCCATGATGTACAACTCTTTGCCAGCATCTGAAGCACCAAAGGTAGCTGACAGATGATCCCACAAAGTCTTTGCGTCTTTAATGTGCAGAATTGTATCAAAGATATGATCAGCAAGGACATTCTGCACAACTCCCACAAAGATTTGGTTGGCATCCTGGAAAGCTCTCTGATCCTCTTCAGAGATATTTCCCTCGGGCATACGAGCACTCACCCAAAACACTTTCATGGCCGTCAACCAATTGGTGACCTTAACTTGCCATCTCTTAAAGTGCTCTCCAGAAAATTTTTCTGGCTTCAGCGCATCAACAAAACTAGTCATAGTTAATTCTAGAAACCTATAATAAGGCTTTTGGATTGTTAAAAGAATAGGCAATTTCCAGATTAAAACCAGAATATAAATCATGATAAATTGATGATCTAGATATCTCATATTGTATTGTTTACTAGCATAACAAAACATGCATAACATAATCTCAAACATGACAATCGGTGTAAGCATAGCTCGTACACCAGATAGATTAAAAGGCAAGATCAAAGACATAAGATCTAATATAAACATAGACATTAGATCACGAACGGCGTACCTTTCGATAGCTGGAGAAGACGGTGGCGGAGTCGGTGTTGGCTGATCGTCGATGAGTGCTGGAGGAATAGCTCGGAGCAGTTGACGACGAATACGCCTGGACGTAGCGCCGCCTGACTTGGACGGTAGACGACCCGTTGTTGTAGACGAGAGCAGTCGCGCGACGAGCGCTTCCCAAAAACCTTATTCGCCTTCTCCCGGTGCAGGATCGCAAAGACGAGGGTTCCGGAGACCTGCTCGCCCGGTCGCTGATGCACGCAAGCGAACGGACTGGAGACGACTAGACGGCAGCGCAAAAGCGACATGAGACAAACCCTAACTCGAGAGGTGTTGAGATACGTTTTGGCGTGACCGATAGGTTGCTTATATAGCCCTGTTGAACCGACCTCGTGTCGCGATCACGATCTAAATCGGTTTAGGACTCTTGAGTCGTAACCGTTTAGGACTCTGCAACTTGAAGGCCAAGAAACCAAAAACTAAAACTGCAAAAGGAGACCGCTCCCGCAAGGCAAGGAGCCGGATTTCGGCGGACCATTCACGCACGTGCCGCGCACCCGCGCAAGTCGCCTCGCCTCGCCCTGGCCCGGCGCGGCGAGCGAGCGCGCGCGCGTGTGGACTTCTCTTTCTCCTTCTCACACTAGACTTGAGGAAGTGGAGAGAACTTCCATATTTAAGCAAGTTCTCCTCCCCTTCCACTAGCAAGGTGGGACTAAAGAGTTTCACTTCCCCTCTTTGCTCACATATGAATGGGCCTTTGAGATTTATTATGAATTTCAGAATTTATTATTGGGCCAAGCCCATATAAATTCTAACAGTTCACACATGCACATTTTTGTTGTCACGAATTTACTAGTATATTTCTGAATTAAATTAAATTTAAAATGTCTAAACTTCTATAAAACTTAAAATGTCTAAACTTCTAATATTTATCTTTATAATCGTTGAACCTGTATCGTTTCTTTGAACCGCCTCTAAAAACCTATTTTAACCGCCCCTAAAAAGCTTTTCGGTACTAGTGAGACTTCCTTAAAATAACAATGAAATGGACAAATAAAAATAAAACCAAAATAGAAAATTTTTAAAAATGGACGTCCCTGCTGCTGTTGTCAGGGAAAAAGAGAACGTGATCAACACTTTGGCTGTAAAAAAATACTACACGCATAGGCAATTGATATCGGTAGGGAGAGGAAAGGGTATCCTAATGTTAGCGGCGTCACAGCGACGGATATACAGTCGGTAACAGCCGCGAATTTTTTTTATTAATAACCCAATTAAATAAAAAATTTCATAAACAACACAGTCCTATTTTTTTTACAAAACTAACCCTTTTGCCGCGCCATCCCCAATGGCGCGGCAAAAGCGTTAGCCGCGCCATGCATGGCGGCGCGGCAAAAGCGCCACCGTGGCACCGCCCGGCCACGCAGGCGCGGGTGGGCCCCGCTCGTCAGTTTGCCGCGCCAGGCGGGCTGACGCGGCTAGTTCGTTTGCCGCGCCAGGCGGCCTGGCGCGGTCAACGGCTTTGCCGCGCCAGGCGGGGTGGCGCGGCAAAGCCGATCTAGATCTGGCCGCCGCGCCCTTCTTCCTCCTCCTTCCCTCTGCTGCCCGCAACGCAGACGGAAGAATCCTGTCGATTGGCGTGCGGAGCACGCCGATCATGTCCTAAGTTGGACAAACAGGTACCAGCAGGACGTTGACGACGGCGAGCCGTACGACCAGGGCGTCTTCAACCAGTACCTACAGTGGCTGCACCGGAGCACCAGGTTGCACATTAAGCCACCGTACTACGAGGCCACCGCTGAGGACGAGTCGGACGACGACGAGGACCCGTACGATGCTACCACTAGGGCATCGACTCAGCCTGACAGAGCTCCTCTACAAAGCTACGTGGTAATATATCATGCCCTTCAACTATTGTTTGTATTTCTGTACTTGGTGTACTTACCCCCTGGTCTTGTGTCGGCAGGCGTCGCAGCTGTCTCGATACTCCGACGAAGCAGCGCAGCTTATACACCACACCAGCTCTACTGGGGACCACGACCCGGTACAGGCTTTTCTGCAGGTATCATAACACATTCCAACCGCACTTGTAAATCTTAAGAAGTCATAAACTGTACTAATATATATTATTATTATTTTCTTATTTGCAGAAAATCAGGAAGGGCTGCAGGAAGCTTGCTCAGAAGCTTGGGTGCATGGACACAGCGTGGGCCCCACCTATCCTTCCTCGGCCTTCGAGCCCTTTGGTGTCCGTCACTGTCCCAGCAGTAGCAGCGTCGTCCGACGCCCGGGGGGAGGCACTTCTGCGGATCCACGCGGAAAGGGCCCCACTGCAGAGGAGCAGCCCGAGGAGGAGGGGGAGGAGGAGGACAAGGAGCAGTACGTCGAGCGCACGACACCACCCTACACGGCTAGTGCAGACTACATGGCCCTCGGCCATAGCTCGCACTACGCTGGAGGGTCCTCCTCCAGAGGTGGCCCGCACCACTCCTCGGACGACACGGCGTGGCAGATACCTGGTGCATACCAGTACCCTAGTGGCTACTACACCGGTCCAGACTGGCAGCCTTGGCCAGAGCAGAGCGCAGCACACGAGCTAGGGTACTCACAGCTAGGTGGAGCTCCACTACCTACTCAGGAGGACGTGCAGGTAAATAAGTTGGCCTCTGTTTATTTAAGTTCGTCGGATACATTTAAGTTGTTTGCTAACATTTATTTTGAATGTTGCAGGGACCTAGTCAGATGCAAGGGTCACCACGCCGACAGCCACGCGCACGAGACCGCACGGACGTCACGTTCACGCCCAACATGGACCTGTCGCAGCCGAAGCGTCGGAGGCGGCCTCCTCAGCCGTACACACCTAGCTAGGCTTAGTGTTAGACTATATGGATAGCTGATGTATTTGTTAGATAACTTGTTTGAGAACCCTAATATGTAATTCGTGGAGTGTTAGCCACTTTGTTACTCTTTGACCGCTAATACGTTTGAGTTTATTCAAATTGTGTCAATGTTTGGTTCCTTGTTATTGCGTTTGCAGAAGAATACAGGAAAAACGAAAAAAACACATTTGGGGGGCTAAGCTTTCTGGATCTCCTCTGAGGCTTTGCCACGCCAACCCTGGGGGCGCGGCTGACGCTTTTGCCGCGCCAGGAGGGGTGGCGCGGCAAATGCATTGGCCGCGCCATCCCGCCTGGCGCGGCAAAAGCATCAGCCGCGCCCCCAGGTTTGGCGCGGCAAAAGCTGGCATCTGTGAACTTGGAAACTACCGGTCATGGGTCGGTACCACCGCGAGCGGTAGTACCGAGGATATGGCGGTACCACCGCTAGGTCAAATACAACTCTACACAGAGAGGGTTGCAAAACCAGGTTACTACTGACCTTGCGTCGGTACCACCGCGGGCGGTAGTACCGAGGTTATGGCGGTACTACCGCCAGGTCATTTTTGACCAACACAGAGAGGGTGTCTGAGCGCTGCGCAGAGAAGTCGTGGTCGGTACCACCGACCATATGAAATTACCCTCTACGTGTTCGTGATTGTGCGGTGTCTCTCAAGCGAACTAAGGTTAGTCGATTTGAGCACTTTTCTCCACATCTAGCCGCGCCATGCCTCCTGGCGCGGCAAAAGCGTCAGCCGCGCCCCCAGGATTGGCGCGGCAAAAGCTGGCATCTCATTACCTTTTCAGCGTCGTGTCCTGTCGTCATAAGTGCTCTGCAGTTTTGATTCCGATAGGCTTTTCAGTGTATAGACTTTTCAGTATATAGGCTTTTCAGTACATAGCCTTTTCAGTACATAGGCTTTTCAGTAATTAGATTTTTCAGCGAATAGCCTTTTCAGTTGCAATAACTACACACTCACAATGCAGCTGAGATAATTCACAAGTTCAAAACCAGGGCTCCGCCTATATAAACCCTTCAGCGCCTTGCATATTCAACAACTTCAGCAGAGCTTGCGAGGTTCGTAGTAGAGATGTCTAGAGGTTCGTCCAAAGGCGGGAGAGGAAAGGGTGGGAGGAAGGGACCTCCCATTGTGTGGGAGGGCTCTCTCGGTCCTGATTCCTTCTTAGAGGCACTATATGAGTTTCCCGTTGAGAGCAAAAAGGATTTCAGCCGGGACCGTCCTCTTAGGGGATACGATAACCGCTTAGAGGACTGGCCAAAATGCCGCCATGGTGAGGACTGTTTGGTGCAGATGTTCCACGACGACTTGGAAGCAGGCCGATGTTTCTTCAAATGCCCGCGAGCATGGGTAACTTTATTTAATTGTTGTTGTTATGCCTCTCATGTTTGCTAATACTTAGTCATTTTGTGAATGTCAGTCTTCTATTTCCAAAGAAAATTGCGGCTTCACCAGATGGGTGGATCCTCCTCCAATATGGCCGCATCAGGAATACATCTATTATCTGCAGCGTCGTATCGACGATCTTGAAAGAGAAGTTAAAAGCATGCTCAAGGACTATGATGACGACGACAGCGAAGCAAACGGTTCAGATAAAGCAATATGCCTTGATCCATATTGCAACTGCCCGCATCACAAGAACAAGGGGCCTCCACCACCGCCGCCACCACCACCACCACCCGCAATGGGAGGCTATTACGGAGAAGGGTCTACTCAGTTTGCTATGTGGGACGGCTTCTAGACTACTTAGACCACTATGTGTTTGTTGTGTTGTGCCTATCAATTACCTAAGGCATGTTAGGATTAGTCTAGGACCTTTTAACCAAGTTACGGTAAGAGGTCCTCACATGCCATGTACTAGTTTGTTGTTCGTGTACTTGTTTGCTCTATT
Organism: Coix lacryma-jobi var. lacryma-jobi; assembly: GCA_009763385.1. Taxonomy (NCBI): domain Eukaryota; kingdom Viridiplantae; phylum Streptophyta; class Magnoliopsida; order Poales; family Poaceae; genus Coix; species Coix lacryma-jobi. The sequence goes on along the minus strand of VDCT01000472.1, from coordinate 206,331 downwards.
CTATTTCTCGTACTTTATCCCAGAATAAATCGATAACACATGAACTACCGCGAACAATCCAACAACATATGAAAAAGTCAAACAAAGTGCAGTTCAAGACTACATAATCGAGGATCCGAAATAAACGGTACACCGAAGTACAAACCAACAGTACAATACACTAACAAGTCCACCAAATGACAACAATGTTCATTACTCAATAATGACTACTTAACCTACCACACTACTGAGTGCAACGAGGCCACTTTCCCTTCCTCACAGCATCCGGATCCTGCTCCATGGCAGCCTTGGCACGACGCACACGCTCAAGCCTCTTCTCCCTCTCCCCCTACGCTTAGCTGCATCCCTCAGTCTTGCCTCTTCCTCATGCTGCTTTTGTGCTGCCTCTTCTTTGCGTCTCTTCTCCAAACGCTTCTTGTCCTCCGCAGCCCACTTTTTCATCCTCTCTACGTGCTCCTTGTCCTGCGGCTTCATCTCAATGTCAATCCACTGCTCGAAGTCACATAGTGGTGGAGGCTCCTGCAAAATACGACTAAGTCAGTTAGTTAATAAAATATGAATGATTTGTCATTCATGTATAGAACAAGCCATCAGCTTCTCACCATCAGTCCAATACGGATCTGTTTAGCTGTAGGGTCAAAGGCATAATTCTCACACATCCAATACCTCTGACCGTACGTGTGCTCCTCATCAGATATCGCGACCTTACAATCATCGCCGCAGTAGCACATGGGCACCGGAACACCGCTAGGCAATGGCAAACGGGCAAAGGCATTGCCCGTGAGAGGCTGCCTACAATCATCAACGCAATAACAAATGAATATAACACAAAATTACTTCATTAAAACAGACAAATAAATCAACAATATACCAATCTTACCTTGCCTTACTAGCTTTGCCACGCCGCGGCATCCTAACAATAAAAAATATGTCAACACTACACATACATTCATGATTAATTATAAATCTACATAATGGCCTAACAAATATTACAAAAAAATGTACACAAATTGAACAAAATATTAAGCAAAACATATATAAAAAGTCTAATACATGGACAAATCCATCATTAATTAACAACTAACGTCACGACATTTTCAAAATAAATATTGTCTACAAACCCTAACTTACCAAAATATGGTTTAATCCTACATTGCAAATATGGATAAAGAACAGCAATATGGATCAAAATACCTCTAGTGCAGAGAGAACAAGTTCGATTGAAGGAGATGAAGAGAGGAGGGATGAAATGGAATGGATTGGATTGGATTGAATTGAATTGGTTTGGGAGGACAAGAGGAATGAAGAGGAGGCTGTTGCTGGCCGCCGCCAGATCTAGATCGGCTTTGCCGCGCCACCCCGCCTGGCGCGGCAAAGCCGTTGACCGCGTCAGGCCGCCTGGCGCGGCAAACGCACTAGCCGCGCCAGCCCGCCTGGCGCGGCAAACTGACGAGTGGGGCCCACGCGGGCCTGCGTGGCCGGGCGGTGCCACGGTGGCGCTTTTGCCGCGCCGCCATGCATGGCGCGGCTAACGTATTTGCCGCGCCATTGGGGACGGCGCGGCAAAAGGGTTAGTTTTGCAAAAAAAAAATGGACAGTGTTGTTTCTAAATTTTTTTATTTAATTAGGTTATTAATAAAAAAAATTCACAGCCGCAGCCCGTTCGGAGTGGAACAACCGAACAGGCCCGGCCCATTTGTACTGGGTGCGCCTGCGACAAGCCATGCAGATGATGCAGGGAGGAACTATGCCAAATGGACTGGACGGCCTGGACCAATGGAGCCGGCCAGTTCGCAGAGAACAAAACACACGTCGTCTGGGAGTGGGGCCATCTGTTGGAAGCATTTAAGTAGGAGTAGGATCGAAACATTTGTTTAACACGCTGGACCGTGATATTTCCTTTTGCTCTCTGGTCTGTCGGGCTTTTAGGAAGCGTGTTGGAAATTAGGCCTTGTTTAGATGGAAAAAAAAATTTCCTGTAACGTTTTAATTGTTATTTGACAAACTTTGTCTAAATATGGACTACATAGACTCCAAAGATTCGTCTCGACATCTACGTACTAAAAGTACAATTAATTATTTTTCATGCATATGTCCGAATATTGATGTGATGGTTGATGTGATGAAAATTTTTGTGAAATGGGGGAACTAAACAGGGCCTTTAATCTCTGGAACATGGATGGATGGATCGTTCACAAATCGTTGCCCAAAAAGCACATCGTTCCCCTAAACTGCTCCTCTAAATCCTGCTGCCATAGCAGTTTTAGCATACAGTAAGACTGTAATAGGGCGCTAATTAACAACGGACACGAGAAGAAGCAAACGTTGAAAATTTAAAGAGCACCCTACCACTACTATAGCTAGTACACAGTACAATACTTCATACTACTCCGCTAGTGTTGCATTAGCATTAGCCCCCGCGCATTGGGGTTAATTAGTAACCAAGCTTTGCTTCAGGCGACGCAGTTGAGGCCCAAGCAACCCATCATCCACAAGCTCCTCCTCCTCGCCGCCGCCCTCTTCTTCTGCAAATCAAAGAGAGGAAAGGTTTTAATCAGCAAGAATTGAAGGATAGCAAGAACAATACACGATCGCAGTCACTCTACTATACTATCTCTGTCATCACGTACGTACCCGGCGCCTTGGAAGGCGGGAGGAGGAGACAGCGGCGGTATCGTCGTCGACGTCCGGCGGCGGCACCCGGTACAGGTCCTCGTCGACGGGCCTCACCACCACCACCCTGCGGCAGCCCTTGCCCGGCGGCGGGCACGCTGCCGCCACCGCCTTCTTGTGCTCCGCCGCAGCTACGACACTGGCAACAACTCCGCCGCCTGCGATAATCTCCGGCCTCCGCGCCAGCTTCTTAGCAGGCGGCGCCGGCGGCATACGGCGCGGGGGCGGGGAGTACCTGAACCAGGCGTCGCTGCAGGCCTCCTGCGGCTGCGGCGCGTACCACCAGCTGGAGTCGGACGCCGCGGCGCCGGAGTGCGGCGGCGCCGGCTCGTCTGGGGAGGCAGCAGCTGACGAGGAGGAGTAGGAGTAGTAGTTCCACTCCCCGAACGCCGGCACGCGGTGCCGCCGCCTCGCCTTCTCCATGATCTGGCGCTGGTGGTGCCGGCCTAGCTGTCTCGGATGCCGGAGGCAAAGAGGTCGAAGCTGGTGACTAGAAGGCTAGCAGCAGCAGAGAATGAGATAACTAGAGAAGATAGCAATGGAGGTGGTGGCCTGGTGGGAGAAGGACAATGGAAGTAGTTATAAATGGCTTGGTATCGTCTGGATGATGATGGAAGAAGTGCATGTGCATGCTATACACGCGAGGCAGAGTGGCATGGCAGGCCATAAATTTCTCGGTCCACACCTGCGCCGCGCATGCAGAGATCGACTTGACGCACGGCACGGCACGACGCCGCAGGCCGTGCACTTACATGATGTACTCGCGGCATGGCGACGCCTGCGCTCGCATTCGTTGCGCTTGCGCACTGCCCATTCACGTTCGGTTTGGGACTTTGGGCTGTCCGGCGCGGCCAGCCATTGATGGCTCGATCAGTGGACCTCTCGGCCGTTTCCTTTCCGACACACGGGCTTCTTTCACGCTTCCGCGGCAGCGTCCCAATGTACGTACTTGTGGGGTCGTTACAGACACTTATTTTGAAACGGAGGGAGTACTCGGCTACTCCTGTCGTACGCGCCCGCTTGACTCCCGCACCACATAGCACCGGGCGCCCGCGCAAAAAAAAAAAAAAAAAAAACCATGCAAAATGGTGAAAGCAGCAAAAACTTCACACTGTGTTTCTATTTCGTATACATCTGCTTCCTCCGGAGTAGAGTTTCTCTTGTTTTTTCTACGCTATACTTCCTTTGTCTCTAAATAATTATTATTTTTGTTTTTTAAGAAACATCTTTAATTAAATTATATATTAAAAATATTAATATTTATTATACATAATTAATATCATTAAAAAGATCTTTGAATCTAACAAGTTTATTTGAAGATATAAATATTATACATATTTGCTAAGAACGAGTTAAACTTATGATACATACACTAACAACAGTAGTTATTTACACTAAAGATAGAGGGAGTATACTCTTAGATCTCCTGTTTTGCCATACCGTAGATCCAAACATCAAGGCAAAAACGAACAAATGGACAAAACATTTGTCTTGTTTTTCTACAGGGTTTTGGATCACTACCCCTGCATGCTATTGATTGATCCAGGAGCAGGAGGACTACACTGGAGTAGCTCTGCCCTAGCTAACCGTAGTGTCCAGTCCAAGGGCAGGGCCGGCCCCCCGCCGAAAAGCCTGCCGCAGACGCTGCAGAGGCCGGGTGGCATGCATCATGTTGCAGTTGCAGCACAGAACACGGCCGCTGCGGCCGGCCTGCGGGCACCCTTGACCCTTGTCCGGCTCCGGCGCGCGCGCTGCCGCCCCCTCGCCCGGGTCGTCTCCACTCCACGCCTTGTTAGCCGGCGCCCGGCGGCGACCTAGCTACGGCGCCGGTGGACGGTGGTGTACATGGAATGCAGCGCGGTGTCGGCAGCTACAGCCTGCAGACCGGCGCGCCGCAGCAGAGACCGAGACCGACCAGACTGGATTGGAAGGATGCATGGGGCTCGGGCTCGGCTTCCCCCGGCCGGCCTGCGGGCAATTCATGGAAGCCTGTGGCAGACTGGGGCTGTGTGCCTGTGTCCTGTGTGGCATGCTCTCTTCTGTGCAACAGCTGCTAGCATGCCACTGCCGCGTCTGCAGGCTTTTCGGCGGGTTGACTGCACATTGGAGATTGGTGCTGGAGCCTGCCCGCCGAGCGTGAGTCAGAGAGATTGATTACCTACGCATGCATATGCATGCATGACCTCTTGTTTGCATACATTCACGATTCACGGTTGGCTATTGTTTGTTTGCACAGTTTTGAATGCCTCATTTACGGTTGGCCATTGACACAGCTACTGGCCGGGCTTAAGACTACCCGCACCGGGGACCTTTACCCCGTCCGCCACCCGGCCACATCGACAGATTCCGGGTAGAAACCGCTGCACCGGGAGACGCCATGCCATCCGGGAAGGGCGCGCATCCACCATTCCCAGCGAGATGGAGGCACTGCTCTACACACGGGGCCCGCGTCCTGGCCTCGGGAAGGGAGAGCGCGGAGGCAGAGGGAGAGAGAGGAGTCCGGCGTCATCGAGGCAGAGGGAGAGGAAGAGCGCGGAGGCAGAAGGGAGGCGCCTGCCGTCGTCGAGGATGTGTCTGCCGCCGCCATGGATCTCGGCTGGGAGAGCTCGACCGCCGGTGCTGCAGGGGAAGCGCGCCGGGGAAGATGACCGTCGACCTCGCCGGGCCTCCTCCCCTGCCGCTGGGGTTGCGCGCGGGCCTCCTCCGCTGCTGCCAGGGCTGAACCGCCTCCGCCGCCGGGGTTGCGCGCGCGGGCCTCCTCCGCCGCTGTCGTGGCCGAACCGCCTCCGCCGCCGGTCCGCATCCCCGAGCTCCGCCGCCAGCATGCGCAGGCGAGCTCCGCCGCCGGCGCCGCACGGGCGAGCTTCGCTGCCGGCACGCGCGGGCGAGCCCCGCCGGGGCCGCGCGTGGAGAAGGAGAGCGCGGGCGGCGCGTGCGAATGGATAAGGAAGAGGAGGGGAAAACGAAAAAGGAAAAAAGAAAAAAATCCTGACACATGGGCCCTACGGTGGATAGAGGATAATATAGAGGATGAATGAGTGCGGAAGAATTGGATATAGAGGAGAGAATCTTGATGACTAGGCAGTATAGAGGATGAAAATAGAGGAACATGAGTGCGGATAGTCTAAGACTATCAGCAGCGCGTACTCTACTCGCGTACTGGAGTATCATGTAACGAAAGAAAGAGGCGCAGCGCGTACGTTAAGTGCTACGCTATCCAAGCGGATTGGTCAATCCTCCTCTATTCCTAGCGTCCTGCAGGACGTCCACTATGCGGCTGACTAGGAGAGACAGAGAGACAGGACGGTCATGAGACTATGGGCCCCACTATTCAAAGAAGTAAAAAAAGTATTATAACTCACAAACCGAAAACTCAAATTAAATTTCGATTACACCATTAAATTTGTTACAATAAATTCTTCAAAACAAGATCTCACATGGATATATTTAGATAAAATCACAAGTGGGTCCTACTATTAGAGTTGGTATAGAGTATGAGATATAAAGGATGATGGATGCGGAAGAAAAATGTATAGAGGAAAGAAACTTGATGACTAGGACAGATAGAGGATGAATTTAAAGGATAAAGAGTGCGGTCAGTCTAAGAAGAGCAAGTATAGTAATCACCTGTAAACCGACGGAAGAGGGTCCACGTCACCAGAAAACAGCCGCGTTAGCAGACAGAACACGGAGCGGGCGTTATTCTCTTCGCCCGGCTGTAGCACACCATACGAGAAAAAAACGTCTTCTTCCAGCCCGGTGCGAGCGAGAAGCCGCCGCTTTTTTCTTGTGTCTCTCTCCGCCTCCCCTTCCAGCATTAAATGATTACAATCTAAAGTACAGCCAGTCAAATAGATAACCTATTATATGAGTTGGTTGTATGGCTGACTGTATGATGTGAACAAGGATGTCCGATCTTCCGAAAGGTTCTGGTAACTCTCGATTTGGTGGAAACGAGACACAAGTCGATCCGGCTTCCGAACAACACCATCTGAAACCCCGCAATCGCAGCACCACGTCTCCTCTGGTTATCAACCGGTGTTGCACAGTTGACCTCGCCAAGAAGGCTAAAGTCCTTGCCTGCGAATCGAAAAACACGAGCAAGAACAAGGAAGAATGCAACCAAATTGCAGATGTATGATTAATCTCACGAGTTGGGGTCTCACAAACCGATGAAACAGTGAAACTGTTATGAACAAAATAATCTAAGCAAAACCCAAAACCCTAACGAGGGTGATGGCTACTGTTTATAGTCCCTAAGGGTCGTCGCCCCCCTGGACGCGCCCCTCTAATGGGCTCACGGAGGATACACGGCCCAACGGACCAGAAACGGCGACGCAGCACCAGGACAGATTCTGTGCGCTGAATTGTTTCGACGATTCCCGTTGACTCAGGATGAATTTTGATATGAGACCAGAACCATTGGTTAGCTTATCGAAATAGCTTTCCAACGATATCTGGTTCGTCAAAAACGGAGTCTGTATACAACCTGGGTGACCAGTTTAGTGCTGACTGCTCCTGGACTCCGAAACTGACTCGGAGTCAACTTGGTCTTGGTCTCCAAATTGCATCAGGCGCCCTTGCTGGTCTTCCACGCCTCCAAGCCTTCCTCTATGCATCTCTGGGTCCTCGCCATGGTTCCTAATCTACACATAATCATTAGGTAGCAATCTATTCTCAAAAATATTTAAAGTATTACATAGGAACGAATTCACCTCTAAATTTAGTTGACGCGCGCGAGCTCGTGTCATTGGACCATGATAACTCAGCGGAGGATCGTTGTGTGTATCCAAAGGAGTGATGTCCTCATCATCCTCCCCCTCTTGAATTGGAGTCGTCCTCGACTCAAGCTCAGTATCTTCTCCCAAGTAAGGCTTCAAATCTGCAATGTTAAAAGTATGACTAACCCCGGAATCGAGTGGCAACTCAAGTTTGTATGCATTATCATTTATTTTCTCAATTATCTTATAAGGACCAACAGCTCTTGGCATTAATTTAGACTTACGCAGATCTGGAAATCTATCTTTTCTCAAATGTAACCACACTAAATCTCCCGGTTCAAGTTTAACTTCTCTCCTACCTTCACTACCAGCAATTCTATACTTTTCATTCATCCTTTCGATATTTGTTTTAGTTGTTTCATGCAACTTACGAATAAAATCAGCACGTGCACTAGCATCACCATGTGTTCTTTCAGTGGTAGGTAGAGGCAAATGATCAATAGGAGCTTGGGGGTTAAAACCATACACTACCTGAAAAGGACTTACCTTGGTGGTAGAATGTGTGGCCCGATTATAAGAAAACTCCACATGAGGCAAACATTCTTGCCACATCTTCAAGTTTTTCTTCAAAATAGCTCTCAACATGGTACCCAAAGTGCGGTTCACTACCTCCGTTTGGCCATCAGTTTGTGGGTGACAAGTAGTAGAAAACAATATTTTTGTACCCAACTTATTCCATAGAGTGCGCCAAAAGTGACTCAAAAATTTAGCGTCGCGATCAAAAAACTTGGTACCCATGCAAGCGAACAATCTCTTTGAAAAAGAGGTCAGCAATATATACGGCATCATCACTTTTATGACAAGGTATAAAATGTGCCATCTTAGAAAAACGATCAACAACAACAAAAATGCTATCCCTCCCCCTCTTAGTCCTAGGCAATCCCAAAACAAAGTCCATCGAAATATCTGCCCAAGGAATAGAAGGAACAGGAAGAGGCATATACAAACCATGTGGATTCAAGCGTGACTTAGCCCTTTGACAAGTGGTACAGCGTGCCACGAACCGCTCAACATCTCTCCTCATCTTTGGCCAAAAGAAGTGTGTGGCCAACATATCCAACGTTTTGTTAGCACCAAAATGCCCCATCAATCCTCCTCCATGTGCTTCCTGCAACAACAAAAGACGAACAAAACCAACTGGAATGCATAGACGATTAGCTCTAAACACAAATCCATCATTAATCACAAACTTGTTCCATGTGTGTCTCTCTTTACAATTCAGCAACACATCTTTAAAATCAGGATCAAACACATATTGTTCTTTTATTGTTTCAAGTCCAAAAATTCTATAATCAAGTTGGGACATCAAAGTATATCGTCTAGACAAAGCATCAGCAGTTACATTATCCTTCCCTTTCTTGTGTTTAATAATATAAGGAAAAGATTCAATAAACTCAACCCATTTAGCATGTCTACGATTCAAATTATTTTGTGAACGAAGATACTTAAGCGATTCATGATCTGAATGTATAACAAATTCTTTAGGCCACAAATAATGACGCCACGTCTCTAAAGAACGTACAAGAGCATACAATTCTTTATCATACGTAGAGTAATTGCAAACAGGGCCATGTAATTTTTCGCTAAAGTAGGCAACGGGCTTACCTTCTTGCATCAAAACACCACCAATGCCAACTCCACTAGCATCACATTCTAGTTCAAAAGTCTTACCAAAGTTTGGAAGTTGCAGCAATGGCGCGTGTGTAAGCTTGTCCTTCAAAGTATCAAAGGACTCCTCTTGTGCTTTACCCCAATGGAACACCACACCTTTCTTTGTCAACTCGTGTAAGGGGGCAGCAATGGCGCTGAAATCCTTCACGAATCGACGATAAAATCCTGCAAGACCAAGAAAACTTCTCACCTGTGTGATGGTTTGAGGCACCAGCCAGCTCTTTATGGCTTCAATTTTCATCTCATCCACCTCGATTCCCTGTGGAGTAACAACATAGCCAAGAAAAGAGACTCGATCTGTGCAAAAGATGCACTTCTCAAGGTTACCAAATAAACGTGCATCACACAAAGCATTAAAAACAGCACGTAAGTGATCCATATGTTCATCCAAAGACTTGCTATATATCAGTATATCATCAAAGTAAACCACCACAAATCGCCCAATAAATGCTCTTAAAACTTCATTCATCAGTCTCATGAAAGTACTAGGTGCATTAGTTAAACTAAAAGGCATTACTAACCACTCATATAATCTGAATTTAGTTTTGAAAGTTGTTTTCCATTCATCTCCAAGTTTCATTCTAATTTGGTGGTAGCCACTACGCAAGTCAACCTCTGTGAAAATTACAGAGCCACACAACTCATCAAGCATGTCATCAAGCCTAGGAATAGGATGACGATATCGAATAGTAATATTATTAATGGCTCTACAATCAACACACATACGCCATGAACCATCTTTCTTAGGAACCAAAATCACAGGAACAACACAAGGACTAAGGCTTTCTCGTACATACCCGCGGTCCAAAAGGTCTTGGACTTGTTGCTAAATTTCCTTAGTCTCCTCGGGGTTGGTTCGATAAGCAGCTCGGTTTGGCAATGTAGCTCCCGAGATCAAATCAATTTGATGCTCTATTCCTCTCATAGGTGGCAGCCCCGGGGGTATCTCAGCTGGAAAAACATCCTTGTACTCCTGCAAAAGGTTAGTGGCAGCATGAGGTATCGAGCTAACAACATCATCAAGCGAATACAAAACTCGTTTGCAAACCAAAGTATAACAAATATCATCTTTAGAAATTTCAGCAAGATCACTTTTTATTGCAAGCATTACACCACCCTTCAATTTTATGCCTTCTTCCTTAGAACTAGGTGTAGACTTACCCCTTTTAGGTGGGTAAAGAGAATTAGCAACTTGCTGATTTTCAGATTTAGTATCATGCAAATTACAGCTTGTTCTTTATCAGCTTGTATAATTTCAGCAGGGGTCATAGGCACCAAAGTAATTTTCTTCCCTTTATGCATAAAAGTGTATGTATTACTTCTACCATGGTGTATAGCATCATTATCAAATTCCCATGGACGACCCAATAAAAGTGAACAAGCTTCCATAGGTACTACATCACAATATACAGAATCAACATAGGTACCAATGGAAAAAGAAACTTTGCAAGTTTTTGTTACCTTAGCTTTACCAGAATCATACAACCACTGAATATGGTACGGATGTGGGTGTGGACGCGTGGACAAACCAAGCTTCTTGATCAAATCAGAACTCACCAAATTATTGCAGCTACCGCTATCAATGATGACACGTGCTCGCCGGTTGTTGATGACAAAGAAAATTTGGAACAAATTGTGGCGTTGCAGCTTCTCAGGTTGTTGTACTTGTGTGCTGAGCACGTGTTGCACAATAACACTCATGTAGGTTGAAGTGTCCTCGCTACCAAAGACCTCATCATCTCTCTGAACTTGTTCTTCTTCTTCATCATCTTCAACGTCAGAGGTACTGATGTACCCATCGTCTATCGCAATGTATGTCCGCTTACTTGGGAAGTCCTTCTACACATGTCCATATCCAAGGCAGCGGTGGCACTGAATGCCAGAAGTGTGTCTCGTTGAGGCAATAGAGGATGCACTCTTCGAAGGTTCTTGCACATAATTTTTACCTGACCCAGAAGGTTATGAGGAAGGTGTCCGCTTGCTTGCTGGTAGAGGCGCCTGAAAGGAAGATGCCTTGGGAAACACGGAAGATGTCCCCGTGCGTGGTATGTATGAAGTGCCTCCCTTGATCTTTCTCTGCTTTTCACGCCCCTGCAACTCCTTCTCTGCAAGCATAGCAAACTGAAACAACTGGTTGACAGTGTTAAATTCCTTATAATCAACTATGTCCTGAATTTTCTCCCTCAAACCTGCATAAAAACGAACAATAGAGTCCTCGGGTCCCTCTACTATGCTACATCGCATCAAACCTTTCTGAAGCTCTCCATAGTAATCATGCACAGATTTATCTCCCTGTTCTAAACGCATTAGTCTCTTACGTAGCTCTCTATGATATGATGGAGGCACAAATCTATCACGCATAGCAACCTTAAGTTCTTCCCAAGTTCGAGGTTGACAATTATCTGCAACTAAACCAGTCCACCAAATAATAGCAAAATCTTTAAATTCACTAGTGGCTTGTCTAATGTGATGTTGCTCAGGCACAAGGTGGGCACTAAATTTTTGCTCTACTGTCATCTCCCAATCAAGGTATTCCTCAGCATCATAATGTCCTGAAAAAGAAGGTATTGTAAATTTAACTTTAGCATAAGGATCTTCGGAAGTATGAGTATGATTACCTCACTGGCGGTTGAAACGTCGAGCGCCACCCATACTTGTGGTGTTTTTGTGAAGACGCTGATGTAATATGTTTCTCATTGTCGCTGCACGATCAATCTTCCCATCGACATCATATACCTCATCACCAGCGTCGCTGCTATCAATATCTTCATCGGGTTGTGGCCGGGCTTCTAAGGCAGTTACCCTATCAGTTAGAGTGGACAGTCGTTTGTCCAATCTCTCAAGGGCGTTGCCGATCTTGAGGTCAACGAGTACTTGGGTTACAACCTTGGTCACAGTCTCGTTCATATTTTTTGAGCATTAGTTAAAATCGATTGTAGTTACTCTTGGCTGACACACTCTGAAAACTCTTTTGGCGAATTAACGTCGCCGTCGTCACCTGTCATTGTGGACACAAAACACAAGCAACAAAACAGTGAAAGTTATCCCTAATAATCCTACTACTCAGGTGGAGTGGTGCCTAGAGCAGCAAAAGGTAAACACCTTACCAAGCCCTTACCAGTGTTCTTACCCGCAAAGCAAAGGATACCAGGAAGGCGTGTGCGTGATTGCAGGGATACAAAACCAGTGTTGTCCAGAAGAATCTGTGGAGCTTGGATGACACACAAGAGACAAATATATATATATGTGGGACACAGATCAGAAATAGATAGTAATGCTGAATTATAGTCGAAAGTACTTATTCTTGTTGCCGGTCTAAAGTATTCCAAGTACCAGGTATGTGTGATAACAAGGGGGAGAAACAGGTAGGATGGATAACAAGAGCAACAGAAACAAGGAACAAAACAACACACGCTTACACAACTCACTTTTGCCCTTCTCTATGTGCTCCTCTAGATATTGTTCCTCTTTTGCCCTTCTCTTTTTTCTCTTTTTTTGGCATGTCGTTGTTTTTTTGGGAAAATTCAAATTTTTATTTTTATTTTTTTGATATTTTTCTTTTACTTAGGAGCAAAAAAGAAGTAAGCACAAAAAATTTGAGCTTAAACAAGTGAAAGACGTGGCCTGTGGAAAATTCACAAGATACAAACAAAATTAAGAAAAACCTTGTGACCACGAAAAGAGGATCTTGTGACCAGTTTTTGACCAAAATAAAATTTTCCGACCCCGACAAGGCGGGGGACAGACGGATCAAAAAAAAATTTCTGATTGATTTCGATATATGGAACGTCGAAATTCGAGATCGTATGCAAAAACTAGACCAGTTTTAAGAACCCCTCTCCGAATTAGAGGACAAAACGGGAACAATCTGCGCAAAACTGGTCTCCCGGCTAGGGTTTGAAGGAAACGATGGGAGGAAAAACACAAACTGGACTCTAACACGACCTAACCAGCAACAAGACCTTGACTCGGACACAAACTCAATGCAACGGACTCTGCAACCGAAATATGCAAAGGCTATGGCGCGGAAGGGTTGTAGGATGGAACAAAATATGGCACTGGACTATGGGACGAAGGCGAAAACACTCGAAACTAATGATAGATATGAACCTGACGGTATACCTGAAGCTTTGATTACCACTTGATGTGAACAAGGGTGCCCAATCTTCTGAAAGGTTCTGGTAACTCTCAATTTGGTGGAAACGAGACACAAGTCGATCCGGCTTCTGAACAACATGATTCGAAACCCCGCAATCGCAGCACCACGTCTCCTCTGGTTATCAACCGGCGTTGCACGGTTGACCTCGCCAAGAAGGCTAAAGTCCTTGCCTGCGAATCGAAGAACACGAGCAAGAACAAGGAAGAATGCAACCAAATTGCAGATGTATGATTAATCTCACGAGTTGGGGTCTCACAAACAGATGAAACGGCTAAACTGTTATGAACAGAATAATCTAAGCAAAACCCAAAACTCTAACGAGGGTGACGGCTACTGTTTATAGTCCCTAAGGGTCGTCGCCCTCTGGACGCGCCCCTCTAATGGGCTCACGGAGGATACACGGCTTAACGGACCAGAAACGGCGACGCAACACCGGGACAGATTCTGTGCGCTGAATTGTTTCGACGATTCCCGTTGACTCAGGATGAATTTTGATATGAGACCAAAACCATTGGTTAGCTTATCGAAATAGCTTTCCAACGATATCTGGTTCGTCAAAAACGGAGTCCGTATGCAACCTGGGTGACCAGTTTAGTGCTGACTACTCCTGGACTCCGAAACTGACTCGAAGTCAACTTGGTCTTGGTCTCCAAATTGCATCAGGCGCCCTTGCTGGTCTTCCACGCCTCCAAGCCTTCCTCTATGCATCTCTAGGTCCTCTCCATGGTTCCTAATCAACACATAATCATTAGGTAGCAATCTATTCTCAAAAACATTTAAAGTGTTACATAGGAACGAATTCACCTCTAAATTTAGTTGACGCGCGCGAGCTCGTGTCATTGGACCATGATAACTCAGCGGAGGATCGTTGTGTGTATCCAAAGGAGTGATGTCCTCATCACTGTATATGACATGACATGAACTTGCCAGCAGCTGGCTAAGGGGGTGTTTGGTTCCCAACCCCTAGAGTTTAGCCACTAAAGTTTAGTGCAGGTCACTAGAGTTGTAGTGTTAAAAATGACTTTTAATGGAGGTGTTTGGAACTTTAGTGACTAAAAGTGACTAAATTTTAGTGGTTAAACTCTAGGGGGTGGGAACCAAACACCCCCTAAAATATTAACCTTGCTCTAATGATACTCCCTCCGTCCCATTGAGAGTGTGGCCCGAGAAGCGTGTTTGTGAGGGGGGCACGGTTTTCTAACGACACTTTCAATGGGACGGAGGGAGTACATCGCTAGATAACGTGAAGATGGGAGACCAAAGTAAAAATTATTTTATTTTTCTATGTGTTATGAGACTTATATGTTTGTATTTCATATTATTGAGCTACGTGAAATAGCTAGGTTATTTACTTATCACCAGTGACTATTCTCTCTCCTTTTTTTTCTAACCATATCACATACTATCTAACTAGCTAGCTAAGACTAACCGCACTGGCTCCGGTATCCTATCCGCTAAAACCAAATAGCGTAATATATACTGTGAAAATATAGTGCAGCGGCGTACGCAAAAAGTTACTGGACGATCGCGTATCCGTCAAATAAAGCGAAGGAGCCAAAGTCTGGTAAACTGCATGGGTGGGGTTGGCAGGCGCTGCGCATGCGCGCGTGAGAGAGCGCGGAAGCGGGAGAGGGAGAGAGAAGAATCTTTGGTGGACCCTACTTTTCTTTGTAACAAATACTCATAAACTAAAATACCAAATTAAATTCCGATTATACCATTAAATTCATTGCAATTAATTCTTCAAAACTACATCTCTCATAGATATATATAAATAAAGTGATATGTGGACCCACAGTGGATAGAGGATGATATAGAAGATGAATGGATGCAGGAGAAATAAATATAGATGAGAGAATCTTGATGACCAGGCAGTATAGAAGATGAAAATATAGGAACGTGAGTGCGGATAGTCTAAATAGCTACTCCCTCCGTCCTAAATGTATGTCGTTTGCGCTTCCCAAGAAACAACTTTGACTAAATATATATTAAAAAATATTAATATGTATGATACATAATTAGTATCGTTGGATAGATATTTGAATCTAGTTTTTTAACAAAATTATTTGGAGATACAAATGTTGCACACATTTGCTACAAATTGAGTCAAACTTGTGGCACGCACACCAACGGCGACAATCAATTAGGGACGGAGGGAGTAGCTGTTGGGGACGCTCCTTGGCCAATCTCAATGGTGAGTTTCATTTTGTTGTTTTCAAGACTGCCATGTCATATGAAATAAAATTATAAAAGTTTCATAGGTATTAAATTTCATGACTCATAGAGAGTTGGTATTCGTGCCAAAAGAGTTTCATCTAGATGAAACTCATTTTTTTGCACTTCTTAAATACACCGTCATGTCATCAACAATGCCTATGTGACAACCTATTTAATACAAATCAAACTCAGATAAAACTTCCATTAAGATTGGCCTAATATACTGGCATAGGACGCATAGCAAGTCCTCTGTCCACATTGAAAGACAGATAAAATATGTGGTGGCAGGTTCCCCATTAATGTACATTGGGACGCTACCCTACATTCGCAAGCGTGAAAGAAGCAACGGTTGGCCGAACAGCCCGATGTGTGTCAGGAACGGCGACGTTGAGGTTAAGGTGGTCTCTGTACAAAACAAAAGGCCGCCGTGATGCAATGCATGCTCGGCTCCCTGACAGTTGGAGACGTCAAAGACCGACCGACCGGCTAGCCGCTGCTATTTGCTACTGCTACCCGCCAGACGTGATGGCCCAGCAGCAGCAGTGCGCAACGAATGCGAACGAGCGCGTACAGTGCACAGCTCGCGTCGCATGCACATGCATTGCACCCGTCGTGCGAGCGCACCGTGCGTCCAGTCAAAACAACTGGTCTGCGCAGCGCCGCAGCGCTGCGGTGGACCGAGAAATTTATGGCCTGCCCCTGCCCTGCCATGACACTCTGCCTCGCGTGCAGTTCTTCCTTCCACACGATGCCCAGGCAGCGTGTGGATCGAAGCCGAAGCCGAAGCCCAAGCCCAAGCCCAGCGCGCGCGCATTTATTATATGGCACTCACGTTACTTTATTTTCATACTTTATACTGCTTGGTCAATAAGATTCTCTCGTCTATATTTATTTCTCTCACATCCATCCATCTTCTATCTATTATGGACCCACTTGTCATTTTATCTAAATATATCCATGAAAGATCTGGTTTTGAAAAATTAATTACAACAAATTTAATGGTACAATTGAAATTTAATTTGGTTTTTTTTTGCAAGTTATAATATTTTTTTAGTTAGTTGAAATAGTAGGGCCCACCTAATATTTTTTTTTCTTCCTTCTCCTCTCACACGGTGCCCTTTCTCACCTCCTGTACCGGAGATACGCTAGGAGGCTCAATTTAGCAGACCGACTCTCGCATAGCGGATGAAGCAGGCGGTTACAGGTCCGTGCTGCAGCCTATTCGGTCCGCTATCTGCGCGTAGCGGACGTGGATAGCAGACGTGGTGCAGACAGTTGCATTCTGCATTCCAGCGTCCCACCACCACCTGTCCACAATAGCTCTGCCTTCGATCGTCTTCTGACTTCTGAGACGTACGACAGGCTTGTGTTGTGAGATCGATCATGGAGAAGGAGATGGCGAGGCGGCGGCACGTGCCGGCGTTCGGGAAGTGGAACTACTACTCCGCCTCGTCGTCGTCTGCCTCCCGAGCAGACGAGCCGCCGCCGCTGCAGCACTCTGCTGGCGCCGCGCCGGCCGAGTCCTGGCGGTGGCACGCGCCGCAGCCGGAGGCCTGCAGCGACGCCTGGTTCAGGTACGCCCCGCCGCCGCGCCCTAGGCCGCCGGCGCCTAAGAAGAAGGCGCGGAGATCACCGGTGACGACCGCGGGTGGCCGCGGAGTCGCCGTGGCTGTGGCTGCGGAGCACAAGAGGGCGGTGCCGCCGCCGGCGGCGGCAGAGCGCGCGCCGGCCAAGGGAGCCCGCAGGGTGGTGGGGGTGACGAGGCCCGTCGACGAGGACCTGTACCAGGTGCCGCCGCCGGACGTTGACGATACTGCGGTCTCCCGGCTTCCAGGGCGCCGGGTACGTACGTGTGCTGCAAAAGCGCCCGTATTCTTCTTCCTATATATCCTTCTTGCATGCAGATCGACGGACTGAAATTAAAAATGTCATCGATTGCTTTGCAGCAGACGACGGCGGCGACGGCGAGGAGGAGCTTGTGGATGGGTTGCTTGGGCCTCAACTGCGTCGCCTGAAGAATCTGGACAAGTACTTGCTAGCTGGTAGTAGTAGTGGTAGTAGAGTGAGTGCTCTTTTCGTGTTTGCGTACTTTCGTGTTCGTTGTACGTAGCTCACTCTCACTGTACTGTACTCTGTATGTCATTGTCGTCATACTACTTGGTAATTGGTATAGTGCTATGGCAGCATGCATGAAGATTAGAGAGGAAGCAGTACGTACTAGCAGTAGTAGCCTTGTAGTTGTTCCAGCCATGGGTCGGAATCATAGTTCAGTCTTTGGGTTTACAGATAAATATCGAAGGGGACCGGTAGAAACGAAAATCAGTAAAATCGGTTGAAAATTTCGGTCAAAAGTTTCAAAATTAAGCAAAAAATTTAAAATATAAACAAAATCAAACCGAAATTACCAGTATGTACATTTACCGGAGGTCACCGGTAGAAACGAAAATTCGCCAATTTTCGGTGAAAATCGGCCAAAATTCTGAACTATGGTCGGAATAGATCGAATACCAGTGAACTTCAACAGGATCGCCAAAAAAAAAAACCCATGCATGCTTCAATTAGAAGACATCCGGCCAAGTATCACTTTCAACACTGCAGCAGCCGATGCATCATGCATGCCTCGTTAATTACGGTGTGTTACTACTGGAGTACTCCGTATGTGCTTTTGGCAACGCTGTACGGAGTAGTATTCATGAATGAACGGTCCAAGTTATCCGCGTGCTCCCTAAAGACGACCGAGACCCCGGGAGCAAACAAAAGGGAAATCACGATGCAGCGTGCCGAGCAAACGTTTCGATTCTGTAGTCGTCGTAAACTCGTAACGACGGATGGCCCCAGCCACAGCCAGAGAGGTGTGTTTCTTCTCTGCCAACTGCTGGGCGCGCGGGGCTCTATTGATCAGACACCAGTCCACATGGCAGAGCTTCCTCCATGGCTTGTCTCAGGCACAGGGGCGCCTCACTCAGTACAAAACGGCTGCGCACAGGCACAGTGTTACTTTACTAGTACCTATTTGGCCTGATGTACTGTAGCTCATGTTTTGTTTGGTTGCAGCAGCAGCATGCTGGGTCCTCCTCCTCCTGCGAGCGAGTGGGCTTCAAGCCTTGGCGTGGGCTTGGGACCGTGCGTCTGTGTGTGTAGCTGTTGTTGGGCTGGCCTGTTTAGCGGCGTGGTAAGCCAACAAAGCGCTCCAGCAGCACGAAATGGCGCGGCATCAAACGATTCCTTGAAAAGACGTCGATTCCAAGAGATGATTAAGACTCAGATTCCACCTCTTTTCATCATCTCTCCGTCACATCAATGTTTGGACATACTCCCTCCGTCGATAAACACATGCAATTATGAGATCCGTGCCAGTCAAATTGATTCAAGTTTGACCAAGATTATAATAAAAGATATTAGTATTTATGTGGGTAAATAAAATTATTATGAAAATATATTCTATTATTAATCTAATGATATATTTTTTTATAAAAAATGTTAGTATTTTTTTTATATAACTTCGGTCAAAGTTCGAATTGTTTGACTCATCGATAAGCGAGAATTGCATGTTTTGTTGGATGGAGGGAGTATACATGGAGCATTAAATGTAGATAAAAAATAATTAATTGTACTTTTAGTATGTACATATCGAGACGAATCTTTTGAGCCTAATTAGTCCATATTTGGACAAAGTTTGTCAAATAACAACAAAAGTGTTACAGAATTTTTTTTTTGCAAAATTTAGCATCTAAACACACCCTAATGTCTAGTACTATGCTTGACAAACAGATGAGCGGTCGACATGAAGCTGGGCGTTCGCTTGCCGATGAGAAAACGATTCACCGGAATGCTAGTGGTGGAGTCCTCAAAAACCCACACCCGATGATGGGAATGTATCCCGCGCCATGATGTTTGGATTGGGGAGAATCCTTGGTTTTGGCATAAGCATAACCGCTGTGAATCTATTTCGAGCGAGGTGTAGTCCGTGAGGGACCAATGGGAGACGTACGAGCTAGCTAGGTTCATTCGTGGCGCTGAACATCGTGTGCTCGGCAACATATATACCCTCTGGTTGCAAACACACACGAGCGGCGAGGTCGTACCGCAGGCACACGGGTGCTTTGCCGAGGTGGCTAGCTTTCGCAGTGAGGCAGTGGTGATCGTGTATGTAGCAGTTGATCGTTTCGGTGCAAGGAGGTATTCGGATGGCCAGTCGAAATGCCGCTTGGCATTGCTTCTATTTTCGAGCTATGATGCACACTTTCGGATCTTGAAAGACATATGGCTAGATTGGAGTTGATCAGAGGTAGTTTTTGATGTGTTCGTTCAGCTTGGTGGCTTGCAGTAGTGAACTGGCCGGGGTACCTTACCTAGCCCCACTCGATCGGTAGAGCTAGTCCGGTGCTGGACATCGTTGATACATAGATGGCGCAAGCGGAATTGACATTCTGATAGCAGCAACTTGGCTTGCAGCAGCCAACCCCTGCATGGCCGTCCCACAAATTTCATAGGCCCTTAGACCAGTAAGACACTAACGGCCTAACAATCTAATATTTGAATAGGACGATTAAAGTATATAATACTATTGATTCGAGATAACTTGAAGCATATATTTATTTTTTCTTGAAAAGGTAACAATACATAAAAGAAGACAAAAAAACGGCAAAATAACTATGATGGTTACCTCAAATAAAACTATGGTGCCCCCGATCTTGACTGACTTTGGCATTTCTTGATATTGGAAAAAAAACCTATGCAACGCACCCTTTTGCTATTCTCTAGATCGAAGTTCTTGTTTTGTTTTTTCCTTTTTTTTGAGAACCGGACCTATGTTTCTTTGGCAACATCTAACATGAAAAAAATATTGAATTACAAATCAAATCCGTGAAGCCTAGCCCTATCCCCGTAAGTAGGTATTGATTTAATTTGTACACTAAAGTACTGAACTGCAATTAAATTAATTTGTTTATTTGAGAGTCCTGATAGGCATACCTTTGCCGACTTACCGTGGAGAGGGACACCGCACCAGTGCCACGCCGCCACGCCGGAGGGACGTCCCACGTCCGTGATGCGGGCCTAGCCCTAGCACGCTGACGCCATCACGTACTCACGAGGTCATACAAAGGGTGAGAGCGGTCATACTGCAAAAAAAAAAAAAAAAAATGAGGCCTTCTACGATGATTAGAGGATTTTCTGTTGTCATAGAAGGCCTGTCGCTGAGAACCTTCTGTAACTATTTTTATGACAATTTTTGTGACAATTATAGTTGTCATAGATCTCAAATTGTCATAAAAATCTCTACTATAATGGAACACTTAAATTATTTTAGATCCACCTACAAAAACGTCTCCTGCTGAGAGCCTCCGATCGTTGTGGACCAATTAAACGTACAAAGAATTTTGCCTCCATTAAAATCAAGGGCTACCAAAACATCTAGATCAGATCTAATGGCTATAGAGAAAAGTTTGTGTCAGACTTCTTACCTTCCCTTCCCACCCGCACGAAGGCTTACTGCCCAGGGAGCCGCAACCCGAGTTCGATCCCAGCAGTGGCGCTCCCATCATATTGCAAGTTTGATCAATTAAAAAAAACCGTACGGCGCTCCAATCGTAGAGCGTGCGAGATGTCGAAGATGTCGTGTCGGGAGTTGTTGGAGTGCTGACCGGTCTTGGCGGAGTCCTGCTCGAGGGGATGGTCGAGGCGATCGAGGCTCCCACAGGTAGGGTCGAGCTCCGAAAAACACGCGAAATGTGTTGACAAACATACCTCGATGGGACGCCTGACGAGGCATAGTGCACAGTATGACGTAACAGTGTTGTACGAGTCGCTCATTTCCCGGGTATGGGCGGTAAAAGTTTGATTTAACCCGGTACGACTCACTGTTGTAGCCATACGATTTGGATGGGAGCAGGTGGAGCGCATTAAATGCCCCTGGACCCGTACCGAGAGTAGGTGCTCGAGGGATGTCTCGCACTCGGGGCATGCCTCGTTCGCTCGGGAGACTTCCGTAATCGAGGGGTGCTCGGGGCTTCGAGGTACACCTCATTCGCCCAAGAGATCTTCGTAACCGAGGGGTGCCTCGAGTGGGTGTCCGAGGGGTGCTTGAGGGGTGGCCCGAGGGGTGCCTCGTTCGCTCGGGAGACTTCCGTAACCGAGGGGTGCCCCGAGCGGACTGGCTTCGTCTTGAGAAGGGACTCCTCGAGGGTGTCGCAGACTGAGCCATCGGGACCCGCTCGTGGGCTGACCCAGTATGGTTTGGCACTTGGGCTGGTTTCGGTGTTTGAGGTATGATTGTGGATTTTGCCGAGGTTTAGTTTTCTTTAATCGAGGTATTAGGGTACCCTTTTACTATGTACCGGACAATATCCCCCGAGCCCCTGCTCGACACTATAATGGCACACTTAAATTATTTTAGATCCACCCACAAAAACGTCCCTCGCTGAGAGCCTCCAATCCTTGTGCACCAATTAAACGTACATTGCCTCTATTAAAATCAAGGGTTACCAAAACATCTAGATCAGATCTAATGGTTGTAGAGAAAAGTTTGTGTCAGGCTTCTTACCTTCCCATCCCACCCGCACAAAGGCTTACTGCCCAGGGAGCCGCAACCCGAGTTCGATCCCAGCAGCGACGCTCCCATCGTATTGCAAGTTTGATAAATTAAAAAAACGTACCAACGCTCTAGTTGTAGAGCATGAGAGATGTCGGAGATGTCGCGTCGGGAGTTGTTGGAATGTTGACCGGTCTTGGCGGAGTCCTGCTCGAGGGGATGATCGAGGCGGTCGAGGCTCCCACGGGTATGGTCGAGCTCCGGGAAACACGGGAAATGTGTTGACAAACATACCTCGAGGGGACGCCTGACGAGGCATAGTGCACGATATGGCGTAACAGTGTTGTACGAGTCGCTCATTTCCCGGGGTATGAGCGGTAAAAGTTGGATTTAACCCAGTACGACTCACTGTTGTAGTCAGACGATTTAGATGGGAGTAGCTGGAGCGCATTAAATGCCCCTGGAGTTGTACCGAGAGTAAATGCTCGAGGGATGTCTCGCACTCGGGGCATGCCTCGTTCGCTCGAGAGACTTCCGTAATTGAGGGGTGCTTGGCGCTTTGAGGTACACCTTGTTCGTCTGGGAGATCTCCGTAACCAAGGGGTGTCTCGAGGGGTGCCGAGGGGGGGGGGGCCTCGAGGGGTGCCCGAGGAGTGCTCGGAAGAGTTTCCGTAATCGAGGGGTGGCCTCGTTCGCCTCGGGAGACTTCCGTAACCGAGGGTTGCCCGAGCGGACTGGCTCCGTCTCCCCTAAAGGGACTCCTCGAGGGTGTCGCAGACTGAGCCATCGGGACCCGCCTCGTGGCCGACCCAGTATGGTTTGGCGCTTGGGCTGGTTTGGGGTGTTTAAGGGATGATTGTAGATTTTGCCGAGGTTTAGTTTTCTTTAATCGAGGTATTAGGGGTAACCCCCTTTCTATATACCCATAGTAGCCCCCGAGCCCCTGCTCGACACTATGATGGAACACTTAATTATTTTAGATCCACCTACAAAAACGTCCCCTGCTGAGAGCCTCCGATCGTTTGGACCAATTAAACGTACACATGATTTTGCCTCTATTAAATCAAGGGCTACCAAAACATCTAGATCAGATCTAATGGCTGTAGAAAAGTTTGTGTCAGGCTTCTCACCTTCCCTTCCCCACCCGCACGAAGGCGTACTGCCCACGGAGCCGCAACCCTAGTTCAATCCCAGCAGCAGTGCTCCCATCGTATTGCAAGTTTGATCAATTTTTAAAAAAAACGTACGACGCTTCAATCGTAGAGCGTGCGAGATGTCAGAACGCCGCGTCGGAGTTTGTTGGAGTGCTGACCAGTCTTGGTGGAGTCCTGCTCGAGGAATGGTCGAGGCGGTTGAGGCTCTCACGGGTAGGGTCGAGCTCCGGAAAACCCGGGAAATGTGTTGACAAACGTACCTTGAGGGGACGCCTGACGAGGCATAGTGCACGGTATGGCGTAACAGTTGTTGTACGAGTCGCTCATTTCCCGGGGTATGGGCGGTAAAAGTTGGATTTAACCCAGTACGACTCACTGTTGTAGCCATACAATTTGGATGGGAGCAGGTGGAGTGCATTAAATGCCCCTATAGACGTATCGAGAGTAGGTGCTCGAGGGATGTCTTGCACTCGGGGCATGCCTCATTCGCTTGGGAGACTTCCGTAATTAAGGGGTGCTCGACGCTTCGAGGTACAACTCGTTCGCTCGGGAGATCTCATAACTGAGGGGTGCCTCGTTTGCTCGGGAGACTTCTGTAACCGAGGGGTGCCCCGAGCGGACCGGCTTCGTCCCAAGAAAAGACTCCTCGAGGGTGTCGCAGACTGAGCCATCGGGACCCCGCTCGTGGGCCGACCCAGTATGGTTTGGCGCTTGGGCTGGTTTCAATGTTTGAGGGATGATTGTGGATTTTGCCGAGGTTTAGTTTTCTTTAATCGTGGTATTAGGGTACCCCTTTTCTATGTACCCGTCTAC
The DNA here is from genome assembly GCA_009763385.1 of Coix lacryma-jobi var. lacryma-jobi. Taxonomy (NCBI): domain Eukaryota; kingdom Viridiplantae; phylum Streptophyta; class Magnoliopsida; order Poales; family Poaceae; genus Coix; species Coix lacryma-jobi. The sequence continues at coordinate 182,331 of VDCT01000472.1, read as the reverse complement.
CCGACAGTAGCCCCCGACCCCTGATCGACACTATAATGGAACACTTTAATTATTTTAGATCCACCCACAAAACGTCAAAGTGTCGATTTAAAGGCCTTTTCCTCTGGTTTACATGGATTATAAAGGTCTATTTACCCGATGAAATCGGATTGGGCTGTTATCAATTATGTTAAAGCCAATTAACACCGGTTTAATTGATTTAAGAATCGGCTAGATTGAGTTTACCTTTCTAGTCCGGATAGGACTCTTTGATTCTATATTTTGATGGAATTCGAGTAGGAAACTTGGAGATCACCATCTAGAGACGTTTCCTATTGGGATAAGACCACCCCCTCTCTATATATAAGAGGATCATGGTCGGTTTGAGGATCCAATCATAATCATCAAATCAATCTACTACAACCCTTTTATCCTTTTTCCTTTCTATTTTGCTGTCGCCGCATCTCTCGGCGAGATTCGGCGGCGTTCTAGGCGGCCTTGCTGGTCCTAGGGTAACCTCTACGTGCTCCTCCCTGACGGGTCTTCCGGGAGAAGTTCTAGAGTTATTAACATGAGGGATCGAACCCTAAATTGGCCTAAATGAGTCTTTAGATTGGTTTTATGAGTTTAGTTAGATCCCTTGCTGTCTCAGGTTGATCTACAACCTCTTCGAGCGTTCTAGCTCTGTTGGTGTGTGATTTAGACCACTTCCGACGTCAACGGCTGTTAAATTTGAGAGGTGATAAGGAATCAAACCTGACATACTATTGTTTGCCAGATTCAAATACTGAAGGTATTTAAGGCCCTGTTTGGCAGTTCGGTAATATTTCACAGGTGTAAATGGTTTCCACTTGTAATTTGTTGTGCATAAAGTTACCACTGTTTTATTTTACACTTGTAAATTGTTGTTTGGGTAAAATACTTCCGTTTGTAATTTGCACATATCAAAAGCACAAATATAACATTTTCTAAGTTGGCAGCAGTTGCAGTTGTGTCATGTCTCACCATACATAGATTAATATACATAATTATGTAGACATGTCTGAATAGTTAACTTGAACATTGTCGGTGTTTGGTAACCGGGGTATCACACCAACGAGTAATAACGATCGCGTGCTTCCCTTCCTGGATGGTGATGCAAGAGGACACAAGATTTATCCTGGTTCGGGCAAAGAAGGCCCTACGTCCAGCGGGGGGATGTTCTTGTATTATTTGCACCTAAGTGCTTGTACAGGGGTGGATACAAGCTCACTTGAGCGGGACCGAAGTCCGGACTCTAGTGCGGGCGTGGACTGGTGCTGTCTGCCAAAGCCTCCAGACTCCCGACCTGCCCCGTAGAGGCCCCTGGCGTCCCCTTTTATAGAGCGGGGAGGCCAGGTTTACAGGGACGACTCAGACGTCGGAGTGTACGGTGCCCAATGAGGAGAAGAGTAGGTATCCTGTCTTGTCGAAGGTACTAGAGCAGGCGTGGGGGTTGCTGTTGCACCGTCCTTGAAGCGTGGCCTCCGTCCTGTGTGTCAGACGTGGCGACGTGGCGTCGTAGGGGCCATGCGCGCATCCTGGGACGTACTGGACGTGGCAAGGACCTTCCGGGTCTTGGGGTGCCTGTCTTCCAAAAGTAAGAGAGCTGTCAGGGCTCGAGGGGCGCGGAGCAGGCCTCGAAGTGGTGCTCACGGGAGCTCGAGGGGTGCAGAGCCGGCCTCGAAGTGGTGCCACGGGGGCTCGAGGGGTGCAGAGCCGGCCTCGAAGTGGCGATTTAGACGTGCACAACGTAGAGCATGGCACAGCGTGCAGGGCATGGCGCGACAGTGCTGGTGCCTTTTTGCCCATGCTTGTGATGAAAAGAAGGTTTGACTCTACACCGGTTCACTGTGGCACGTGCTGTGTCTAAGAGGACGTGACTGGAGTAGGTGGGTGCATTAAACGCGTGGTACAGGGCTGGTCTGGTCGTCCGTACCGCTCGAGGGGGGCGCGGAGTGTGGCGGAGCGCTCGCCCGAGGCCTGGCTTAAGGGGCTCGGGCGAGGCGGAGATTGGTGCGCTCGCCCGAGGCCTGGCTCGGAGGGCTCGGGCGAGACGGAGATTGGGGCGCTCGCCCGAGGCCTGGCTTGGAGGGCTCGGGCGAGACGGAGACAGAGCGTTCGCCCGAGCCCTGGCTTGGAGGGCTTGGGCGAGACGGAGATTGAGTGCTCGGGTGTTTGCGTTGATTGGGGGTACCCCTTTTTTGTACCACCGACAGTAGCCCCGAGCCTTTGTTTGAGTGCTTGCACTCGAGCAGGGCTCTTTGACCTGGGTTTTGAGGACTTTGACTGCGTTGGTTTTCGAGGGGGTTTAGCCGTGCTGATTCCATGGGTGTCGCGCGAGCGACACCCGTGGGTGTAGCCCCCGAGGCCACGGGGAGTGGTTGGAACTTCCTCGTGGGCTTTTTGCGAGTGTCGAGTCCCCGAGTTTTGGATCTTTCTGAAGAAACCTCCGTCGCTGGGAAGCCTTCTGCCCGCTAGGCGCGCCTTTCTTCTTTGTCGTGGGAAACTCCGCCCGAGGCCTGGCTCGGAGGGGCGTTCGTCCGAAGCCTGAAAATCTCATGCTCACACAAAGGAAAAAGATTAGTCGCAACTGCTCGAGTTATTTGACCCTCTTTCGTCGAGGGGGCCAGGCTGAACCGGCTGGCCGGCACCTCGAGCTGTCCGGCATACCGATTGCCCTGGCTTGTCATCCCGCGAGTCCTTTCGATCGGATGCGAGGGGGGATGCCTCGTACTACACTCGAGTGGGCGAGTATCGAGGTTCCCGGTGAGCTGGTAACGGGGAATCCAAGTGAGAGCTCGTGCCCCGTTCGTTAGGGGTCGACTGTGGGCCGGAGGCGGTCTCATAAAGCGTGGGGGCTCAGTCTGCAGGAGTGCCGGGTCCGTTCGATAGGACCCGGTGGCTCGATGCCTCCCTCCGAGGGGATCTCACTGCACGTCGAGCTCCCCGCCTTGGATACACGTGAGGGGCCTCGAGGGCTCGGCCCTCGAGTAATGCCGCGAGTGGCGCCCCTTGGTGTCCCTGACTCGGGTGCTCGAAGCCGGCTGTCGAACCCTTTTCGAGGGCCAGCCTTCGCTGCTTCGAGACTTAGGGCCGGGGCCCGTTTTTACCTTTGTGAAGAAGCCTTCGTCGGGAGTGGAGTTCGTGGCACCAAGACGACGGTCAGGAGGTCGGAGCGGTGGCCGCGGAGGGCCTCGGTAGTTGAGCGAATGCGGAACCGCTGGGTGTACCTGTCAACCGGCTTGAGACGAGGTTAGATAGGCACATTAAAGGTATTCGGTTACCTTTTTTGCCATCTGGAGACGGCGCCGGTATGTCGAGGAGGACATGCTGCCTCCTGATGCGGACGGCGGTGTAGGGGCCCTCCCTCCTTCTGGCTCGGACGTCAAGGCTGAGCGTGCGGCAGAAGATCCTGGGGAGGAGTACCAGATCGCGGCCTGCGTGCCAAGTTTGGGTGTCGAGGCCCTTGTAAAAATTCGTGTTAAAACTCATGGGCCGTCGAGGCCAGACATACGTGTATGACTTATTTATTTAATGAAGCTATTTTCTTTTCAAATTTATTCGATCATCTCTCTCTTCGTCGCGAGCTCGAGCTTTTACCGGCTTAGTCTGTTTTCCTTCGACATGCGTCGCGAGTTCCTCGAGGTGAGGCGTAGGTAGGGTACCATAGCCCTTGGGCGTAGGTGGTCGTCTACGTCGACGCCCCCCGACTCTTGGAGGCTCGAGGCATTTTAGGGACTTAGACGTTGCTAGTGCGCTCGAGGTGCGAATTGAGATGAGGGTCGAATTTTTGAAAAGAAAGGCGTGCTTTTTCCGGAGTCTGAGGGGGGCGCCCGCTGATAGGCCCCGAGGGAGGCTCGTCCCTGAGTAAGGCAGGGTCGAGGCTACCTTTGATTTGAACGAAATAAACTTTTATTCATTCAAGATGCGACATGTGCACAAAATACGAGAAATGAACGAAGCCACGAGGCTTTAGGGATAGAAAACGACGTAGCTGTTCGACGACGCTCCGAGCTGGAGTCGGGCTCGGGGTTGTTTTCGTGGGGCAGCGCTGAAGGTCGAAGGCCGAGCCCCCGAGTCCGGTTCGAGGTGGGGCGTCGAAGGCCGAGCCCCCGAGTCCGGCTCGAGGAGGGGCGTCGAAGGTCGAGCCTCCGAGTCCGGCTCGAGGAGGGGCGTCGAAGGTCGAGCCTCCGAGTCCGGCTCGAGGAGGGGCGTCGAAGGTCGAGCCCCTGAGTCCGGCTCGAGGAGGGGCGTCGATGGTCGAGCCCCCGAGTCCGGCTCGAGGAGGGGCGTCGAAGGGACGTCGAGCCCCCGAGTCCGGCTCGAGGAGGGGCGTCGAAGGGACGTCGAGCCCCCGAGTCCGGCTCGAGGAGGGGCGTCGTGCGTGGGTGCCAACTTAGCCAGCTCGTCTGCGGCGGGCGCCCACGCGCACTTCTTCTCGTCGTCGTCGTCCTCGTCGTCGCGCCTTGCCTTCTGTCCTTCGCCTTGGCCCGCGGAGTGGCCAAAGAAGGCCCCCACTGCCTCGTTGCCGGAGGCAAAGCTGGTGACCTGATCTATTAAGTCTTCGATCGTCCTGGGACGGTAGCGCCCTAACTCGTGGACCAGCTTTTGGCACGTCGTGCCTGCGAGGAACGCTGAGATGACCTCCTCATCAGGCATGTGAGGGAGTTCGAGGCACTGCTTCGAGAACCGCCGAGCGAAGTCGCGGAGGGGTTCGTCCGCTGCCTGCCTGCAACGTCGTCGCAGATCCCAGGGGTTGCCTGGGCGCGCACAAGTCCCCTTGAAATTCCCGTCGAAGACCCTGACTAGGTCGGCCCAGTCATGGATCTGATCCGGCGGGAGCCCCTCGAGCCACCGGCGGGCGGTGTCCGAGAGGTAAAGTGGGAGTTGGCGCATGATCACACAGTCGTCGCTCTTTGCTCCGCCCAGTTGGCAGCCTAGGCGGAAGTCTGAGAGCCAGAGCTTGGGCTCGACCTCCCCGTCATACTTCACGATGTTGGTCGGCGGTCAAAAGCGGTCGGGGAGGGTCGAGCTGCGGATGGCTCGGCTAAAGACCCTGGGGCCCGGGGGCTCGAGGGTTCGCCGGCTGTCAGTGATCTGCTCCTGGGCTGGTTTGGCTCGAGGGGCGTCCGGCTGGCGGACGGACGTCTCATGCTTGCTGCGGGCGCGTCCGCTGGCTTCTCCGAGGCTACCCTGCGCTGGGCGCGAGGCCGAGCCCTCGCTATCTGTACAGCGGCCGTTTCGAGGAGGTTCTTTACTTCCCCAAGCATGCGTCTGGCGTCGGGGTTGGAGACGGCGGCAGATCGCGGAGCAGCATTGCGGCGCCACCGCAGCAGCTTTTGCACTTTTTGCCCGCTCGTGGGAAGCACATCTCGGGGCGTGCTGGCGCCTCGTCCTCGAGGGTCCGTCGGTGGGCTTCTCGAGCCCAACCTCGAGCTCTGGCTCTTCGAGGCTGGGGTGGTTCCTGCATCAGAGTTTGCTGGAGCTGCAGCAGGCGTTGTTGTTCCTCCTCGGTCTTGATGATTGCCTCCCGCACCTGTGCGAGTTGCGCCGCCCGGCTGTCGTCGTGTTGAGGCGGTGCATCCGAGGCCGAGGGTTTTGCTTCTTGCCTGAACGCGCGAACCGCCCGCCGTAGCCACGTCGTTGGGCGCTCCGAGGTTGAGCGTTGGCCTGACGTCGTCGTCATCGTCGTCCTCGGCATCGCTCCCACCCCCTCAAGCTGGAAGCACTCCCTGGTGGGATACCAGACGCCCCGGTCCGCGCGCGTGACAGACGCGAACTTGCTGGGGGAGCGCGCCCGCGCGCACTGGAGGTCGCTGGCCGCGTGCCGGGCAGGTTTCCCCCTCGGGGATTCTGCGCCGGCCGTGGGGAAGTGGGCGTACGCCGCCGGCACCGCCTGTGCCTGGCGACGATGATGACCACGGCGCTGCTCGCGAGGTGGCGACGTGTGGTGGTGCAGACGACGCGTCATGCCCCCCGCGCGGGGTGGCGTGGCACGTCTTCCGCTCGGGCCCTCCGTGGAGAGCACGGTCGGTTCGTCGCCGTTGCCGGCGGCTAGGGACTCAAGGTTCCCGAACCAGTCGACGGCACCGGCAGAGAACGAAGGAGTAGAAGAAGCCATCCAGGAGATAGCGAGAAAAATGACTCGGACACGCGCACCCCCTACCTGGCGCGCCAACTGTCGGTGTTTGGTAACCGGGGGTATCACACCAACGAGTAATAACGATCGCGTGCTTCCCTTCCTGGATGGTGATGCAAGAGGACACAAGATTTATCCTGGTTCGGGCAAAGAAGGCCCTACGTCCAGCGGGGGGATGTTCTTGTATTATTTGCACCTAAGTGCTTGTACAGGGGTGGATACAAGCTCACTTGAGCGGGACCGAAGTCCGGACTCTAGTGCGGGCGTGGACTGGTGCTGTCTGCCAAAGCCTCCAGACTCCCGACCTGCCCCGTAGAGGCCCCTGGCGTCCCCTTTTATAGAGCAAGGGGAGGCCAGGTTTACAGGGACGACTCAGACGTCGGAGTGTACGGTGCCCAATGAGGAGAAGAGTAGGTATCCTGTCTTGTCGAAGGTACTAGAGCAGGCGTGGGGGTTGCTGTTGCACCGTCCTTGAAGAGTGGCCTCCGTTCTGTGTGTCAGACGTGGCGACGTGGCGTCGTAGGGGCCATGCCGCGCATCCTGGGACGTACTGGACGTGGCAAGGACCTTCCGGGTCTTGGGGTGCCTGTCTTCCAAAAGTAAGAGAGCTGTCAGGGCTCGAGGGGCGCGGAGCAGGCCTCGAAGTGGTGCTCACGGGCTCGAGGGGTGCAGAGCCGGCCTCGAAGTGGTGCCACGGGGGCTCGAGGGGTGCAGAGCCGGCCTCGAAGTGGCGATTTAGACGTGCACAACGTAGAGCATGGCACAGCAGTGCAGGGCATGGCGCGACAGTGCTGGTGCCTTTTTGCCCATGCTTGTGATGAAAGAAGGTTTGACTCTACACCGTTCACTGTGGCACGTGCTGTGTCTAAGAGGACGTGACTGGAGTAGGTGGGTGCATTAAACGCGTGGTACAGGGCTGGTCTGGTCGTCCGTACCGCTCGAGGGGGGCGCAGAGTGTGGCGGAGCGCTCGCCCGAGGCCTGGCTTAAGGGCTCGGGCGAGGCGGAGATTGGTGCGCTCGCCCGAGGCCTGGCTCGGAGGGCTCGGGCGAGACGGAGATTGGGGCGCTCGCCCGAGGCCTGGCTTGGAGGGCTCGGGCGAGACGGAGACAGAGCGTTCGCCCGAGCCCTGGCTGGGAGGGCTCGGGCGAGACGGAGATTGAGTGCTCGGGTGTTTGCGTTGATTGGGGGTACCCCTTTTTTGTACCACCGACAAACATGGATTAAAATACAAAATTTCTTAACCATATGAACACACTTCAGATATAGGAGCATATCTTCAGTAGAAATGCATGTCATTGCTCAGTTCAGAACCTAAGATTATCAGTGACCACAACTTATCCAAGGAAGTACATGGTTATTTCCGAATAAATGACACCTCAGATCAGTTCATAACTGTTGCAAGTTTGAACCACCAAAAGTCAACAATAAACAGAACTTTGCAAAGGATGAGCAATGCTTTAATCCATTGTTATAAAAAAAGACAACAAAGATAGATGTTGATCAAAGAATAGTATTTAAATATAATAGAACTTCTTCAAAGGTCACAAGGCCATCATAATCTTCTAAGATCTTCATATGTCTGTAGCCACTAACCTGCAACACAGAGTTGCCAATTTAGGTGTGAAGCATAGTTTAAAATTGAAAGGAAATGTGAAATTTCAGAGAGGATTGCAGTACATGCAAATAAGAAGAAAGGGATGACAATATAATGATGCAAATATGAAAATGGATGCAATCCATACCTAAGTTCTAAATTCTAAAGTAGATCAAACACATATCTTTAAGTCATTGCAGCGACAATGTAGCATGTTGTAAATCTACATTCTCTGTTACAACACAATGGTAATGGGGAAGGTAATCAATCACTCAATAAACTAACAAATACTTACTCAGGTTGCATATTCTTAGTAATTCTTAGTAAATTATGTCTAGTAACTCAGGTTGCACATTACCTAATTCATTAACCTGGTATTAATTACTCATTTTTTTAGATAGGGGAAAGTTGCTTCTTTTTTTTTGCATAAGTTAACCTAATCAATTAACCTGGTATTATGAAAGTGTTGTAAGAACACAATAAATTGATAAAGCATGATTTTAGACAAATTTAGAAGAAAAAAATCATCAAATTTGAAGTTAGTACGAAGACGAAAGACTAGTTACAAGTTTTAGAGAGAGATTAAAAAGGAAAACTGCACCTGTTCATATCAAGCTAGTATGAAGGCGTTTGTTCTATTTTTTCTGTGTGTGTTTACTTTTGTGTGTGTGTTTTATAGAAACTCACACAATAATCACAATTTTTCTGTGTGTCTTCAAATAACCGACAGAAAAATTATTTTTTTTCTGTGAGTTTTGAGTTTTTCTATGCGTGTATTATCACACTCAGAAAAATAGTATAATTTTTCTGTGTGTTTTTGTATTTATCTGTCGGTATATTTTCAAACCCACAGAATAATTGGTATTTTTCCGTGCGTATAGAAAAAACGCACAAAAATTAATCACCCACAGAAGTATTCGAGTTTCTAGTAGTGAGACAAAGTTGCTTCTTTTTTTTTTGCATAAGTTAACCTAATTAATTAACCTGGTATTATGAAAGTGTTTACAATCAGCCATGATCAACAATTCAGTTAACTAGAGAGGGCGAACATAAAGTCTATAATTGACCATGCAAGATACTAAGCATTTCAAATTAAAGTTGATATTCACATAAAAGGAAGTTGATAAAGTACTATCAATGTTGTAGAGAAGTGATCAGGAAAACCAATAAGCAAACTTACTTGCATTTGACAAAGTTTCAAGGTTTTCATTTCTTTAGTTAGCCATAAAGCATGAAGTCTTTGATGTGAGGATCTTTTCTTGTATCGATCATGTTGTACATGTTGATCGGAAGAATGTTTCTTCATTCCTTGAGTTTGTACAGTCTCATTATCCCATCCCTGTGTTCTAGGCTCCCATCCTATGTAAAACCATATATATTAGCTTAATTAATATGTGTCTAAATTATGATTGTTAGAATGAGTTCAATTTCAAGGATTCAAACAGACGCTTCTAGTGAACACTTAATTTTTTTTAAAAGAAACCACTTTCCTTCCGTCCGGCTCTCCCAAAGAAGAAGTGTTAGACGTACGTTCTTGTGTTATATGACCGCAAGAAGCCATGCAAATTGTCAAGTCCAATAGTCCATTGGGGAAAAGGGAAATAGCAAGGACCGAAGCGATTCTTACGAAATGGTTGAGAAAGTACAGACAATGGCAACGCGGTTCCGGCCAGCTGGCTCGCCTCCCATGAAATAATTAGGCTTATCATCGATGTGTGCGAGAACGACCTTACTACAATGCAAATCGAGCGAGTTCTACAACACGAACCCGATTTAAAAAAAAATGTTCTAAATATTAACTCCCACACGAACCCGATTTAGTTGAAGATCGATAGAGCTGACACACCCGATCGTCGATACGACTAGTATGAAGACGATGCTGTCTGTCATGTCATCAATCATCATTCGGTACGTGCACGCTCACAGACACACACACATCTAGTAGAGCTCAATCAGGAGGCCGGCCTCAGCTGATCGATGAGTTTCTCGGAGGCAGTGCAGTGGTGGGAGGAATGGCAGCTGCGCGTCCTCGCCCTGGGCAGCCTCTTCCTGCAGTACTTCCTCTTCTTCGCCGCCGGCCTGCGGAAACGCCGCACCCCGCCATGGTTCAAGTTCGTCACCTGGCTGGCGTACCTGGCGAGCGACGCCGTGGCTATCTACGGGCTCGCCGCCCTCTTCAACCGGCACAGGAAGCAGCAGAACGTCGTGTCGTCCTCGCACCAGCACCGTGGCAGCGCCACCCTGGAGGTGCTGTGGGCGCCCATCCTGCTGATGCATCTCGGCGGGCAGGACGGCATGACTGCCTACAACATCGAGGACAATGAGCTGTGGACCAGGCACGTCCTGACTGCCATCTCTCAGGTAATAATAAACTTCACAGACACGCCTAGCTAGCAGCCGCACAAAAATGATTTATAGTCCAACGAAGTACTCCCTCCGTCCCAAATTATAAGTCATTTTAAAAATCTTGGAGAGTCAAAGTTTTTGAATTTTGATCAAATTTATATAATAATATAATAACATTTACGATACTAACTAAGTATCATTAGATTCTTTATTAGTTATATTTTCATAATATACATATTTGATGTCATAAATCTTTGTATTTCTCTCTATAATTTTGGTCAAAGTTAAAAAACTTTAACTCTTCAAGATTCATGGAATGACTAATAATTTTAGATGGAGGGAGTATATGTACACAGAGTATATGATCATACTAGAACATGTATGGTAGTATATGTGTGTGTCTATATATACATATACATATACATATATATATATATATATATATATATGAAGGACCGAAAGTGCAACCAGAAAGCGACCAGAGGGGGGGGTGAATGAGAGCTTCAAAATTCCTTGCGGAAACTTGTCGCCACTGTCCCGTAAATCAACCCTAAAGACAAACCCTAGAGTTCGTAAGTGTCCACGACCCTAGAGATAGGGTGGATGCTTCCAAGAAGCACAGCGAGACACTTCACAACTCTAGAAACCCAACGCAAAAGCCGGAAATCAAAACCGACAACGGACGAACGAACTGCAGACGAAACAGTGCAGAATCAGCTGCATCGGACGCTGGCCTGCGTCCGATGGCTCAGCACCGGACGCGTCCGATGCAAACAGGCCCTCTCTGGAACCTTACTGCATAGACATCAGACGCTGCTACAGTGAAACCCTAGCGTCCGATGCTTGACCCCCGGCGCGTTCGATGGCGACGGACGCTCCGATGGTCAGCGTCCGAAGCTCCTTTGAAAAACGCTGTCAGACGACACGTGGCATCGGACGCTCCGTTGTGATGAACTCAGCGTCCGATGGTCACAGTCTCAGCGTCCGATGGTCCCGAAACAGCACAGTTCTTCCGCGAAATTCACTCGATCTCCTCCGAATCAAAAGCACTAAGGCTTAGACTTGGTATGAGGAGTTCCAAGGATGTTAGTGAGCTATCCCAACGGAATTATGGCTTGAACCTAACTCCAAATCGGTGAATTGGAAGAAATCGGGACTAAGGGAGCAAAACCGATCCAAACTGAAAAATCAACCGATCTACTAGCTCGTGAGGTTAGAGAAGAATTCCTTCGGTGGAAAGAAGTGCCTCACGATCTAGAACAACTCAGTTCAAACGGATTCGCAAAAGATGAACCGAGCAAAGAGATCGATCGACGGGAAAAATGTGGAGAAAAAGCAATCCGCGAAGAATACGAACAAAACGCGAATCACAACCACAAACTTGCAACTGTGTGGCTACCACACGCTACAATAGTGAGATTACGGTCTCACTTCCTCAAAATCTCACGGACACAGAGGTATTGTTCTCTTCTCTGTGGATCTCAGTTCGCTACAGCAGGGGAGGGGGAGAGCAGGAAAACCTAGAAGGCAAAATAGCAAAATGACTGAGAGATAGATGGGGAGGAGGGTGTCTCCCCCTACTTATCCTAATTCTATTTCCTACTCTACCCCTCTCTAATTACAGAGCGAACCAGCTAAACCCTAGGGTTATTCTGGACCAACTCGATGGTAGGTGGATCCGACGGCCACGCTCGCACAACTGGTAGCGTTGCCTCGACGCAACCTCACCGATTGCCGCCACGTGCCGCCCTCGCTCTGCCGTCCTTTTCCCGAACGTCGCACCCCCGTTTTTGAGGCCCAAACCGGGAAACCAGCCTTCACAGCCAACCCCCGGTTTTGAGGTCCAAACCGAGAAACCAGCCGACCATCGCCTGAGTTTTGTGGCCCAAACTCAGAAACCCGCAGCACCCATGTTTTGAGGCCCAAACCTGGAAACCGTCCTCAGCCCGAGTTTTGTGGCCAAACTCGGAAACCATCAGCGCCCAGGTTTTGAGGCCCAAACCTGGAAACCGTCCACCCGATGGTTTTTCTCTGGCTCTACCACCAAACCGAAGCTGTAGAGGGGATGCACCGCCCGTGCACCCCGTCCACCAACACGTGTCCCCAGGTCCTCGACCCAAGCAACACCGTGCCCGCAAGTCTTCGCTCGTCGCTGTCCCAGGCTGCCACCACACACACAACTGATCCTCGAGCCACCGGTCCCTCAGTCCAAGCCTCATGTCCGCCCTCCGCCCTTCGCCACTCTCGTCCCTCGGCACGGCACGTCTCTACTTGAGCTTCACCTTGCCTCTGATCACTGTATCCGTGCTCGACACCTGCTCAACACAAGCCAAAGAACATGCGCATTATCCCAGTTGACAATCACTCATCACTAAGAGACTCGGCATACACCCATGTATCCGCAATCTCCCCCTTAATGAGTGCATTGTCAACTACACACACAAATCATAATGGAAGGAAGAAAGAAGGAAGAAAGAGAGGAGTAAAACTCGACCAAATGACCCAAAAGCATAGCAAAGCCGAAGAAGGTCAAGTGGAAGAAGCGAACAACTTGGTTCCCAAAGACATGGGCAACGGCTCGACGCAACCAAGCAAAGCGAGCAAAGCTAGCCCTCAAGAAGAGGTAGAACAGGCTCAACACCACTAGTAGATACCAATTGGAAATCAGCAGATACCAATTGAGAAATCGAAGCAAATGCTAGTCCCTCAAGACAGAGGCACAGACGCTCAACACAACTAGCAAAGAAAACTCGATACCAAGACCTTACGACCAACAGGAAGCAGCAAACTCCCCCTCGAATAGTGCATACAACCAGAAAATCTCTTAAAATCCAACTTGGAAAGCAAAGATCCTGAGTCGAACACAGAGAGCACATATGATTTGCAATATCTCTCCCCATTAGTTGAAAATGCACTAATCAAGTAAGAAATCTCCCCCCTAGAAAATGCACCATCTAAAAGTGCCAACAAGAGAACTTCTCCCCCTTTCATAATGCATATGAGTCAATATACAAGTTAGCAGCTTCAGGAATATAGTCGATAGAATATGAAGATGCTCGATAAAATGCAGATCCGATGACTCAACAATATGCACATAATGCTAGCAAAGGCTCAAGCTGATCACTAAGTACGAAATCTGAACATTGAGCAAAAAGAGCAGTTTTCAGCCAAAAAGGTATCACCATCAAAATAGCACTAAGCATGTATAGACAGAAAGTCAAACAAGTGCTAAACATGTATACAAGGTGAACTACCCCTAGCAAAGTTCAACCATCATGCTATAGAATGAAGTATACACTTGTGATTTCAATTTTAAATCGGAGTTGCAGCGGTGAAATTACACAAGTTTAAATTCAGCATGTGATTGCGAGAGGTTGAAAGCTTGTCTTGCCTAACTTTTCAACTGTGCGAAGCCTATGCAGAAGCAATCAGAAGCTTAAAGCAACAGTTTCGGTCATACACTACACAGCTCAAGTTTAACTCACAGTGCAATGAGAAACAGTCTCGAAACTGTGATGTGTTGACAAGCAATCCCATCTCGATCTTTCTGATTCACTTAACTTGGTTCAAATTAAAGACAGTATATGAACAGACCAAGCAAGTGGTCAACTTAGAACTAGAGACATAGCAACCTAGCATATATGAAAAGCATAAGTGTGATTTCAACATATTCTACACACAAGCTAGTGCACATCTCGATGGTGAACATTTGCAAGTTTTAAGTTCATTAACAAGTTCACCATTTCAAAATAGCTCAGCTCATAGTATGGATTAGTGATCAGAAGGAGCATAAGCTACAAGCATCACATAAAGCATCATAGCATACACTACACAGAGCATAATTGCATTCTAACGATTATATATCCATAAAGCTCAGAATGTAAAAGCGTATGTAAAATGAAATGCAGAAAAGATGCAAGAAGATACCAATTGAAGAAACAAAGAGAAACGAAAAGTCAGTAAACCATAATGTTTCCCCTATCTAAAAGGGAAAACACACACCAAGCTCACCTCTCAACCTAGCAAAAGTTGATTGGTCCAAAGGCTTGGTGAAAATATCAGCCAACTGATGAGTATCGACATGGCGAAGGTCGATATCACCCTTCTCATAGTGGTCTCGCAAAAAATGAAAGCGCACATCAATGTGTTTGGTCTTCGAGTGCAGCACGGGGTTCTTAGCAATGCTAATAGCACTCGTGCTGTCACAAAGCAAAGGAACTCGAGAAAAGCTCAGACCAAAATCACGCAAAGTGGCCATCATCCAGAGAAACTGGGAACAACAGCTAGCCGCAGCAACATACTCAGCCTCCGTGGTAGACTGGGCGACACTAGACTGCTTGCGAGAAGACCACAATACAAGAGAAGAACCAATAAACTGGCAAGTCCCAGAAGTGGACTTGCGATCAATACGGCAACCAACAAAATCGGCATCAGAATAACCGCAAAGCGAGAGGGTGGAGGAAGCAGAATACCAAATCCCAAATTCTGGAGTGAAGGATAAGTACCTCATTATGCGCTTGACCGCCTGACGGTGAGAAGTGCGCGGCGACGACTGAAAACGCGCGCACAGACACACCGCGAAATGGATGTCCGGGCATGTCGCCGTCAGGTACAGCAGCGATCCGATCATACTCCGGTACTCCTTCTGGTCTACGGCTTCTCCATCCACATCCGCATCCAGGGCCGCCGTGGTCGGCATGGGTGTTGGAAGAGGCTTGGCCTCACCCATGTCGAACTTCTTCAGGATGTCCTTGGTGTACTTGCCCTGGTGCACGAACGTCCCCTCTTGGGATTGCTTGATTTGCAACCCAAGGAAAAACGTCAACTAGCCCATCATGCTCATCTCAAACTCCCTGCTCATAGTGTCTGCAAACTTGGCAACCAAAGCATGAGAAGAACCACTGAAAATGATATCATCCACGTAAATCTGGACCAAGAGAGTATCAGTGCCTTGCTTGAGGAGAAAAAGCGTTTTATCCACACATCCCATTTTAAAACCCTTAGCAAGCAAAAATTTTTCAACCTATCATACCAGGCTCTAGGGGCTTGTTTCAAACCATACAAAGCTTTGTGGAGTTTTAAAAACATGGTTTGGAAACTTGGGATTTTCGAAACCGGGGGTTGTCTCACATATACTTCCTCTTCTATGTAGCCGTTTAAGAAGGCACTCTTGACATCCATTTGAAAAAGTTTGAAACCTTTGGATGCAGCAAAAGCCAAGAGAATCCTAATTGCCTCCAAATGGGCTACATGAGCAAAAGTCTCCTCATAGTCTATCCCCTCCTTCTGACTATAACCCCTGGGCAACTAGTCTAGCCTTGTTTCTCACAACATGGCCATCTTCTCCTTGTTTGTTTTTGAAAACCCATTTTGTCCCAATAGGATGACAGTCAGGAGGAAGAGGAACCAAAACCCAAACCCGATTTCTTTCAAAATTTTCCAACTCCTCATGCATGGCATTGACCCAATCCGGATCTATCAAAGCATGTCCAACATCTCGGGGTTCAAAATCAGCAACAAATGCAGAATGAGCAAAGTGAGAGATTTGCTGTGACCTTGACCGAGTGACGCGTTCGCCGATGCTGCCGATCATCTACTGAGGGGGGTATTGGCGCTGGATGTGTCGTGGCACCTCCCGAGCTGAAGTGATCTCCCCCTCAACAGCAGCTGGTGCCTCCTCGGTACAAAGGGTATCGCTCGAGGTGGTGGATCCCACGGCCCCCAGAGGAAGAAGTGTCGGGGCCGTGAGTCATCGTAGAAGCCGCTCTTTGCGGCACAGCAGGTGGAGGGGGTGCTGGATCATCCATGCCTTCAGCACCCTTATCCTCGTCATCAAGAGAGGCTCACCGACCTCATGATCACCTGCACGCTCAAAATGAGAAGAAGGACAAACCATGGTCTCGTCGAAGGTGACATCTGATGTCTCCATGACTCGGTTAGTGTCAAGGTTAAGTACAACGATATGCACGAGTATGAGTGCCATAACCAAAAACACACTGTCAGAAGAACGAGACTCAAATTTGTCCAGGTTGCCCTTTTTGAGTATAAACAATGGCAACCAAAAACTCGAAAATAACTCACCTTAGGCATTTTTCCAAAACGCAAATCATAAGAAGTCTTTTTCAAGAAAGCTCGAAGAAAAATGCGATTGGAAATGTAGCATGCAGTGCTCATAGCTTCGGCCCAATATCGCCTAGGAGTCCTATGCTCATCGAGCATCGTCCTAGCCATCTCTACAAGGGTCCGATTCTTCCTCTCTACAACACCATTCTGTGGCAGTGTGTAGGGGGAAGAAAACTGATGCTCTAAACCCAAAGAGTTACAAAACTTCTCAAAATCCGAATTCTTGAATTCGGAACCATTATCACTCCTAATAGCTCGCATCGAGTTCAAAGGGAACTCGTTCTGAAGACGCAAAATTAGATTGTGAGCGGAGGAGAAAGTCTCGGTTTTCTCAGCTAAAAAGAAAACCCACGAATATCTCGAAAAGTCGTCAACAACAACAAGCACATACCACTTCCCCCCAACTGAGCTCACCCGAGCCGGACCAACAAGGTCCATGTGCAAAAGCTCTCCAGGGCACTTGGTCATGACCTGAGTCACTGGATGGTGGGGAGCAGCAACCATCTTCCCATGTCTACAAGAGTGGCAAACAAGATCCTTCTCCATATGCAACTTGGGCAATCCTCGGATTAGGCCAAGTGAACTAAGCCTTGCAAGCAAGTCGAAGCTCAAATGTCCAAGTCTCCTATGCCACTTCCAAATCAGAGGAGGAAGGTCCAGCCAAAGGCAACGAGAAGTGCCAAAAGATTCCGAGAAATTCACACGAAGACTTTTCCAAAGGGTAAAATCAAACAACAAGATTGCCCTGAGGATCCAAAATACGACTGAGATTCAGTTTAAAACGAATCTCATAGTCGCCATCAAAGAGTTGCGAAACAGAAAGAAGGTTAAAATGCATGTTAGAGACAAGAGCAACATCGCGCAACACAAAATGCTCATTAACTCGCACCGACTCACGAGACAAACCTACCTTAGCTATTGTCGCCGAAGGTGATAAACTCCTTTCCGGTGACTGGACTAAGACTGGAGAACCACTTGGCGTTTCCGGTCATGTGCCTCGAGCAACCAGAATCCACCAACCAACGTTCTCCAATCGTTTTACCTACATCAATAAAAAGACATAGGGTGAGCATACGGTCCAACACTGGGGTTAGTGAAGTAAGGGGAAACCAGTGTTGGGCCGACTGCTCAAAAGAACGGTTAGCAGAAAAACCATTCCTAGCACGTCTACGAGAAGAGCGATCACCACGCTGAGGAAAGCGTGGTCCGCTGGGGAAAGAATGCTCACCGCGATACTCAAAACACGGTGGGGGAAAGCGCTCAACTACAAAGCCACCGCCACGGGGTCCATAGCCTACAACTGCAGGCTCCCGCCGGGCACGACCTCCCTGACGCCTAGGACCTTGAGGCACTGCACCTCTAGGCCTAGCAGCTCTCCTCGGAGCTCTCCTCTGAACATTCGGCACATGTACATCATGGAAAGGATGGTACATGTCCGCATTGTTCATCTCCTTAGCACGGCGCGCCTCTCTCTTGCGCCGAAAGCAGAACTCACTCAAGTGTCCATCTCTCCCACAATGCTCACAATGGTACCTCACCGCTCTCAAAGGGGGTTGTTGGTACACACGGTTGTGGGTGTGGATCACTTTGCCCTTCTGTGGCATAAGCTCCTCCTGGATGGGTGACATTGTGTCCAGCTTGTTCTTCAGGTGGTTGGGCTTGGGATGCCACACTTGGTTCTTGGGTGGAGCTTGTGGAGACTTCAAACACCCCATCCTTGGTGTTAGGCTTGAGAGGCTCTTTGGGTGGAAGCTTGTAAGTTTGGGAGTAGTGGTGGAGTTGGGCTTCTCACATGGGTTCAGACCACTCGACTCTCCAATCTTCCCAAAAGCAGAAAGATCAACACCCGGAGCAAAACCTACACCAGGACCTCCAGCAGCTCGCTTGAATTGGGAGATCATCATCCCGAGCTGCGGCTCACCACAAGACACCCATGACAAGATGGTCCGAAGGTATGTGTTTTCTTCCTCGGTTTGCATCTTGCCATGCTTCACATTGGCTATCTCCATCTCCAGGCCCTCACACAAAACACACCTGGTCACACAAGTGCTACCCGAGCTGGCCTTTTCAAGAGACTCAATCTTGGTATTCTTCTCTGCCAACTCGGATTGCAAGACAGGACAAGTCTTGCACGCACCCAACAACATGGGTCTAGCCCGGAGCTCATCCACCTCTCCAACCAACGCATCATACTTACCTCTCAAAGTGAGAAGGTCAGTCATGTGCTGGTGCACATCTCGCACTCGGCATCCTCAGACACGACCACGGTGGACTTGGCAAACTCAAGCTCCCTCACCGTGTCCTCCCACTTCTGCCTAAACTCCTTGCGTTCTCTAGCAGCACGCCTAAGCAGCTTATCCTGACTAAGCAAGGCGGCAATAAGCTTCTCGACCTCAGCAGAAAGCTCGTCGTGGGTGAGAGATACCTGGGAGGTGTTGTCGTCGTCGTCGTTCCGAGGGGTGTCCTCCAGCTCGCCGTTGACCTCCTTGCCGAGGGCCATGGTGCAGAAACCCTCGTCGTCGGCGAAGAAGCAGATGCCGTTGAGCTTGTCCTCAATCCTCTTCTTCTTCTCGGACTCGTCATCGCTTGAGCAAGCGGAGTCGTCATCCGAGCCGTCGACGTCGCTGAGCGTGGCGAAGAACACACGCTGCTCAGCCTGGGCCTTCTCCAAGTACTTTTTCTTGATGTACTCCTTGTCGAAGCCGCCCCTCCGCTTGTGCCTCGCGGGGACGTACTTCTCCTTGCGCTTGCCGGAGTCATACTTGTGCCCATGATCGCCCTTCCCAGATGTGTTCTTCTTCTTGGGACAGTTGGCGATGAAGTGGTCGGGGTCGCCGCACTCAAAGCATCCAGAGCGTCCTCCTCCGCAGCGACGGTTCATGCGGTTGTTGTGGAACCGCGAGAACCAGTTGGCGAGCAAAGCCGTTCATCGTCCCCCAAGACTCTAGCCGATCCTCTGTGACAGAAAAGAGTGAAGAAAGTGCAAATCCTCTAGAGGGGTTAGCAGAAGAGCCAAAACCAAAGCCATAGTCGGGCTAGAAGGATTTTCATAAGAAGCCCTCGACATGGCGTCAATCTCACTAGACTTGAGCTTACTGAAGAGCTCGTAGCACGTGAGGGTCTCATAGTTAGGCGATTCGATGATCGCCTGATCCTTGGAATCCCACACCGACCGATCAAGGTATGCAAAAGCTTCAAAGCCCCTCTCATGATCGTTGAAAGGCAACAACTCCTTGTTAGCCCTCATCCTGTTGACAATCACCTGAAAGCGAGCGAATAAACTTTCTATGCTCTCGCCAGGCACATGTCGAAAGTTCTCATACTCTCGCTTGAATGACTCGTAGAGACGGATTTTGACTTGAGAGGTTCCCTCATGAAAACGCATGAGGGTAGCCCAAATCTCCCCGAGCCATAGCGAGGTGAGAAACACGATCAAACTCACTCATGCTCAAACATGAGAAAAGAGCATTACGTGCTCGGCTATTGGCATCGTGCTCATCGATCTGATGCTGAGTCACATGAGCAGCCAAGACACGTAATCGGCAGAGTTGCAAATATCCCAAATGGAAGCACCCAAACTCTGCACATAGGTCGACATGCGTATCTTCCAATACGCATAGTTCGTCCCATCAAAAAACGGCGGTTTGCCCACACCGCGATCCATGTCGCCTTCTGTGGATCTAGAACTGGCTAAGGTGGAAGATCCTTAACCCGCTCTGATACCAATTGAAGGACTGAAAGTGCAACCAGAAAGCGACCAGAGGGGGGGGGGGGGGGTGAATGGGAGCTTCAAACTTTCTTGCGGAAACTTGTCGCCACTGTCCCGTAAATCAACCCCAAAGACAAACCCTAGAGACAGGGTGGATGCTTCCAAGAAGCACAGCGAGACACTTCACAACTCTAGAAACCCAACGCAAAAGCCGGAAATCAAAACCGACAACGGATGAACGAACTGCAAACGAAACAGTGCAGAATCAGCTGCATCGGATGCTGGCCAGCGTCCGATGGCTCAGCACCGGACGCGTCCGATGCAAACAGGCCCTCTCTGGAACCTTACTGCATAGACATCGGACGCTGCTACAGTGAAACCCTAGCGTCCGATGCTTGACCCCCGGCGCGTTCGATGGCAACGGACGCTCCGATGGTCAGCGTCCGATGCTCCTTTGAAAAACGCTGTCAGACGACACGTGGCATCAAACGCTCCGTTGTGATGAACTCAGCGTCCGATGGTCCCGAAACAACATAGTTCTTCCGCGAAATTCACTCGATCTCCTCCGAATCAAAAGCACTAAGGCTTAGACTTGGTATGAGGAGTTCCAAGGATGTTAGTGAGCTGTCCCAACGGAATCATGGCTCGAACCTAACTCCAAATTGGTGAATTGGAAGAAATCAGGACTAAGGGAGCAAAACCGATCCAAACTGAAAAATCAACCGATCTAATAGCTCGTGAGGTTAGAGAAGAATTCCTTCGGTGGAAAGAAGTGCCTCATGATCTAGAACAACTCAGATCAAACGGATTCACAAAAGATGAACCGAGCAAAGAGATCGATCGACGGGAAAAACGTGGAGAAAAAGCAATCCGCGAAGAATACGAACAAAACGCGAATCACAGCCATAAACTTGCAACCGTGTGGCTACCACACGCTACAATAGTGAGATTACGGTCTCACTTCCTCAAAATCTCACGGACACAGAGGTATTGTTCTCTTCTCTGTGGATCTCAGTTCGCTACAGCAGGGGAGGGGGAGAGCAGGAAAACCTAGAAGGCAAAATAGCAAAATGACTGAGAGATAGATGGGGAGGAGGGTGTCTCCCCCTACTTATCCTAATTCTGTTTCCTACTCTACCCCTCTCTAATTACAGAGCGAACCAGCTAAACCCTAGGGTTATTCTGGACCAACTCGATGGTAGGTGGATCCGACGGCCACGCCCGCACAACTGGTAGAGTTGCCTCGACGCAACCTCACCGATTGCCACCACGTGCCGCCCTCGCTCTGCCGTCCTTTTCCCGGATGTCGCACCCCCGGTTTTCAGGCCCAAACCGGGAAACCAGCCTTCATAGCCAACCCCCGGTTTTGAGGTCCAAACCGGGAAACCAGCCGACCATCGCCTGAGTTTTGTGGCCCAAACTCAAAAACTCGCAGCACCCAGGTTTTGAGGCCCAAACCTGGAAACCGTCCTCAGCCCGAGTTTTGTGGCCAAACTCGGAAACCATCAGCGCCCAGGTTTTGAGGCCCAATGAAAGGACCGAATCAGCCTAGAGGGGGGTGAATAGGTGATTTTTAACAATCTGCAACTTCACAAACTAGAAGATGTAGTTAGATATCAACCGGAGAGGCCGGTTTGTTTGGGTAGGTACTACCGGTGTAGAACACCAGTACTACCAACACAAACAAACGGCACAAACCGGGATCCTAAAAGGAACTACAAATCCAATGTAAGTGAACTATGAATGTAATACAAGAATCTACCCCACTTCCCTAAGTACGATAGATAGCAAATCTACTCTCACCGAGCTTGGTAGCTTCCCTTGATGTAGATCGAGCCTTTCCAACCTAAGAAGAAGATAGGGATAGGAAGAACTCGAAGAACACAATAACAAGTGAAGTAGAGAAAGTATGGACAACAACAAGCACACGGGACACGCGATTTATTATCCGAGGTTCGGCCAATCCACTAAGGAGTGCCTACTTCCTCATTGTTGAGGTGACCACAAAGGTCGGAGTCTATTTCACCTCCTTGCCTCACTCAGGCAACCACAAAGGCTACGAGAGTTTCTCCACTAGAAATCTTAGGGTAATACAAACGCTTCGGGGAGCCCTCACAAGTAAATCAATACAGGCTACCACGAAGAACACCTAACGGGCTAGAGCTCAAAAGCTCAAGAGTAAAAGACACAAATCAAGCCGGCTAGATGGAAACCAAGTGCTCAAGTCGTAGATCGAAGCTTCCCACTCTCGAATCTCACTTCCCTAGCTCAAATCTCGCAAGGGAATGAATCTCGGAGCAAAGGGTGAGAGAGAGGGGAGAAGTCAATGCTTGGAGAGTGTTTGTCTCAAGTTAGGTCAGCAATAAGTGTATGGAATGAGTGGGTGACCGTGAAAAGAGAAGAGAGGAAACATTAATACTCCCTCAGTCCCGAGGCTGGTCGGTGGTACCGACCACCCATGGTCGGTACTACCGACCAGTTCACAACGGTCGCATAAAACCAGATCTGACCAAAAGGACAACTACCGATCTCAGGTCGGTACCACCGCGGGCGGTAGTACCGAGGTTATGGCGGTACTACCGCTAGGCCAAATCGGTCGCGAACAGAGAGCTCTGCAGTTAGGGACTTGGTCCCTCGGAAACTACCGACCAGCGTCGGTACCACCGAGGGTCGGTAGTACCGAGGTTATGGCGGTACTATCGCCAGGCCAAAAGTGAGTCAGTCCAGAGAGCCCTGCAAACTTTGATTACCACCGGCCTTGGGTCGGTAGCACCGGGGGCGGTACTACCGAGGTAATGGCGGTACTACCGCCAGGCCAATTTCAGCGCGAACAGAGAGACTTGCAAACTTGGTAACCACCGGCCATGGGTCGGTACCACCGCCGGTGGTAGTACCGAGGTTATGGCGGTACTACCGCCAGGCCAAAAACGATACTTCCAGAGACCTATGCAAAACTTGAGTTAGCACCGAGCGAGGGCGGTACTACCGAGGGCGGTACCACCGACATGATGGCGGTACCACTGCCAGGTCAAATTGAGCGCGACCAGAGAGGTCTGAGAAACCAAGCCTACCACCGACCTTGGTCGGTACTACCACGGGCGGTAGTACCGAGGTTATGGTGGTACTACCGCCAGGTCATTTTCCGAGCCAACAGAGAGGTTGTTTTGAGCACTGCCTGGAGAAGCTGTGGTCGTACCACCACCGCCCACCCATGGTCGGTACCACCGCCCACCCATGGTCGGTACACCACCGACCACACAAATTTAACCTCTATGTGTTCGTGATTGTGCGGTGTCTCTCAAGCGAACTATAGTTAGTCTATTTGAGCACTTTTCTCCCACATCTAGCCAACTTACTTTGTGACCCTCTTCATAGTCCGGCTTACCTATAACTCAAGTTTAAAATTGAAATTTTAAACTACTACTTGAGCTAGGCATCTTTATGTCCAAAAGTATCCAACGTGCTTTGTTCACGAGATTTCAACATTTCAAATCTTTCTTAGGACTAACACCTGCATACATGCTTTTATAAACCGGTTAGTCCCTAATTTGATTGTCATTAATTAGCCAAAACCCACATTGGGGGCGAATGCACTTTCAAACTCCCCCTTTTGGTAATTGATGACAACCAACTTAGGCTTACGATAAGGATAGAAAGAATTGAAGCTTTTGAATTCCAAAATTTAGTTCAAGCTCCCCCTTAGTGTATGCTTTGGATATGAACTTCAAACCTTGATTAAAAACAAGGTTGCATACACAAGAACAAGAGCTCCCCCTAAATTTTGCAATCCGTGGGGTGCCTGAGAGTGTGTGACAACATCATATATATCAATTTGTGATGCATAAGCAATATGACATGGTGATTCACATAACAATGTAATAAGAAAAGCGAATGGCTATGGAAGAAAGAAAAGGACTCAAATCACATAGCCATATCGAAAACAACAATCACCATGACAAGAGCATAAATATAGAGGATGAACAATACATGAAAATAACATTAAGCATAAATGTTTTACATCCTCATCACCACATCACAAATACAAAGTAGCATACCACACTTAGTTCTCAAAGATTAACCCTCTCTCTCAGCTAGCTATTACAACAAGATAAGCCTAACACTCCCCTTTGGCATCAAGTACCAAAATGGGTAGGCCAAGATAAGCAAAGAGCTAGTAATAGCCGCTGGAAGATCCACCATGATAAGAACCACCGAAGAGAGAGGAGTAAGCACTCGCACCAACATCACCACCTGAATAGGACGACGAAGGAGCATCAGAGGGATCCAGCGGAGGAGTAGGGTCGCGAAAGCCACCACTCCCAGTTGGATCGGCGTCGGGACCAGCAAAGCCCATGTACGAGCCACCACCACCACCGTGTGATATGATGTGGATCCGCCAGCAAAGGACGTACCCGCACCATAGTCAGGGTAGAAAGGAGGAGCCTGGTACTGTGGTGGGGCTTGAGGATAGAACTGAGGGTGCTGATACAACATGGAGCTGTAAAAACCAGCCTCACCACCACCGGGATACTGGGGCTGCTGCTGGTGACCATCATCATCATCATCATCATCATCATCATCGTCGTCGTCGCCGCGCCGGGCCTAAGCATCATACTCCGCAAAGGGATCTGGATGGGGACGGACCGGAGAGCGTAGAGGAAGACCGAGATGCTGACGCACCTCCTGCTGATGCCGCTCGTCGCGATCGGCCCGGTAGCACATCCACTCAAAGATCTTGCCGAGGGCGGAGCGAAGACCGCCACTCCTACGCCTCTCACGATGCGGAGGAGGAGCGGTGGCAGGAGGAACATGTCCACTAGCCGACACGGGACCAGGACCCTCGCCAGGCGCTGCTTCTGCTGCTGGTACCTCGTCGCCTACAACACCCTTGTCCTTGGTGATCGAAACAAACTTCCGAACACTGTAGTCCTTCACCATCCGGTCGTACTCAAAGGTAGCTCCCACAACGTGCTCAATGATGTGCATAAGATATGGAGCATAGGGCAGGAGCTTGTGAGGGTCATTGTAGACATCTGATATCTTCTGCCAGAGAAAATGTGAGATGCTGAACCGACCATCTAGAGAAGCGAACTGGACAAGGACCTTGGCAGCATCATCTCTCAAATTGTCCTGGTCTCCAACCTTAGGATCTAGAGTTAGGCGCATTAGGTTGTTGAGCACATAGTAGGCAGGCTTCAGGCCAGGGACCTTGAAAGTTGCCTCGGCACCATCCATGTAGACACCTGAGTTCTGCAGCTGCTCGGTGTACATGCCCCCACCATACATCTCTGACAAGCGAGGGGCATCCCTGTCCACATGGTCGAATCCCAACAACCGGGCGAAAGTGACAAAGTTGCACCGGTAGTGGACCCCTTGGGTCATCCAGTGCAGCACCTGCGCCTCCTGATCAATAAAAAGGGTTGCCCAAAATTGACAAATTATCTCCTGGTTGTAGCTGCGCTCACCAGAGACCAACCCCAAGATCCTCCACTCCTCTAGCCTCTGTACTAAAGCCTGAATCTCCTCTGAGTCCTTGTCTGTCAAGGAGCGGATAACCAGCCGCTTGTGCTCAAAGAGAGGGGGATGGCCCTTAGCACAGAAACCTTCCAGAGGACTGTCACATAGTAGTCCTGCTGGAATCTCGTCCAAAACCTCCGATCAACTGAATCATCTCTGATAAAGAGGTATGGAAACTCCTCACGCTGCCCTCCTCATCAAGTTCCCCCGCTTCCTGTCAGAGTAATCTATTGGATTTCCAAGATGTTCGGGGGAGATGGCGGTCATCAAGGCTCCGGCTTCGAGGTGCAAAGGAAAACTCTGTTGATAAGAAGCAGCCCTGAAGTCAGAGGAGAAGGCGGTCCAACGCGAGGATCGATGGAACGACCCTCACGATTAGGACCAGCCGGCGAAGCCACTCCACCCACAATGACGCTATGCATGCGCCCGGGCGGACCAGCAACAGGGGGCGGAGGAGCAGCATGCCCACCACGGGCAAGGCCGCTTCCACTACCCCTGGCACTATCCACGCTGCGACGTCCTGCGTGGCCCCCGGACGAGCGTCCACGGACCTGACGAGGGAGTTCCTCCATACCCCGCCGGCGGACCAAGCACGGCGCCCGGGATTGCGTCGCTGCGGCGTCGCTTGCTCAAGACCACCTTGCTCGAAGGCAGCATACTCCTCATCATCATCATCACTAGCGGTCCAAGCATGAGAGGGCCTCCGGCTCATCTAGAATAAGATAGCATTGACCGAAGTGAGACAAAAGGTGATAGAAAGATAACTTCAAAGGATGTAGCAAAGACGACGATCGAAATCGGGGAGGAAACCTCTCGCTGCGCGCGGTCGGTACTACCAACCCCAACGGGCGGTACTACCGACCGCACCACAGCGTGCGGTTTCCCGCTAATCCAATCTCACAAATCATCATGAACTCGCAAACCATACATCCTAGAAGCATCTACACACTAGATAGAGCAATCCTACCAAAGGAATCGACCTAGAACAAGGTACATTTAGAGATCGGGCAAGAACACCCTAGTACCTTGCTACTCGTGTAGAAGAGGCCGAAATCCGATGAAGGAGGAACTTCCGGGCTTCAAGAACACCACCAAGACGATCTCCAAGCTCCAAGGCACCTTTCACCGGAGGGATTTGGATTTGGAGGAGGAGGAAGGATTGGGAGAGGAGAAGACGGTGGCGGCGCACGGGCTGAAGGCACGGGCAGGCGGCGGCGCGGTCAAAACAAGATTGACTAGGGTTGAAAGGATTCACCGTGCCCTTTTTATACTCGTGTCGGTGGTACAAAAAAGGGTACCCCCAATCGACGCAAACACCTCGCCCGAGCCCTCCCAGCCAGGCCTCGGACGAACGCTCTATCTCCGTCTCGCCCGAGCCCTCCCAGCCAGGCCTCGGGCGAACGCTCTATCTCCGTCTCACCCGAGCCCTCCCAGCCAGGCCTCGGGCGAACGCTCTTTCTCCGCCTCGCCCGAGCCCTCCGACAAGGCCTCGGGCGAGCACGATCGCTCTCCGTCTCGCCCGAGCCCTCCAGGCCTCGGGCGAACGCGCGCCCCCCACACCTCGAGCCTTAACGCACGGACCTCGAGCTGTCAGACAGCCGTACCAGCCCATACCACGCATTTAATGCCTTCACCTACTCCGGTCATGTCCACTAGTGCACAGCATGTACCACAGTAACTCGGTGTAAAGGTCAATCTCGTTTTCACCACAAGCATGGGCAAAAGGGCACCAGTACAGCACTGTTCGGCCAAGCCATGCACTGTAAACCCTCGAGGCCGGCTACGCGCCCCTCGAGCCCTGCACTGTAACACCTCAAGGCCGGCTCCGCGCCCCTCGAGCCCCCGTGGCACCACCTCGAAGTCGGCTCCGCGCCCTTCGAGCCCTAACTACTTTCATGCTATTGGAGGACAGGTACCCCAAGACCCGGAGGGACCCCGCCGCGTACTGTACATTCCGGGATGGGTGTTGTACGGCTCCCGCCTTGCCGCGCCACCACGTCCGCGCCCAGGATGGAAGCCACGACCAAAGACGCCTCAACAGCACGATCACATCGGCTCCAGTGGCCCCGAAAAGACAGGGTTCCTACCCTTCTCCGTATGGGGCACCATACGCCCCGACACCTGTAATTCCCTTATGTAACCCTGGCCTCCCCTTGCTCTATAAAAGGGGACACCAGGGCCCTCATTCAGGGGCACGGACACAACACACGAGTCCACACACAGGCACGAGTCCGGACTCCGGTCCACGCTCACTGAGCTTGTATTCTCCCCTGTACAAGCACTTAGGTGCAAGTAATACAAGAACATCCCCCCCGCTGGACGTAGGGCCTTCTTTGCCCGAACTAGGATAAATCCTTGTCCTCTTGCATCACCATCCAGGAAGAGAAGCACGCGATCATATCACTCGTTGGGTGATACCCCTGGGTACGAAACACCGACAGTTGGCGCGCCAGGTAGGGGACTTCGCGTGTCCAAGCCGATTTCTCGTTGATTCCTGGATGGCTTCATCCCCTCTTCCGTTCTCGGCTGGTGCCATCGTCTGGTTTGGGAGCCTCGAGTTCCTGGCCATGGGCAACGGCAACGAGTTGACTCTGCTCTCCACGGAGGGCCTGAGCGGAGTGCGTGTCACGCCACCCCGCGCGGAGGGGGCGTGACGCGTCGCCCGCACCACCACACGTCGCCACATCCGAGCGGCGCCGTCGTCACCGTCGTCGCCGGGCGCAAGGCGGTGCCGCGGCAAAACACCCCGCCCCCGTAGCCGGTGCAGGGTCCCCGAGGGGGAAACCAGCCCGGCGCGCGCCGGAGACCTCCAGGGCGCACCCGCGCCCGCCTAGCGACTTCGCATTCATCATGCGTACGGACCAGGAACCAGGCCAGAGGCCTCCGAGCCGTGCGCCGTCGACGCCACTCAGCCTCCTCCCGCACGGGTCGCGCCGCGCTCGACGCCAGCGGTTCCCGGTCGGCCTCGACAACTCTGCGGCTGTATACGCCCACCACCTCGACGAGCGCCATCAGGACCGACGGTGGCGGACCGGGAGCAGCGTTCGGGCGCGCTGCTGCAGGCCATGGCCAACCTGGAGATCGTCCACCCCGCGTGCGTCGACCGCGACTTCTCGCGAGCCTTCGAGCCACCTCGGCGAGCCACCGTCGGAGAATGGTACCGCGAGCTGCGGTCCCAGCATCGGCCAAGGCGGCGTGCCGTCAACAGCTCCGACTCCGACGAATACGACTACCACGACCCCGACCTCTGGGATCCCACCAGGGAGTGCTTCCAACTCGAGGGAGTCGTATGCGATACCGAGGACGAAGGCGACGACGACAGGCCGGCGCTCGACCTAGAGGGACCTAGCGACGTGGCCGCGGCAGGCGGATCACGCGTTCAGGGAAGGGACGAACCTCCAGCACCGGCTGTACCGCCTCAGCACGACGACGGCCGGGCGGCGCAACTCGCACAAGTGCAAGAGGCAATCACCAAAGCCGGGAAGAACGGCGACACCTGCTGCAGCTCCGGCAAACCCTGATGCAGGAACCACCCCAGCCCGAGGAGCCGGAGCTCGACCGGGCTCGAGAGGTCCACCGGCGGATCCTCGAGGACGGGGCACCAGCACGCCCTGAGGTATGTTTCCCGCGAGCCGGGCAGAACGTGGTGGCGGCGGCTATGATGCTCCGTGACCTGCCCGCCGTCTCCAACCCGACGCCAGGCGCATGCTCGGAGAAATGAAAAACCTCCTCGAGACAGCCGCGGTACAGCAGGCCGAGAGCTCGGCGTCACGCCGACGCGGAGCAGCCTCGGGGAGACCGGCGGACACGCCCCGCGACGCTCGCGAGGCATCCGTCCACCAGCCGGACGCCTCTCGAGCTAGGCCAGTCCGCGAACGGATCGTCGACAACCGGCCACCTCGAGACCCCAACGACGCCCGCAACGACATCAACCGACGGCGCAAGGAAAAGGGGCCCAAGAGCGTGGCTATAGCGCCCATCGAGGGGGGCGCTACGACAGCGACGAGGACCGGCAGGTCCTCGAGCCCCGGGCCCCCGAGTCTTCAGCCGGGCCATCCGCAGCTCAACCCTCCCCGACCGCTTCCGACCGCCGACCAACATCGTGAAGTATGACGGGGAGGTCGAGCCCAAGCTCTGGCTCTCGGACTTCCGCCTTGGCTGCCAACTGGGCGGAGCGAAGAACGACGACCGCGTGATCATACGTCAACTCCCACTTTACCTCTCGGACACCGCCCGCCGGTGGCTCGAGGGGCTCCCGCCGGATCGGATCCATGACTGGGCCGACCTAGTCAGGGTCTTCGACGGGAATTTCAAGGGGACCTGCGTGCGTCCAGGCAACCCCTGGGACCTACGGCGTTGCAGGCAGGCGGCGGACGAGCCCCTCCGCGACTTTGCTCGACGGTTCTCGAAGCAGCGTCTCGAGCTCCCCCACGTGCCTGACGAGGACGTCATCTCAGCGTTCCTCGCGGGCACGACATGCCAAGAGCTTGTTCATGAGCTAGGACGCTACCGTCCCGGGACGGTCGAGGACCTGATGGATCGCGTCACCAGCTTTGCTTCGGGCGACGAAGCAGTGGGGGCCTTCTTTGGCCGTTCCACGGACAAAGGCAAGGCGGTGATCGCGCCGGAGGGCTCCAACAAGGGCAACGACGCCAAGAACGACAACAATGACGGCAACAAAAGGAAGAAAAACAAACGCAAGGGCCAGAAGCGAAGCGTGGCGCCGATGACGACGACGACAAAGAGGTGCTCGCGGGCGCCCTCGAGCCTAAGAAGCCCGAGGCCCCCTGACGGGGCTGTTTTCGACCAGATGCTCGAGGATCCCTGCACCTACCACAGGGGCCCCGTAAACCACAAGTTGAAAGACTGCCGACTGTTGAAGGGCTACTACTCCAAGCTCGGCGATAAGAGGGAAGACGCGCCTAAGGGAAAGGATACCGATCGACGCGGCGGCAGGAACGCAGATGGCGACTTCCCCCGGTGCGCGACTGCTACATGATCTACGGGGGCCGACCGTCGGGCTCTCAGCTCGAGAAAGAAAGAAGGAGCGCCGGGAAATCTTTTCGCTTGGCCACGACGCCCCCCGGTATCTTGACTGGTCCGATGCGCCAATCACGTTCGACCGTGACGACCATCCGGACCGTGTCATAAACCCGGGGGCTTACCCCCTCGTCGTCGACCCCATCATAGTCGACGTTCGGTTCTCCAAGGTGTTGATGGATGGGGGCTCGAGCCTCAACATCATATACCTCGAGACCCTCGACCTCCTGGGGATTTCAGAGGGACAGCTCCGACCCAGCGTCGGGGGGTTCCACGGAGTAGTACCAGGAAAGAAGGCCCACCCCCTCGGGCGCATCGACCTGCCGGTTTGCTTCGGCACGCCGGCAAACTTCCGTCAGGAAACGCTCACCTTCGAGGTGGTCGGCTTCCAAGGGACCTACCACGCCATCATCGGCCGGCCAGGCTACGCCAAGTTCATGGCGATTCCTAACTACACGTACTTGAAGCTCAAGATGCCGGGGCCAAAAGGGGTCATCACCGTTGACACCTCCTACGAGCACGCATACCACTGCGACGTGGAGTGCGTCGAGGGGGGAGGCCAACGTCCACCTCGACTCGCTCGAGGCCTTGGCAGCTCTGGCCACCGAGGGGGCCCCAGAAGCAAAGCGTCACGCCGGCACCTTCGAGCCGGCTGAGCACACCAAGCAAATACCCGTCGACCCGACCTCGGCCAATGGCAAGACGCTGACCATCAGTACCAGCCTCGAGCCCAAATAGGAAGCAGTGCTCGTCGACTTTCTCCGCGCGAACATCGACATGTTTGCGTGGAACCCCTCGGACATGCCGGGCATACCGAGGGAAGTCGCCGAGCACGCCTTGGAGATCCAGGCCGGGTCCAGACCGGTGAAGCAACGCCTGCGCCGCTTCGACGAGGAAAAGCGCAGGATCATCGGCGAGGAGGTGCACAAGCTTTTGGCGGCCGGATTCATCAAGGAGGTATTTCACCCAGAGTGGCTAGCTAACCCTGTACTAGTTAGGAAAAAGAATGGAAAAATGCGGATGTGTGTAGATTACACTGGTCTGAATAAAGCATGTCCAAAAGTTCCATTTCCTTTACCTAGAATTGACCAGATCGTCGATTCCACTGCTGGGTGCGAAGTGCTTTCGTTCCTTGATGCGTATTCCGGCTACCACCAAATTAGGATGAGAAAATCCGATGAACTCGCGACCTCTTTTATCACGCCATTGGTATGTATTGCTATGTTACGATGCCCTTCGGCCTGCGAAACGCCGGGGCAACGTACCAGCGATGTATGCAGCACATCTTTGGCGAGCACATAGGCAAGACCGTCGAGGCCTACGTCGATGACATCGTGGTTAAAACTAAAAAAGTCGGGAACCTCATCAGCGACCTCGAGACCACGTTCGAGTGCCTCCGGGCCAAGAATGTGAAGCTCAACCCCGAGAAGTGTCTTTGGTGTGCCTCGAGGCATGCTACTTGGCTACATCGTCTCACAACGGGGGATCGAGGCAAACCCTGAAAAAATCTCAGCAGTCACGAGGATGGGCCCGATTCGTGACCTCAAGGGTGTGCAGAAAGTGACAGGCTGCCTAGCCGCTCTCAGCAGATTCATCTCGAGGCTGGGGGAAAAAGCACTACCCCTCTACCGCCTGCTAAAAAAGACGGAACACTTTGCGTGGACCGCCGAAGCCGAGGAGGCCTTAACCAAGTTGAAGGGGTTGCTGACTTCTGCACCAATTCTCGTGCCCCCGCGACCAGCCGAAGGTGGCGATTCCCCCGAGCCCCTCCTCCTCTATGTGGCCGCAACCACTCAGGTGGTTAGCGCGGTCATAGCCGTCGAGAGGCACGAGAGGGTCATGAGGGTGCCGTATACTTCCAGTGAGGTTCCGAGGTCCGGTACACTCTGAGGTACTCTGAGGTGTGTGTATCTGGCTCGTCAATCGACAGCGCGCACGCTCCTCACCTCGATCTCCGGCTGGTGTCGCCTCCTCCCCTCCAAGATCACAATCGGGAGGCCACGGGGCGCATCGCCAAGTGGTCCGCCGAACTAATGGGGGAGACCATCACCTATGCCCCGCGAAAGGCCATCAAGTCGCAAGCGTTGGCGGACTTCGTTGCTGAATGGACCGACACTCAGCTCCCGCCGGCACAGATTCAAGCCGAGCTCTGGACCATGTACTTCGATGGATCCCTCACGAAGACGGGGGCAGGAGCAGGCCTGCTCTTCATCTCACCCCTCGGAGTACACATGCGCTACCTGCTACGCTTGCACTTCCCCGCCTCCAACAACGTCGCCGAGTACGAGGCCCTCGTCAATGGGCTGCGCATCGCCCTCGAGCTCGGGGTCCGACGCCTCGACGCCCGAGGAGACTCGCAGCTCGTCATCAACCAGGTTATGAAGGCTTCAAGCTGCATCGATCCCAAGATGGAGGCATACTGCGGGGAGGTGCGCAAGCTGGAAGACAAGTTTTACGGCCTCGAGCTCAACCACATAGCTCGAAAGTACAACGAGGCCGCAGACGAGCTGGCAAAGTTGGCGTCCACGCGCGGCACGGTACCGCCAGACGTCTTCTCGAGGGACGTCTTCGAGCCATCCGTCGAAATCGACCGGGGGCTGGCCCCTCGACGCCAACCCTCGAGCAAGACACGGGGCTCGACTCTCAACGCCACCCCTCGAGAAGGACCCCTCGACGTCCGCGGAGGCGATGCAGGTCGACGCACACGCCTCTTCTTCATCACGGCCCTCGACTGGCGGACGCCCTACCTCGACTACCTGACGCAAGGCGAGCTACCAGAAGACAAGACGGAGGCCCGACGCATCGCTCGGAGGGCCAAGACCTACGTCATCTACGGCGACGAACGGGAGCTATACCGACGAAGTCCGACTGGGATCCTTCAACGCTGCATCCCACTCGAGGAAGGGCGCAAGCTCCTCGACGATATGCACTCGGGGGCTTGCGGCCACCACGCAGCGCCGAGGGCCCTGGTTGGGAACGCCTTCCGTCAAGGCTTCTATTGGCCGACCGCCATTGGGGACGCCAAGCGTTTGGTCCAAGCGTGCCATGGGTGTCAATTCTACGCCAAGCAAACGCACCAGCCCGCACACGCCCTGCAGATGATCCCAATCACTTGGCCATTTGCCGTTTGGGGGCTCGACCTTGTGGGTCCCCTCAAAAGGACAAGTGGAGGGTACACACACATGCTCGTGGCCGTCGACAAGTTCACCAAGTGGATCGAGGCTAAGCCGATAGGAGACCCCACCTCCGAGAGGGCTGTCGAGTTCATCGCCAACATCATGTACCGGTTCGGGGTGCCTAATGTCATCATCACCGACAATGGCACCCAATTCACGGGCAAAAAGTTCACCAACTTCTGCGATGACAACAACATTCGCGTAACCTGGGCCTCGGTCGCATACCCCCAATGCAACGGGCAGGTCGAGCGCGCCAACGGCATGATACTCCATGGGCTGAAGCCGAGGCTGTTCAAGACCCTCAAGAATTTCGGAAAGGGGTGGGCTACAGAACTCCCCTCGGTGCTGTGGGGCCTCAGGACTACGCCGAGTCGAGCCACCGGGTTCACTCCGTTTTTCCTAACCTACGGCGCCGAGGCCGTCTTACCTACGGACCTCGAGTACGGCTCACCTCGACTTCGAGCCTACAACGAGCAAACCAGCGACGAAAGGCTCGCCAACGCCAAGGACCAGCTCGAGGAGGCCCGAGACGTGGCGCTCATCAACTCTGCACGCTACCAGCAAACACTTCGATGCTACCACGACAAGCACGTGCGCAAAAGGGACCTAGCGGTGGGGGACCTCGTGCTTCGACGGCTGCAAGATAATCGAGGGCGCCATAAGCTCACCCCTCCGTGGGAAGGCCCATACACCGTGGCCGAAGTGCTCAAGCCAGGAACATACAAGCTCTACGACGACCAAGGCAGGATCCTGGCGAACGCGTGGAACATATCTCAGCTACGTCGCTTCTACCCTTAAAGGCCTCGAGGCCTTGTTCATTTTATCACTTTGTACAAACATGTCAAAATGAATGAACAAACTCGTGCATTGTCGTTCATGTTGCTTCGCATCTTAAGGTAGCCTCGACCCTGCTTGCTCAGGGTCAAGCCTCCCTCGGGGGCTGACGGGGGGGCTCACCCCCCCAGACTCCGGAAAAAATGCGCGTTTTCTTTTTCAAAAATTTTGACCCTCGTCTCGACTCGCGCCTCGAGTGAACTAGCGACGTCTAAATCTTAAAGTACCTCGAGCCTCCAAGGTCGGGGGGGTCGACGTAGACGGCCACCTACGCCCCCGGGCTACGGTGCCCTACCTACGCCTCCCCTCGAGGGGCTCGCGACGTATCGAAGGAACACAGACTAAGTTAGCAGAAACTCGAGCTTGCGACAAAGAGAAGTGGTCAAACGCATTTGAAAGGAAACAACCCCTTTAAACAAACAAGTCATATATACATTCGGGTCTCGACGTACCCTCATTCATGTCATAAAATTCTTACAAGGGCCTCGGACGCCCAAATTTGGCGCGCAGGCCTAGTCTTCGTCGGTGCGGTACTCCTCCCCGAGGTCCTCCGCGGCGGGCTCAACCTCGACGCCCGAGCTCGAAGGAGGAGGGCTCCCGACACCGCTGCTGGCGTCAGGAGGCAGCACGTCCTCCTCGAAGATCTTCGCGAGCGACGTCCCCGGCCTCTCCATCTTCTCCAAAATTTTGTCGACACGGCGGTTGTTCCACTCCTCATCCTTCCCCTCGATCTCGATGAAGCCATTCGCGACAACGTGGACCGGGAAGCGGAAACCGGAGCGAACGACCGCGAGTGTCTGCTTGACGCCGTGATGGAGAGCTTGCCGGACACGGTCCCGCGCGGCTGCGTCGAAGAAGCACAAGGCGTCGACCAAGGCATCGCCCCGAGCCACTGCACCTTCTGCCGCGGTCACAGGAGGAGCACCCCACATGGGGCCGAGCCGGTCGAGAGAGGTGCGAGCCCGCTCCGCCACCATCGTCTCGTCTTGGAGTTGGTCCAAGAGAGCCTGGTTCGTCCCGCGGAGCTCCTCGACCGTCTTCTCGACCCCTGCGCAACAAACAAGGAAGAGTGAGACTGCGACGTAACGAAAACTTCGAGACCCAAACAAGGACAAGGTGTAAGCCTCACCGTCGCAATGTTGCCCCAGTGCGGCGAGGTCGCTGGTCAGGCCCTCAGCACGCTGCTCGAGCCTGCGCTTCTCGGCCAGCATGAGGAGCCTCTCGGACCTAAGTCTCTCGATCAGCCTGCCCGCCTCACCAGGGCCAGATCCTTTCGGATCACCTCCTGCCGCGCCGCCCCCTCGGCAGCTCGGGCGGTGGCGGCACCACTCTTGGCGTCTTCGGCCTCTTTTCTCGCCGCCTCCGCTGCGGTTCGGGCGGCGGCGGCCTCGCCACGGGCGTCAGCGGCCTCCTGCTTCGCCGCCTCGGCTTCAGCCCGGGCGGAGGTGGCCTCGCTTCGCGCGTCCGCGGCCTCCTTCCTCGACGCCTCGAGAGCGGCGGCGGCCTCCTCCTTGGATCGAGCGACCTCGCCTCGAGCCCCCGGACCTCCGCCTCCGCCTCGTTGAGCCGGCTCGCCATTTGGGCGTTCCGGCTCAGCTCCGCGCGGAGATCTTGAAGCTCCGCCTCAGCCCGCGCGAGGGCGGCTGACACCTGCGCGGACCGGCCCGCCTCCTCGGAGCAGGACCGCTCCGCCTCCGCCATAAGCTCGGCCACCTCCCGGAAGATGGACCGCACCTCGCGCGGGGCCCCGCTGGACCGGTTGCTCGACGGAGACCACGGCGAGGGGCGGGCTCGGCGCACGGGAAACGGCCATATGGCCGGTCGAGCTCGATGTCGGGCAGATCCTCCTCCGCCCCGAGCTGCCCCGACTGCGGCCCGCCGCCTGACGGCACGAGCCCCGGCTTCCCCTGGCCGGGCCCTCCGGGCCTTGTCGGCGCTAGCCGGCGCCTCGGGCGCCTCCACCATCATCGAGCCCGCGGCGAGGAGCGGCCCCTGCTCCAGCTCGTTCAGGAGGTCCTCCACCGTCGGCTCCTCCTCTGCCGACGCCTCTCCCCCTTTCCCTCCTCCGCAGCCCGGCTCGTGCGGTCGGGGCCACGAGGGGCGCAGTCTCCTCAGCCCCAGACACCGGCGGGGCCGTGCTCGCCCCAGGCGCTTCCCCGGAACAGCCGTCGTGGTGAGGGGAAGGGTGGCGCTCCCAGCTGGCACCATCGCGGGAGGAGGAGGAGGGGGAGGAGGCAGCGCTTCGGCGGATATGGTGGTGGCGGCTCGATGCCATGAGCTGAGGCCCCTGCAATACGAGATGACGGCGATATCAGAACCAGGAAGAGTACCTCGACCCCTGTGGTCGATGGCGACGGCCTCACCAAAATTCGCGACGATCATCTGGCCTCCTCGAGCCATGGCAGCTCGGGCCTTCTCCAGCCAAGCGGCTTCTCTAGCGGAGGAAGGTGCCATACCTCGAGGTGCCTGTGCCTCGACGGGGCTCGAGGTCTTGGCCCGCTTGGACGAAGCGAGGTCCACCTCCTGGTAGGAGCGCTTCCCCCTGAGAAAACGGAGATAGCACGCGTCATCAAAAGCAAAGAGGTGAAGCCTCACTACCGACGAGACCCAAGGAAACTACTCACCCGAAGCGGCGGCTGGGCTTCTTCCCGGAATCGCCGGACCCACTCGGGGGCTTCGAGCCCACCCCACGGCTCGAGCC
Organism: Coix lacryma-jobi var. lacryma-jobi; assembly: GCA_009763385.1. NCBI lineage: Eukaryota > Viridiplantae > Streptophyta > Magnoliopsida > Poales > Poaceae > Coix > Coix lacryma-jobi. The sequence continues at coordinate 145,151 of VDCT01000472.1, read as the reverse complement.
CTGTGCCTGGGCCGTCTCCGCAGGGCTGGGATGGGGGGAGGGCTCCCGACGCCTCCCATGGCTCGACCTCGAGGGAGAGCCCTCCTTCCGCCCCACATCGCGGGAGGGCGACCGTACCTCCCTCGTGCTGACGTCGTGGCGCCCGCCCCGGCGCGGGCTCCGGGACCTGCTCCGGCGCTCGCGCTGGTGGTCGCGCCCTCCCGCGTCCGCTTCCGTGTCCCGGCGGCGGTGCGGCGATGGACTCCGGGGACGCTCACGCCCCTGGTCACGAGACGCTCGGGGGCTCCCTCCCCGACGCTCGTGATGGCGCGGGCTCGACGCCTCTTCCTGGCGCCCGCTCCTCCGCGGGCTCGACGGCGCCCTTGACGGCTCGCGGGGGTCGGGCCCGAAACCCTTCTCGACCTGTCGACCGCTTCTCGAAGCCCGACCCCTCTCGAGACCCCCGTCTGGGCTGACGCGGGGGCGGCCTCCGTTGGCGCTGTGGCGGAGGCGCTCCGGGTCCGGGGCTTCCTTACGACAGGGGCACATCCGGCGCGGAGCTCGACGGACCTCGGGCCCCCGACGAGGCAGGGATCGGCGCCGCCTTCCGCGGCTGCGTCCCGCGCGACCCTTTTGTCGGTGGGACCTCCAGTGTACCCTCCTGCACAGAGGAGCGGTCAGCCCTGTCATCGACGAGCCCCGCGCGCATCAAGCGCGCATCCATCCCCTCGTCGTCGCCCTCCTCCTCATCACCACTCTCCTCCTCCGAGCTCGAGGAGCTCAGCTCGGGGGACCCGTCCCCAGGCTGACGGTTACGACGAGCCTTCGCCAGTCTCTGCTCCCGAGCTAAGCGACGCAAGTTTTTGTTTTTCTCTTTCTTCTTTTTGGCATCCTTGCTCTCCTTGTCCTTCTGAGCAGAGAGGCGCCTCACCTGAGAATCCGCGGCGTCCTCCCTCACCGGGGGCCTCGACGCGCGACAAGTAAATGCCCCCTGAAAAAGAAGAAGCGTGATGAGACAAACCACAAGACGGATGCAAAAGGATCGAAGGAGGAAAAAGGGGGAGGAGGCTCGAGATAGCTCGACTCGAGGGAGGCTTACCAGGTCGAGACACCCTCGTCGGGTGCCATCGCAACCAGGTTGGAGTATTCAGGGACGAACGGCCCCTGGATCGTGATTGACACCCGGGAGACGCCCTCGTTCCGGGACAGCCTCCTTCGGCCATCCTCGAGCGATTGAGCGCCTCGAGCTGAGCCTGCGGGCCCATCTCGTGCATAAGAAGGGGGCGGTCCGCCAGCGGGAGAACTCTTCGCTGGTGGAACGCCCAAATGACCGCTTGCACGGTCAGCTTCTTCTCGTCCACCAGCGTCTTCATCATCTCCATCAGCGGGGCCAGGTGGCGTTGCCTGTCCGCCGCAACGCCCCAGGTCCACTTCTCCGGGCGTTGAGTGAGGACCCTGCCGGTGTACTGCGGAAAGAGGCCACCTTCGTTCCGCAGATAGAACCAATGGTCGTCCCACCCGGCCTGGTTGGTGGAAAGCTTGTATCGCAGGTACTCGCGGGGGACATTGGCCGACGAGGTCCCCGCCCTCGCGGTAATGGCAAGGGAGCCCATGCGCACGGGCCGCCTCCCGCTGGGCTTCAGGGACTTGATGAAGAGCTCGCCCCGGAAGAGATGGACGAACATCTCCCAGTGCGGCTCCATCTTCAGGTACCCCTCGCACACCGCGGCGAATATGCGCTGCGTGCGAGATAGAGTGGGGGGAGAAGAAGTGTGCAGCTCCACCTCGAAATGGGGGGCCATTCCTCGCAAGAAGCGCTCGGCGGGACGCCGAGCCCCATACGTGGTAGCGCGCGAGGCTCACCACGTACCCTTCCGGCCGGGGTTGCGGCTCCCCGGTGCTCCCGACGGGATAACCACCATGCGGTCCCTCCTCCGGGTGGGGGCCGCAGAAGCCCCTGGGGCCACTAGCGAGTCCCATTTCGCTCTGCGTCACCTTCGACGGGCTCCAGTCTTCGGCCGGTCGGGGGCAGCATCTGTGTCTGGGAGGCATGGCGGGGCGCGGCGCGGATTCGAGCAGCGGACGGGCGGCCGGAAATCCCCAGTCGACTAGCTCGAAGGAGAGGGCGCGTGAAGGCTATGGCGGCGGCGAGGCCAAAGGCAAAGTAAAAGGTTCCTTTTCCCCTCTTTCGATATTTATAGGGGGAAACCCAGACGGGCGGATCTCCCACGACGAAAAAGGTAACCGAATGCATCAACGCCCACCTAACCGCGTCTCGAGCCGAATGCAGGGTACACGGCGTTACCCTCTCCATTCGCTCCCCACTACCCGGGCCCCCCGACCGTCGCTCCGGCTTCGCGCCCGCCGCTCTCCCCGATGGTTTCCGCCTAAAAAGGGCGTTGCCCAACGGGCAGCAAGGATTCCCAGACGACGGAGGCCTCTTCACAAAGGTAAAACGGGCCCCGGCCTAGTCTCGAAGCAGCGAAGGCTGGCCCTCGAAAAGGGTTCGACAGCCGGCTTTGGAGCGCCGAGTCAGGGACACCAAGAGGCGCCATTCGCGGCATCACTCGAGGTCTAAGCCCTCGAGGCCCCTTACGTGTATCCAAGGGGGGGAGCTTGACATGCAGTGAGATCCCCTCGGAGGGAGGCATCGAGCCACCGGGTCCTATCGAATGGACCCGGCACTCCTGCAGACTGAGCACCCATGCTTTATGAGACCGCCTCCGGGCCACATCGACCCCTATCGAACGGGGCACGAGCTCTCACTTGGATTCCCGTTATCAGCTCACCGGGAACCTCGATACGCCCGCTCGTGGTAGTACGAGGCATCCCACCTCGCGTCCGATCGAAAGGACTCGCAGGGATGACAAGCCAGGGCAACCGGCGTTACCGGACAGCTCGAAGAGCCGGCCGGTCGGTCCAGCCTGGCACCCCTTGACGAAAGAGGGTCTAAAAACTCGGACAGTTACGACTAATCTTTTCTTTGTGTGAACATGAGTTTTCAGGCCTCGGGCGAACGCTCGACCCCCGTGTCGCCTGAGTCCTCGAGACCAGGCCCAGGACGAACGCTCGTTCTCCGTCTCGTCCGAGCCCTCCGAGCCAAGCCTCGGACGGAGTCTCCCACGACAAAGGAAAGGTTACCACGAATATTTAATATTACTACGAACCGCATCTCGAGCCTATTCACAGGTACACACGGCGCCACGATCTCCGCACCCTGACGGTTCTGCCTAAAAAGGCGCGCCCACTGGGCAGAAGGTTTCCAAGCGACGAAGGCCTCTTCAGGAAGGCAAGACGGGGCCCGAGGTCTCACTTGGATCCCCGTTATTAGCTCACCGGAACCTCGATACTCCCCATCGTGGTAATACGAGGCATCCCCCCTCGCATCGATCGAAAGGAATTGCGGGATGACAAGCCAGGGCAACCGGCGTGCCGACAGCTTGAAGAGCCGGCCGCCCGATTTAGCCTGGCACCCTCGACGAAAGAGGGTCTCTAAAACTCGGGGGCTCGACACCCCGAACTAAAAAATCGCAACTAAAAGCGCAAAAAAAGCCCACGAGGGAGCTCAAACCACTCCCCCGTGGCCTCGGGGACTACACCCGCGGGTGTCGCTCGCACGACCCACGGAACCAGCACGACCAAGCCTTCGAGATCCAACACAGCCAACACCCTCGAGATCCCAATTCAAGACCCTGCTCGAGTGCAAGCACTCAAACAAGGGCTCGGGGGCTACTGTCGGGGGAACACCAAAAGGGTACCCCAAACAACGCATAAGTTAAACCTAGAAACACTAGTAATAAACACAGCAAGTCAGGCCACGTGCCGCGCGCACGTTCTCCGCTTCGCCCGAGCCCTCCAGGCCAGGCCTCGGGCAAGCGCTCGTTCTCCGTCTCGCCCGAGCCCTCCGCGTCAGGCCTCGGGCGAGCGCTCGTTTTCCGTCTCGCCCGAGCCCTCCAAGCCAGGCCTCGGGCGCACACTCGCTTTCAGTCTCACCCGAGCCCTCCGCGTCAGGGCCTCGGGCGAGCACTCGTTCTCCGTCTCGCCCGAGCCCTCCGCGTCAGGCCTCGGGGCGAGCGCTCGTTTTCCGTCTCGCCCGAGCCCTCCGCGTCAGGCCTCGGGCGAGCGCCGTTTCCGTCTCGCCCGAGCCCTCCAAGCCAGGCCTCGGGCGCACACTCGCTTTCCGTCTCGCTCGAGCCCTCGGGCTTCGGGCAAGCGCTCCACTACCTTTCTAGCCCCCACAGCCGAACATCACACTCGAGACCCCACGCAGGACCTCGAGCCCCTCTGGCACAGGGCTTATCCTCGAGACGCTATGCCCCCCTCGAGCGGTGCAGCAGACGTAGGATGCCAGCCCCATACCACGCATTTAATACATCCACCTACTTCAGTCACGTCCTCTGCAGCCCGACGTGTACCACAGTAACCAGGGCAAAGTCAAGTCTCGTTTTCACCACAAGCATGGGCAAAAGGCACCAGCACAGCACTGTTCGACCCACACCTTGCACTGTGGCACGTCCCGGTCACATCTCGAGACCCGGATTTCCGCTGTACGACCAGGCTCCCCGGAACTCGCCCATACCTGCAGGGACTCGAGCCCCCCGCAGGCGCCATCTCGAGGCCGGCTCCGCGCCCTTCGAGCCCTAACTACTTTCATGCTATTGGGGACAGGTACCCCAAGACCCGGAGGGACCCCGCCGCGCGTCCTGTACGTTCCGGGATGGGTGCTGTACGGCTCCCACCTTGCCGCGCCACCACGTCCCGCGCCCAGGATGGAAAGCCACCCCAAGGACGCCTCAACAGCAACGATCACATCGGCTCCAGTGGCCCCGACAAGACAGGGTTCCTACCCTTCTCCGTATGGGGCACCATACGCCCCGACACCTGTAATACCCTTATGTAACCCTGGCCTCCCTTTGCTCTATAAGAGGGGACACCAGGGCCCTCATTCGGGAGGACGGACACAACACATGAGTCCAACACACAGGCACGAGTCCGGACTCCGGTCCACGCTCACTGAGCTTGTATTCGCCCCGTACAAGCACTTAGGTGCAAGTAATACAAGAACATCCCCCCCCGCTGGACGTAGGGCCTTCTTTGCCCGAACCAGGAGGATAAATCCTTGTGTCCTCTTGCATCACCATCCAGGAAGAGAAGCACGCGATCATATTACTCGTTGGTGTGATACCCCCGGGTACGAAACACCGACAACAGCGCGACCTGGTAGTACTCCAGCAGACCGTGGAGGAAGGGGGGGACCGGGATGCCAAACCCGCACTTGAAGAATGCTTCGAAGACGACAAGCTCGGAGGTGTTCGGCGTCGGCCAGTCCTCCAGATATGCCTCCCTCTAACTGCCGGTGACGCTGTCCAGGAGCAGGCCGGCAAAGATGAGCTCCTCCAGATTCTCCCGACGGAGAACGCTCCGCGTCCACCCGTGCGCCCAAACCGGCACCTCAATGCGGTCATCAGACTTTGCCTTTGTCACCTTAGCCGTGCTTCCGCGAGTGCGCCTTCCGCCCGCCATCGACAGCGATGAGCTATGGATCTGGATCTAGATCTGCTGCTACAGTGGACTGGTGCTCGGAATTGCTCGTGCGCAAGAAGGAAGTGGAGTAGACGAGGGCTACGAGGCGAAAGCAAAGGAAGCAAGTGGGAAACCGCCGCCGTCCGCGCCCCCCTTTTATACGGTGCGGCCCGAACCTTCGGCTCCAGGGTCCTGGGAACCCGTGCCCATTACCCCCACGACCGCCACGTCGCCTGCGGTAGCCGCACGAGCGCACCCGCCCCCGCAACCGCCTTAATGGGCCGCTGTGGGCCATTGGTTTGCAAAACGGCCTGTCCGTTTGCCTTCATTATTTCTTCGGCTTTAATTATTTTGTGCTGATAAATGTGATACTAATGCACGGGGACTGACCACACCCGTCAGTTCTAATATTCATTTCAGGGGAACAGTAAACTCTACAGTCACTGGTCGGTGCTACAGTTATTCCGGGGACTGTAGATCTTCAGCTTTACCCTCGGGGACTTCCCCCTTGTATTTGTGTTAATGCTTTCTTTCTGGTCCTGCTACAAGAACCATGCTGCTTCTTACAACAGGCCCGGGGACTACGTGTACACACGTCATTTTTTCTGTTGTAAAAATGACTCTGTTTCGTTGCAGGAAAATTACAAGCTCGGCACCACGTGCCTACAACACCTACTCCCAAGCTCGGGGACTAAGTGGATACACTTCACCTAGCGGTGAATGTATTGTTCATCTTTTTATTTTGTAGCTTGATGCGGACTAGCTCGGACTTCAACCGAACGACGTCGGCTACTGGTGTCTAGCTAAGTCCCAAGTGGATACACTTCACCAGATGAAAGATCTTCAAAAATTTTCTTGTAGCACCTTGCATCCCTTTTTGCAGGACGACGCAGAATACTCCACATAGCTGCACATCGGCCGCAGCTCAGGCTGCTATGTTTGCGACCAGTCTAACCTGGTCAGAAGTCTACTACAAGTGCACTTGCGACCTGGCGACCTGGTCGGAAGACGCCTTCGTCGACATGCGACCAGACCCGACCTGCTCGGAAGACTTCACGCCGCCCGGCACAATGGATGCAAAGTGCTCGGGGACTAGCTGTGTGGATATTACACCCGTATACCCCCATGACACGACTTAGGCTCTCCTACAGATACGGCCCAACCAGAAGGCTTTGCGGCCCGCGACCAGACTGTCGCGGGCGCAAGGACTCTCCTGATGACTTGCTCGACAAGGAAGATCCGAATAGATAGACCCGGATTCCTTGCCAAAAGGAACCGATTGTAATCTGTTAGGATTCGGCAAGTTGTAACCCTGCTCCCCGGCTATATAAGGCGAGCAGGGATCCCCTCCAAACACACGCCATATTCCAATCCATCAATACAAACCAGCCACCAGAACACAGGACGTAGGGTATTACGGCGACTTGCCGGCCCGAACCTGTCCAAATTGTCATCTCTCGTCCATGTGTCTACGCTTTGCAGACGTCTCGCACGCCTCCACCGCTTAGTCTACTACCTTGGGCATACCCCTCGGTAGACTGCCGACCATATTTCGTCGACACTCGCCCAGGCGTTCAGCACCGTCTCCCTTACGCCTCCGAGCAGCACAGACTGGGTATTCGACTCTGGCGCCTCTTCCCACATCGCCTGCAACTCCGGTATTGTTACCCCCGCACCCTCTTCTCCCTTTTCATCTTCTATTGTGGTCGGTAACGGTGCCACGCTCCCTGTCGTGGCACCGGCTACTCGATCATTCCAGGCCCTTTTCGCCTCAACAATGTTCTTCTTGCTCCTGGTATTATCAAAAATTTGTTATCAGTTCGCAAATTCACCACTGATAATCATGTTTCTGTCGAGTTTGACCCTTCTAGCTTTTCTGTGAAGGATCTTCATACCAGGAACGTCCTCCTTCGATGCAATAGCTCGGGGCCCCTCTACACCTTACAGCTGCCATCGACGTCTTCTGCTCCCTGCGTCATTGTCGCCACTCCTTCATCATCCACCTGGCACCGCCGTCTCGGTCATCCCAGCAAGGAAGCACTTCAGCGCCTTGCCCACTCCTCTTTGATCGACTGTCGTCCTCCTGAGGACGATCACCTATGTCACGCATGCCAGCTAGGCCGCCATGTGCGTCTCCCCTTCACTAGTTCTTCATCAAGGGCTTGCAAATCCTTTGATCTAATAAATTGTGATTTATGGACCTCGCATATTCTCAGTATATCTGGATTTAAATATTATTAGTTATCCTTGATGACTTTTCCCATTTTTATGGACTTTCCCCTTCGCCTTAAATCCGACACATTTTCCACCCTCTCTAATTTCTTCGCTTACGTTCGCACCCAATTTGATTGTACCATCAATTCTATCCAATGTGACAACGGTCGCGAATTCGACAATTCCACCTCCCGCGCCTTCTTCCTTACTCATGGCGTCTCTCTTCAGATGTCATGACCCTATACGTCTCAGCAAAATGGCAAAGCTGAGTGCATTCTCCGCACCACCAACAATGTCATTCGCACACTCCTCATCCAAGCGTCCATGCCCCCCTCCTATGGGCTGACGCTCTCTCCACCGCCACATACATCCTCAACTGTCTTCCCACCAAAACCCTCAACATGACCACTCCCTTTTTCGCCCTCCATGGTACTCTACCCTCCTACCATGACCTTCGTGTTTTTTGGTGTACCTGCTATCCCAACCTCACCGCCTCCACCCCACACAAACTTGCCCCCCGCTCCACCCTATGTGTCTTCCTCGGCTACTCCCCCGACCACAAAGGCTACCGGTGTCTTGACCTCACCCCAACCGCGTCATTATCTCTCGTCATGTTATCTTTGACAAGACGACATTTCCCTTTTCTGGACACCGGACCACTTCCCCCGCCAAGCTTGATTTTCTCACTAACAATGAGCTCCCACCAGCTCCTTTTCCTTCTGCAGGTACTGCGTCGCAGCCCCTCGACGCCCGGCACAGCCATACTGCCGGCTGCGTCTGAGCTTCCCGACGACACCTTGCCGATGTCCTGGCCCAGCCCCGCTGGGCCAGCATCTCGGCCCCCTCCACCTGGCTTCTCCACGCCGCTGGCACCTTCAGCACCTTCCCAGGTGCCCTCGCCAGCACCAGCTGCTTCACCGTCTCTGCCCTCGGCTGCAGCACCTCTGCTGCTGCCCCAGGCCACAGCTTCAAAACTAGCAGCTTCACCGGTGCTGCCCCCAACAGCAGCCCCGGCGGCTGCAACACCACCTGTGCTTCCTCTGGCAGCAGCTTTGGTGCCTCCAATGGCACCTCCTGCCAAGCCATCGGTCATTCACGTCTACACCCGGCGCCCTACTACTGCTGCTGCTCCTTCGCCACCGACATCACCACCAACTGCTGTCCCTCCTCGCCGGTCCAACATCATTCCGTCACCACCACGCTTCGTCAAGGCTGCTCCTCCTCGACCAGTTGGTGCTGTCCCCATCCCACCGGTCGACAACATTCACCGTATGTGGACCCGTGGGAAGTCTTGGTACATTCAACCATGCCTTCATCTCCATGCCAAGGCCTATCTCCAATTCCCCGGTCCTGCCGCGACGCTCTCGCTGATCCTCAATGGCGTCGCGCCATGGAGGATGAGTATGCTGCCCTCATTGAGAATCATACTTGGGACCTTGTTCCTCGCCCCGACAAAGCCAACGTGGTCTCCGACAAGTGGATTTTCAAGCATAAATTTCATGCTGACGGTTCTCTAGACAGATACAAGGCCCACTGGGTTCTTCACGGTTTTACGCAGCGTTCCGGTATTGACTATGATGAAACATTCAGTCCCGTTGTTAAACCTGCCACTGTTCGCACAGTTCTCACTTGGGCTCACTCTCGGGGCTGGCCAATTCATCAACTCGACGTCAAAAACGCCTTCCTTCATGGGACTCTTTGAAAAACAGTCTATTGTTCTCAGCCTGCTAGTTTTGTCAACACAGCTCTTCCTTAGCATGTCTGCAGGCTCAACAAATCGTTGTACGGCTTGAAGCAGGCTCCCTGTGCCTGGTGAAAGGTCCTAGTTTGGTTTTGGTAATTGAGTGACAACTTAGGTGGACTAATATGTGTTTAATGTGAGATACACAAGAGATTAGTCCACAGGTGATCATGTGTGAGCAATATATGCCATAGAGGTGAAATGGCTTGGAGGATGTTGCAAAGGCTGACACATGAGATGAAGGAGCTTATTGCATATGTGACATGACATGTTGTCATGTGGCTAAGATGGAGAAGATCAAGACAAGGCTTGGCTTGATGGACCGGTTGCGAAGGTGAAGGGCAAGTTGGAGGCTTTGAAGCCGTTGGTACCGAGTGTCGGGAGGCTTGAGCAAAGACTTGGCGCCGAAGGACCGAAGCAATGGTGAAGAGCAAGTGAGTTCAAGATTGATGTACCATGGAGGCCATGTGATGATATGAAGTGGATCATATCATTTGGAGATAGGTTGGTGCATGTGTTGCATCAACACCAAAGGAGATGGAATGGAATGCGCAAGGCAAAGGTATATTTGTAGGGCATTTCATTTCACCGGTCATAGGTGTGTAGAGAAGTTTATGACCGGGTTTAGGATAGATGACTGTACTATTAAGAGGAGCAAACTTGTTTGCATTTTGGTCATCTAGTGCCACATAAGCGATCTAACTTTGTGATGTTACTAGGATCGAGTGGCATGGTAAGTGCAAGTGCTAATCCTTTGAAAAATGATTGAGAAAATACTAACACACATACACATGATGTTGTACACTTGGTGGTGTTGGCACATTTGCAAAGGAGAAGTTGTTTTGAAAAGAAGTCGTGTTGAAAGAAGGCGTGGACAAGTGGGAGAAACTAGTGTATAGTCCCTCTCCCTCCTGCCGAGCTTGCGAGGTAGGATTCAGTGGTTTTCGGAGGTGAAATGTAGTGCTCTAGGAGCATCGAACGCTGGTCCGAGGGGCATCGAACGCTGAGCCAAGCGTCTGATGGCAAACCCTAGATGAAGTCTGTTGCAAAGGATGCATCAGACGCTGGGGTGCGTCCGATGCGCGTTCATCGGACGCGTCCGATGTTCGCAGGGGCTCTCGGGAGCTCTCTGCATAGACATCAGACGCTGGCCCTTAGCGTCCGATGCTAGGGGTCCGGCGCGTCCGATGTGAGAGCAGGTTTGCACAGATTTGAGCAGAGGTATCGGAGCGTCCGATGCTAGGCATCGGCGCGTTCGATGCCACTTTAACTGGCGCGGGAAGTGATATAGCCGTTGGGATCGCTCGGCCGAAGTTGAACGTGGGGGATATGTGGCGAGCATCCAAGCATCGGACGCTGGCCTCAGCGTCCGATGGACCTGACTGGCGCGTCCGATGTTGGCGCAGGTTGCCCAATCAAGGGGCAACGACTAGCTTAGCCTTTGGGGCTATAAATAGAGTGTGTGGCCGGCCTTGGCTGGGTGTTAGCACCCTTGGGACTTGGTGTCCATGCTTAGGATGTGCTTGGGAGCCCTCTAACTCGCTTGTGCTTTCTAGTGTGCGAATCGATAGCAAGTGAGTGATTGCTAGTGCGTTGCATTGAGAGATTGCATTGAGTGGCACTAGGTGATCGAGTTGCAAGCCAGTGGTGCTTATTACTCTTGGAGGTTGCCACCTCCTAGACGGCTTGGTGATTGTGACTCCGTCGTGAAGCCCGTGTGAAGATTGTGCGTGGCTCGGAGAAGCTTTGTGAGGGGCATTGTGCTCGCCCCGCGGGGATCGCGAAGAGCAACTCCAGTTGAGAGAGGCGTGAAGAGTGACAAATGGTGCGACCGGATCAAAAGCTAGAGCTCTTGGTGAGCACTCCATCGTGGAGAGTGTGACTTAGGGTCACCACTAGCAAGAGGATCGGCTGCAACCTTGGCTTGCCTCAATGAGGACTAGCTTGGTGGCGACCAAGTGAACCTCGAGATAAAATCACCGTGTCAACCTTGTTCATCCTGTTGGATTGCATTCCATACACAAGCTTGTATCTACTTTCATATATATTGTGCTTGTGATGTTGCTCTTGTAATTATCTAGCTTGTGTAGTTTGTTAGTTACCTTCTTTGCTTGTGTAGCTTAGAAGTAGCTCTTGCGTGACTAATTGGCTTGAGTAGCCTTGTTAGTCACATTGCTTAGTTGTGTAGCTAAGTAATTTGAGCTTTCTAATTTGGCTTGTGTAGCCTTGTTATTAAGCATTGCTAGTGAGCTTAGGAGCTTTATGCTTTGCTTACTAGATTGTGTAGGAGCTCCCCAGTGTTTGAGTACTAGTTGCTTAGGTTTGTGTAACCTTGCAAGCTAGATTGTTTAGGTGAGCTCTAGCTAGCCCGACACCTTACTTGCATTGTTTAGGATCTTTTGTAAGGTGTCATAGAGTATAAGTAGAGAGATGTAGTTTTGGCTAGACCGATAGTTTTAATTCCGCATTTATTTCGTTAACCGTTGCGATTAATAATTTTAGAAAGGACTATTCACCCCCCTCTAGTCCGCCATCTCCACCCTTCAAGTGGTATCAGAGCTAGGTCTCTCATTTGTGGTCTTCACCGACCCGAGAGAATGACGACTTATGGGCTAGGCATTGATTGTCCACACATTTTTGATGGCACTCACTTTACACGTTGGAAAACTTGGATGATATGCAATTTCAAGTTTATTTGCCCTCAAATGTGGTGGATCGTAGATGTAGGCTTTTCTCATGTGTTGGATGAAAAGAATCTAACTCAAGCACAAGAGAAATGCCTAGATCTCGAGTGCCAAGCTACTAACATCATTTTAGATCTTTGTAGGATGATATCTTTTATTGAGATCATGGATATGGAGTCCTCCCATCACATGTGGAAACATCTCAATGACAAGTATGGGAGTGCTCTAAATGATGATTATGTTAGTGAGCCCAAGGAAGAGGCACATGAGGATGATGAGCATGACCACAACTTGGTGATTGTGGAAGATTGCTCCACCTCGTGGTCAAGTGATGATGATGATGATCAATCCACAAGATCCTTGGCAAGGATGATGGTGACCATAGCCAAAGCTCAAGTGGTGCAAAAGATGATGCTACCTCATGCACACTTGATGATGATGTGATGATGATGATGATGATGATGACGACTATGAGAGTGATGTCTCTACAAGCTCTCCCTCTACACCACATTGCTTCATGTCACACGGTGACACTAAGGTATCAATTGCAAATGTGGTTGTTGATTGTGATGATCCAAACTTTGAGCTTGTGTGTAGACTCACCAAAGCTTTAGAAAATGAGATGGCTAAAACAATGAAACTAACAAAAGAAAACTCATTTCTAAAGAATGCATGTGAACAACAAAAGCATCTACTTTATGTTACTACTTGTTCACATGATGAGCTTAAATTGACTCATCAGGAACTTAGTATTGCTCATGACAACTTGGTACAAGACCATGCTTTTCTCGCTAAGAAGCTTTCTAATGAAGAAACTAAAACTAGTGAGAGCTCATCATTTGGGTCAAATGATCAATTGCAACATGTGACTAACCCTTGTGATGTAGAGAAGAAGCATGTATCCACCTCTTGTGATGATTTATTATCTGTCTTGTTCTTCACATATAGATGCTTGTTCTACTTCTATGTCTTGTGCGACTAACATTTTTAAGGAGAACAATGAGCTCAAAAGTGAAGTGAAGAATTTGAGCAACAAGTTAGAGAGGTGCTACAACTCCAAAGTCACCTTTGAGCACATGTTGAAGAATCAAAAGAGCTACGGTGACAAGGGTGGCATTGGCTTCAACAAGAGCAAGATCAAAGGCAAGAGATGGGGAAAGAAAAAGTATGAAAGAGAGATGAAGAAGCAAGAACAAGAGAAGCTATCTCATTTCATGTGCTATCGGTGCCATGAGATGGGACATCTTGCAAATGCTTGTCCCAACAAGGAGAAGCTCAAGTTGAAAAGGAAAAAGAGAGGCTCAAGCATGTCAAATGCTTCAAGTGCCGCACTAGAGGACATCTCACCTCTATGTGCCCAACCAAGCAATTGAAGAAGCAACAAGATGAGCCTCAACCAAAGCCACAAGTTGAGCAAGAAAAGAAGCCCCAAATTCAAATCAAGAACCATCATGATGGTGACTTGATGAACAAGAAGAAAACAAAAAGCGGCGGAAGAGCAAGGCATCCAATTCATATCCAAGATGTCAAGATGATGATGAGCAAGAATCAAGATGAGAAGAAATATTGGCTTGCTCATCAAGTGCTACACGTGTGGTGATATGGGACACTTTGCCTCGAAGTGTCCTGCCAAGCTTGAGAAGAAGGCTCAAGCAACTCATGAGAGGCAAGGCAATGAGAAGCAACAAATGAGCAAGGAAGAGAAGGCTCAATCAAAGAGAGTTGACTAATAATGCCGGGAAGGGGGACACATGGCAAATTCATGTCCCCTAGGTAAAACTTCTAAGCCTATTTCAATTGATGATAATATTGTGCTTAGAAAGGATGGTGATGGTACCTCATCGGTGACTATTGCAACACATCCCTCTATTCATACTAAGGCATTGCCTAAGTATGTTGCACCTAACTTGAGAAGACTCAAACAAGTTTGGGTACCATCAAAAAAATGGATGAATGTGTGTAGGTACCATGGCATTGGAGGATTGATTCAATTGATCTCATATTGTTCATCATTTGATTGAGTCAACAAATGAAGCTTAGTGCACATCCAAACCCAATGCCAAGTCAAGATAAGTGAAGTCCAAGTGCTATAACATACAAGTGCAAAGATCAAGTTGTGGTGGTTGATTGGAAATGTTTGAAGGCTTGCAAATGATAGATGAAGAAGCTTGCTATTTGATGATAATGATCTACTAAGGTATATCTCTAGTTGATCATGTTCTTTTAGATGCATATGAGTTGTTTGAATTGGATATATATGCATATGTTGCTTACTATAAGATGATTGAATGAATAAATTACTTAGTGATCAAGTTTGAGTTAATTTGATTGGATATGTTCACAAGATGACCTTTAGTAAGTGGATTTGCATGGATATATGTCTTGTGTCGATGTTCAAGCAAGTTTATCTCAAGTTTGATTCAAATTGGTAGAGTATAGCTCAATTGCTCGAATTTGACCAAAATCTGAAGTCTAAGCTAGCTGTGATAATAGCCATGTTTGAATGATCAAATCTATTTGGATTGGCTTGAAATTTGGCACACGTGCTCTTCACTTATGGTATTAGTTGTTGTGCGAAATTCATGATAATTGGATAAGTGATGCTTCGGTTTTAGAGTGAATCTTGTCAACTATACTGCAGCAGTTTTCAGCATATAGTAGTATGGAAGAATTGAAATCTGGTAGCAATCTAGAAAGCCAATGAAGCTCAAAATTTTTATGGATGCTAGAACACTTAGAGAAGCACATATCCACCAAATTTCATGGTCTTTGGACTTATATTTTGGGAGATATGCATGTTTCTTGAGAAGGACAGAATCTGCCCGAAAAGTGACAATTATTGGATTAATCTAGAGTCACTTTAATTGAAAGGTCCTCAAGTTGGAATCATGTTTATAAGTGGTTGAGGAGCCTATGTTTGGTTTTGAAATGAGCTAGAAGTCTTCCAAATATGAGTACAAAGTCATTCAATTGAGAAATGTATTTGACACACAATATGGTACTCAAATTGAAGATCAAGACCAACATTAAGATGAAGATAAAGATCAAGTTCAAGTATCAAATTGAAGATCATTTGGAAGAAAGAAAAGGACTCAAAGATGGATTCAAAGTCACATTTTAAGAAGAGTTGAAAAGGATCAATCAAACAAGGTCAATTCAAGTGAGTATCAAGGATGATTGTTTGGAGAGAGGTCACTTCTCCCTTTTGTAGGGGCTTGCCGCCTTTGGTAGGTTAACGAAGCAAGGCTTGGAAGGCTAACATGGAAGTGGTGATCTAAAGTATCATTGGAGATGCTTAGTTGAAGAAATCAAAAGGGTTGATCTAGAGAGCAAGCAACACCCAAAAGAGAGCAAATCATGCCAACTCAAGTGTTATTCATATGCAAGCTATGATCAAATGAATAAGAAGTCAACCACAACATTGAGCTAGTGCACTTGATCATATGGGTGAAGATTTGTTCTATCAATTGGTATCTATTGGTCTTCGCCATGGACTTCACATTGCTATTTGGAGCTTAATTGGAATCTATTGACTATCCTGTACTCCAAGTTAGCAAAGGTATCATTGTAATGTGCATGATCATTTCATTCCTTACTAGTATGCGGTTAGTGCATATAGTACATGCTTAATAGGATCATGCATAACAAATGAAAAGTTTAAATTCATAGCCTACCACTATTGCTTGTTTGATTATATGATCTAGTGGTTAGTATATGGATTTGTTCATGAGCTAGTGAACCCAAGTACTTGATCTAGAAGATGAGCATTCAAGTGTCTATTCAACGTGAGTAAGATAACCATTGAAAGATGTGTGAAGAAGCTTACTCTAGAGCAAACCGAGTTAGATATCTTGTGCAAGTTTAATAGTTCAAGTCACAAATGAGAGGCTCATGACAAGAGTTCAAGAAGAAGATAATAATGCAAATGGATATCAAGTTTAAACTATCATTCAAGTGGTATCCAGACTCATCATTTCTTCACATGGTATCTATTCAAAATGGTATATGATCTTTCAAGTGATATTTATCAAGTGGTGTCTAGATCAAGCTCACAAGTGGTATCCTACATGACTTCAAGTGATCCTCAACCATAAGTGATCAAATCAAGCAAAGCTTCCCTCACCAACAAGAGCTCAAGTTTATCAAGTAGATGACCCATGCTATGACATAAGGGAGGTGCTCCAACTATTGGTATCAAGGTAAAAAAGATCCTACACATGGTGTCATTTCAACACATATGGTGGTGTCCATAAAAAATGAAGACTCTAGTGTCAACTATCTACCCTAAGTGTCACCCTTTGAGAGAAAAAGAGCATATCTTTTATGGTCATTGATGACAAAGGGGGAGAAAGTTGCCAAAGATATGATATGTTAAGAGAGAAATTGTGGCAAAGATATGTCAAGGACAAGGGGGAGAAAACAAAAAATGGACATGGATCAAGAGGGAGCAAGATTGAAGAATATAAAAGGATCAAAATTCTTGGACAAAAGAGAGCACACAAGTAGGGGGAGCAAGCTCATGAACTTGGTTGATTGCATTTTGATATGTGCACATTCATGTGACTTGCTTGCATAATGCATGTGTCTTACTTTTGATATATATGCTTGTGTGCAATATTTGCTAGAGCTAAGACTTGGATAATGATTGTTCTTCCTTCTATTGGTATTTAGAGCATAGTCTTAGTGTAACAAGTGGTAACTAGAACCTTGATTATAATGTTGATCTCACGTGGTATCTAGTTTCACTTGTTTCTAGCAAGGTCGATGCTAAGGATGAATTCAAATGTGGTATACACGCTTCAAAGGTACATTTTCATCTTATATACCTTAGCATCACTTTGTAGTGCTAACACTCCACAAATTTCATATTTATGCATGTGTGCAAGCTTGAAACCAAACCATTTGAGCACACATGTAGGGGGAAACACTACTAAGTTGGGTTCTATGGTACTTATCCAAATCTTCATATATGGTCTTAATGTTGGATAAGTAACATAGAACCCAAACCAAGTTGGCAATTTACATTCTTGTGAAGTGCTAACTTGGAATAAGCTTAATTTCCATATCTTTGTAGAGTTGTCATCAATTACCAAAAAGAGGGAGATTGAAAGGTCCTAGTTTGTTTTAGTAATTGAGTGACAACTTAGGGGACTAATATGTTTTTAATGTGAGATACACAAGATATTAGTCCACAGGTGATCATGTGTGAGCAATATATGCCATAGAGGTGAAATGGCTTGGAGGATGTTGCAAAGGCTGACACATGAGATGAAGGAGCTTATTGCATATGTGACTGTGAAAGGTCCTTGTTGGTTTTGGTAATTGAGTGACAACTTAGGTGGACTAATATGGTTGAAGTGAATTACACAGGTGATAGTCCATAGGTGATCATGTGTGAGCAACATATGCCATAGAGGTGAAATGACTTGGAAGATGTTGCAAGGCTCACCATGTGAAGAAGGAGCTTATTGCATATGTGACATGACATGTGGTCATGTGGCTAAGATGGAGAAGATCAAGCAAGACTTGGCTTGATGGACCGGTGGCGAGGGTGAAGGGCAAGTTGAGGCCTTAAGCCGTTGTACCGAGTGTCGGGAGGCTTAAGCAAGACTTGGCGCCGAAGGACCGAAGCGTGGTGAAGAGCAAGGATGTCAAGATCGATGGACCATGGAGGCATGCGGTTAACACAGAATTTTCGCACTATGACAAGTGGGCCAGCACGGCGCAGGTTCGGGAGAAATCACCACCTGAGGGATTCGGTAGATAGCAAGCACGGTCGGCTAATCCAATCGATTCGGTAAGGCTGTGGAGGCGACTGGTCAAACGGGGGGTGGATTCGGCAATATGGCGCTGCGGTCGGCTACCTCAGGCTAAGTCGGTTTGCGACAAATACGGCATATCAGAAGATTCGGCAACAGAAGATCTCGTCATGGTTAGCACGTGCCGATTATTAAGGGAGGCTTAGAATAAAAGGCATCGTGTTTTAGATAAGTTTCCTGTTTTGTGTTGTAATCGTGTCCTCCTAGGACTCGTAGAACACCAGGGTATAAATATAAACCCTGAGACTATTGTAAAGACGTTCACAATCAATACAACCAACCCGGCCCCGTGCCGTCTTCGAGTCCAAGTCGTGTCGTCGTGTTCTTCGAGAGGGGCCATCGATCCGTCGACCTCCGTAAGTTCCGGCAACCTTGTTATCATGTCTAGTATCGTGCGGCGGATTTAGATATGGTGCAAGTAGTCTCGTACGTTAAGCTTAGTATCGTGCGGCGGATTAAGCTTATGACGGGGGTTTTTGCTTATGCCTTGTATCGTGCGGCGGATTGAGTCATGAGTAAAAATAGTTATCGGCTCTGTTAGATTTGGCAAATCTGATAGATTCATTAAGTTACCTTGTGTTATATGTTTTGTTATGTTTATTTCATCATAACACTTTTGCCCAATCTAGATACCGTTCGGTTCGGCTTCATCTTTTATAGATCTGCTCTGTTCTTTCACGTTTATTATTGAAAAGTCTTTTATGCAGTAGATCTATTGTTCGTAATAGCCGATTGGATCGTATCTGGATTGCCACGTGGTGAGGGTTCATGCATGTTAAGTATGTTTGATCTATGACAAGGCTAGGTGTCGTGCGGCAGGCGCAGGCTTTAGATTAGCTTAGTCATGCTTAGTTTGTATGTTCAATCCCCATGGACCCCAACTCGGTTGTACAATCGAGATTGGTTAAGTTTTAACTTATATTTAATACGTCATGCAAGTACGATTCTCATGCAAACGTGTTCGGCAACCTGTTATTCACGTAACTCTGTTCATATTGCCGAATAATCTTTAAACCTGTTGGCAGATAGCTTTCATAGCTATATGTCGTCGTAAGTGGCTTCAGGGCCGTATATTTTGGAACTGTCTGGTCATACCCGGCATGTTCCAGCTTTGTATTTAACAGTTTATCTCCCTTGTTAGTTGCAGGGCAAACTGACTGGCACGCACCGGACTTCTGAGCACCCGGGCACGTTTGAAGCCAGCTTCTCCGGCTTGCTGTGTGATTGGCACAGTGCGTCACTTTTGGTGCCAACACACTTTTTGGCACGCCCGGTGGGACACCTTTTTCCTGCAGCAATGGTCGAAGTCACTGAAGCCGAGGCCAGCAACAAGGCGGGGCTCGTGCAGGTGCAGCTCACTGAACTACCCGACGAGTACAGAGAGCAGGTGGATAATGCTTGTGCCGAATTCCAGGCCAAGTGCCTAGAAGCCTTTTCCAAGAACAAGAGCGGAAAGGTTCGCCGTCTGCACGATCTGCCGAAGCCCGTCCAGCTCAACCCGAATGATCCCGGGGAAGCGGAGGCAGTGTTGAAAATGTCTCACATAATCAACGAAGCTGTCTCTGGTGCCATCGGTCGCATGCATGGGGCGTTTCTCAACACTTTCCGCACCATCATGATCGCCCAATTCGGCCCCAAGGCCGATGAACTTATGGAGGCCGAGTTTGGCCCTATAGCAGGACCACATCTTTTCAATCTGCCGAATCACCTCAAGGGGGCAGGAGCTGCTGGTGAGGAGACCCCGCCTAAGGCTCAATCAAGCGGGATGACCATTCAAGAGAAGCACACGCCAGAAGGCCAGTTGCCGACCATGGGTCAGCTCACGTTCGGCACTAAGGGTCAGCCGCCAGAGTCAACACGCAAGATCTCCCCGCAAACCTATAGGCTCATAAAGGACTACTACGGAAACGGGTACCATGAGATGCTTGAGCCTCACAACATAGAGGGCGCCCCACATCCAGGATATGGGAAGCCGACGGCCGAAAAAACCGCCGACTCTAATGTCGATGTCATGCTAGAGAGGATGGCGGATATGATGCAGCGCACTTTCGGCCTGAAGCCTAAGGGCACTTATGCTTACAGGTCTCCGTTCCCCGAATGGTTCCACCGTGTGGCTCTACCTCCCAGAGTCAAAGTGCCGACGGACCTGTCCAAGTTCTC
This sequence comes from Coix lacryma-jobi var. lacryma-jobi, assembly GCA_009763385.1. Classification (NCBI taxonomy): domain Eukaryota; kingdom Viridiplantae; phylum Streptophyta; class Magnoliopsida; order Poales; family Poaceae; genus Coix; species Coix lacryma-jobi. Next base: position 125,031 of record VDCT01000472.1, on the reverse strand, counting down.
CAGCTTAGACGACACCAGCACGGTGGAGCACGTCAGTCGTTATCTGCTCCAGCTTGGGGAGGCCAATACCGAAGATGCCTTCAGGGTTCGGTACTTCCCGTCGTCACTCACTGGACCGGCATTCGCATGGTTCACGTCACTACCGCCGGGCTCTATTCTCTCTTGGGCAGACTTGGAACAAAAGTTCCATACACACTTCTACACGGGCACCAAGGAGAAGAAACTGGTGGACATCATGTACGTACGCCAGAAGCCAAATGAGACACCACAGGACTACCTGCGCAGGTTCAGGGAAGTCAAGAGCCAGTGCTTCGGCATGCACCTGCCGGACGATCAGCTTCCACCATTGGCCGTGGCAGGCATGCTCCCGAGCATTAGGGACAAGCTGTTCGGTCAAGAGTTTGAAGACTTGGGTCATCTCTCCCGCCGGCTGAATGAATGAGATGACTATCCAAGCGCAAGGCTTCCGGAGGGAAGGGCGTTTCCAGAAGGACAATGTCGCGGCGCAGATGTATCAGGCTTTCCTGGACGAAGCCGATGACTACACCGACGCTGAAGATGAGGTGGCCGCTGCAGAGCTCAACTGGGACAAGGAGCCGACCCAAGCCAACAAGCAATGGCTGCGCCAGCAGAAGGGGGCATACGACTTCGACGTCACCAAGGCCGACAAGCTCTTCGAGTTCTGGTCGCCGAAGGGAGAGTCAGGCTACCCCCGGATCACCCGATGCTGCGTCCTGGAGGGGTCAAGACAAGAAGTACTGCGGCTTTCATAACACTAACACTCATTCTATTAATGATTGCCGTGTGTTCAGGACAAGGATCCAGAAGGCCATCCAGGACGGACACATCAAGTTCAATGGCAAGATGAAGATCGATGCCAATAACCGTGTATAGACATCAGTGAGAGGCAGAGAGACCCCAGAAGGCAAGAAAGGGAACAAGAACAGTCCAGCAGGCAGGATCAGGCGGCGAACTGGCACGCGATCTGGCAGTGGATCCCGATCGGCAAATCACTGGCGATGAGCTCCGGCAGCGCGCCCAAGCCACGAATAGCCGATACGAGCACGGAGAGTCATCTTCCAGGCGCAGGCCTACCCACAGAGATCTCCTTAACAAGTGGCGCCGGCAAAATGAGAAAGAGCAGAGGCGTCTCCAACGCGAAGAGCGAGAACTCGCAGAGGAATACCAGCGTGAAGACGGTCACACACGGGAGAGCACCGGTATCGTCTGGAGGAGAGGGCTTACCACAGAGAACAGGCCCATCGCTGGGAACAAGAACACGCCAAGAGCGGAGAGCAAGAGCACTGGGGCTGCCCGTTCTTCCGCCACTGCTGGAACGAAGGCTTGAAACTGCCTGCCGTCAACAACTGCCCCGAATGCAGCGATCAGTACAGGGGGTATAGGCAGGATCGGGTCAACCGCCGTCCCGTCCACGAAAGGTTGGGAGCACGCATCCCAATGGACGATCGGCGCCTAGAAATAAGAAGCCCGGATCGGCAAGCCAAAAGATATGCCGACCAGGAGTGGGTGCACCACCAGGACGACAGCGAGGAGGCACAGCCCCGCCCATATAGGTGGCAAAAGGGGCAGTGGTGCCCACCAGGGCTCAGAAAGAGCCAGAAAAGGAGGGTGCAGCGCCTCCGGAATAGGGAGTTGGAAGAAGCAGCTGCCGATGGGAAGAAGCAAGAGTGGCGCCCGAAGGAAAAACCAGATGACACCGACAAAGGCGCTGACGTGGCCATGACTTTCTTCCTTCCCCTGGAATTCATGGCTCCAACCGGCCAGGGGGCACAGGACGAGGTGTATTCGGACTCCGACGAGGCCGAGCACGACGAGCTCGCGGCACAGCTCGTGTTGTCTCAGAAGGCAGCATTTGACAAGCCAGCCAAGCATCGGCATTTGAAGCCGTTGTATGTCAAGGGGTACGTCAACGGAAAGCCGCTAACCAAGATGTTTGTCGATGGCGGCGCAGCGATCAACATCATGCCTTACGCCACGTTCAGAAAGCTGGGCATGAACGATGAAGACCTGCTCAAAACGGATGATACTCCGTGACTTTGCCGGCAATCCCTCTGACACTCGGGGTGCCGTGCACGTGGAACTGATGATTGGATCCAAGACGCTCATCACGACCTTCTTTGTCATTGACGGCAAGGGGGCATATAGCCTGCTTTTGGGCAGGGATTGGATCCACGCCAACTGCTGCATACCTTCAACCATGCATCAAATACTCATACAGTGGGTTGGAGATGACATCGAGATTGTCCAAGCTGACGACTCGGTGAGTGTTGCCACCATTGAGCCCACTTACTGGGAATTCGACGGAGTAGACTGCTTCTCCGATCGCGTGTGTGGGGAGAAGGTCCTGTCAACGTCTACGGCAGGGATCAACAGCCGATCCAAGCAATCGGCTCTCAAAGCTTCTTTTAGATGGAACCCAACCGACAACAGCGAGGGCAAACTGGGACGTGGTTTCACGTCGGCCGACAAGTTAGAGGAGGTGGATGTTGGTGATGCGAGTAAGAAGAGGCCGATGTTTGTAAGTTCCAGTTTAGACCCTGATTTCAGAGTGCAGCTAGTAGATCTTCTAAAAGAGTTCAAAGACTGTTTTGCGTGGGACTACACAGAGATGCCCGGATTAGATCGGTCCATTGTTGAGCATAAGTTGCCGATCAAACCTGGATACCGCCCATACAAACAACCTCCGCGCAGGATCTACAAGGAGGAGGTATTGGCCGACGTGAAAAAGGAAGTGGAAAGATTACTAGAAGCTAACTTCATTCGGCCGTGTCGATATGCGGAATGGATCTCCAATATTGTCCCGGTGTACAAGAAGAACGGGAAGATGAGAGTCTGCATCGACTTCAGGAACCTCAACAAAGCCACTCCTATGGACGGTTATCCAATGCCGGTGGCCGATTTGCTAGTAGATGCTTCGGCCGGTTTTGAAATCATAAGCTTTATGGACGGCAACCAGGTTACAACCAGATCTTCATGGCTGCAGAGGATGTGGCAAAGACCGCCTTCAGGTGCCCGGCCATATAGGTTTGTTTGAATGGATTGTCATGACTTTTGGTTTGAAAAATGCCGGTGCCACTTACCAGCGAGCCATGAATTACATATTCCATGAGCTGATCGGCAAAATCGTAGAGATCTACATTGATGACGTGGTGATCAATCCAGAGGCAAAGAAAGACACTTAGCCGATTTAAGGAAGACCTGGAGTGCACAAGGAAACATGGTTTAAAGATGAATCCAACCAAGTGTGCATTTGGGGTGTCGGCTGGTGAGTTTCTGGGATTCTTGGTCACAAAAAAGGGGCATCGAAGTCGGCAAGAAGAGCATGGAAGCAATTGATAAGGTAGTGCCGCCGACCAATCTCAAAGAACTGCAATCACTGCTCGGCAAATCAACTTTGTCAGAAGGTTCATATCCAACTTGTCCGAGCGCGTGCTGCCATTTTCTCCACTGTTGAAGCTCAAGAAAGATCAGGAGTTCGTGTGGGGTGACGTGCAACAAAAGGCTTTCGATGAGATCAAGGAATACATGAAGGCACCACCAGTATTGGTTCCTCCACAACTCGACAGGCCTTTCAAGTTGTACGTGGCGGCCGACAACCTAACAATAGGGTCGGCCCTCATGCAAGAATTCGAAGGAAAAGAGAGAGTCATAGCCTATCTTAGCCGAAAGCTACTGGACCCCGAAACGAGGTATTCGGCTACGGAAAAGTTGTGCTTGTGCGTTTTCTATTCCTGTACCAAGTTTCGGCACTATCTATTGAATGCCGAATGCGTGGTAGTATCAGAGTTTGATGTAATCAAGCACATGTTATCAATGCCGATTTTAAGTGGAAGGATCGGCAAATGGGTTTTAGCCTTTCTGAATTTGATTTGCGTTTTGAATCGGCAAAGGCTGTTAAAGGCCAGATTATGGCTGATTTCGTCACTCACCATCGTGATTCTAACGCTAACATAGTAACCATTGCCCCCTGGGCATTGTTTTTTGATGGATCGTCGTGTAGCAAAGGTGGTGGAGTCGGGATCATGTTGATTTCTCCCAAGGGGGCACCTTTCAAATACTCTATACCGGTCGAGTACCCGGTGACTAATAATCAAGCGGAGTATGAGGCATTGCTTCGAGGATTGCGGTTGCTCGTGGACGTTAAGGCAGACGCCGTAGAGATCTTCGGTGACTCGGAGTTGGTGATCAGGCAGCTGACAGGTGAGTACGAGTGCAAAAACGACACGCTGCAGGAATATCTCAAAGGTTGCCAAGAGCTCCTTAGACAGTTTCGATCAGCAACCTTGCAACATATTCCTAGGGGGCAAAACGAAGAAGCAAACCAGTTGGCTCAGGCAGCATCCGGGTATAGGGAGAATCAAAACATTTTTGCACTTGAGGAAGAGCAAACAACCCCAGAAGTGATCAAGCAGTCCCAAGTGATAATCAGGCAATTGAAGACTGGAGAGACAACATTGCCGATTACCTCAGGGACCCATCCAGAAAGTCTCCCGAAAACTCAGGTACAAGGCTCTTAAGTTCACGCTCTTGGACAATCAATTGTATACAAATCCATAGATGGGGTTTTGCTTAAATGCCTGAACCAAGACGGGGCTAGGAAACTGATGTATGAGGTGCACGAAGGCGTATGTGGTGCACACCAGTCGGCTCACCGTATGAGATGGTTAATCAGGAGGACTGGATATTTTTGGCCGACTATGCTCGAAGATTGCTTTGAGTACTACAGAGGTTGTCAGGATTGCCAGCGATTCGGCAATGTGCAAAGGGCCCCAGCATCGGCCATGAATCCGATCATTAAGCCTTGGCCTTTCAGAGGATGGGGCATTGATTTGATCGGCCAAATCCACCCTCCATCTAGCAAGGGACATAAGTTTGTTCTGTTAGCCACGGATTATTTCACTAAGTGGGTTGAAGCCATCCCATTGAAGAAGGTGACATCAGAGAACATGGTGTCCTTCGTCAGGGAGCACATCATTTACCGATTCGGCATCCCTCAGTCCATCACTACCGATCAGGGAACTCAGTTCACTTCCTCGGAGTTTTGTGACTTTGCCGAAGGGATGGGGATTAAGCTATATAATTCCTCCCCTTATTATGCACAGGCCAATGGGCAGGCAGAGGCTTCTAACAAAATCATGATTAAGATCATTCAAAAGAAGATCGAAGAGAAACCTAAAAGGTGGCACTTGGTACTCAACGAAGCTTTGTGGGCTTACCGAATGGCTTGTCATGGGTCGACTCAGACGTCACCATACGAGTTGGTCTATGGGCATCACGCAGTGCTACCATGGGAATTGCAATCGGGGTCAAGACGAGTTACATTGCAGAACGATCTACCAAAGAGAATTATAAAGATTTGATGATGGATGAGCTAGAAGATTTGCATTTGATTCGTCTCAAGGCCTTGGAAAATATTGAAAAGAACAAGATACGCGTTGCCAAGTACTACAATTCGAAAGTGAAAGAAAAAGGATTCGAAGAAGGAGACTTGGTTTGGAAAATTGTCTTGCCGATCGGTACCAAAGATAAGGCATTCGGCAAATGGTCCCCTAACTGGGAAGGGCCTTTTCGAATTCTGAGACGTGCTCCGGGTAATGCGTACATTCTGAAAACCCTCCAAGGAGAAGAGTTTGCTAGGGCAATTAATGGACGTTATCTAAAGAGATTTCATCCTAGCGTGGAGGTCGGTGCATAACGGAATCAAGGACTAGCGGGCACCGACGGCCGATACAAGGTTGTGTCGCCCTTAGCACAAAAATGGCCGATAGGTTCTATCGCCCTTAGAGCAAAAACAGCCGACACGGCATGTGTCGCCTTTAGCGCGAAAAACGCTAAAACAGAACCAAATGCACGCGGTGCTGTGCAATCGGTTCAATGAAGAGATCGAACACTAGACAAGCACAGAAAGGGAAAACAGATTGTACGCGTGAACATAGCAAAGTAGAACATTGTTCATAAGTTGGGGCGGTACGAAAGTGCAGATCAGTTACCAAGCACCTTGTTGATGACCGTCTGCGGATTGGTGACTGCGGTGAGGGCGTGAGCGTGATCCTCGTAGGAGTCCAGAAAATCGTCGATCTGTTCGACGTCCTCCGGACATGCCCCGCCGGGGAAGCCAACCGGCGTCACGGAGAAGTCCTCCGTGCGGACCGTCAGCGCCGACAGCCCCAGCGCCACGCCGTGGTGCACACCCTGCAGGGCGACCTGCTCGATGCGGCCGTGCACGTTGGCCAGGCGCGCATCGGCGGTGACGCCCTGGGCGTTCACCCGGTCTGCGACGGCGTTCGCTGCCATCTTCAGGCGCTCCAGTTCTTCAGACAGCGCTGTGAGCGACAAAATGGAATGGATCGGTTAAAAGATCAACAAGAACGACCGAAAGCAGATCCAGGATTGGGCGTTCATACCCGTGATTGCGTCGCAGAACTGCCGGCGCTGGTCCTCCCATTCCAGCTGGTCAATCCCGTACTGCTTCGAGACGGCGGCCAGCTCTTCCCGGGACTCGTCCCGCAGCGCCATGAAGTTCAAGGCGTCGTTGTGGTCGTAGAGGCCGTCGTCGGAGTCCCGGTCCGGGCTCGCCTCCCAAGGATGGGAGTGGTAGGAGAGGCTGTCGGAGGAGCTCGACGAGCCCGATGGTGGAGCCTCTGGCCTCCCGGTGCTGGAGAAGGCCGGGCATGCCCGCCGGCGGAAGAGATAACGGGGACCCTGTCGGCGAGCAGTAACAGAGTGTGAGCGAGGTTTTCAAGAAACTGCCACAAAGGACGTAAGCGAGGAGTCCTACCCGCGCTGACGGAGGCGCCGAGCGCGGCTCCCTTCGGCCTCCTCAGTCGCCGGGCGCTTGCCGCGGTCATCATGGCTCGCCATTGCACTCGGAAAGTTAGGGTTTTCTGGGGCGGAGCAAGCAAGGAAGCCGAGGCGGCGAGAGTACTAGAGGAGCGAATGCAAGATTGGGAGAAGGCAGGCCTCCAGGGGCGATTTATAAATCGGAACAGTGATCGTGGCGAATGTCCCGGGGTAGCACGCCGAATATCAACCGGCGGATTGGGGTTTTCCTGCTTCCCGAGATGGGCCTCTGCAGTAACGGGCTGTGCAAACCGTCTGGATGCACTCACGTGTTCGGCGGAGATAGAGCGCCTGGCTTCGGCAAAATTGCCGATTTAGGTGTTCGGGACAAACACTGGCCAGATTGCCGAACAGGTTCACACGGTTAAACACGATGTCATCAGAACGGTAACCGATTGGATGCAAAATACAGATATATTACAAGGAAATGTTCGAGTCATTCTGACACAGGATTACAGAAACTAAAGGATCATTGCACAGTCATCTTAGTTGTTCAAGAATTGGTTTATGGCCGCCAGAGTATCGGCTTTGACCTGGTTAGCATGCTCCAGTGCCTTGTTGTCCTCCTCTTCGGTGCCCTGTGCCTGTGAGAGCCTCGTGCTAAGTTTGATGTCCTCATCAAGCACTGATGACAGCTTGGAAGATGTTGTTTCAATGATATTCGGTAAACCCGATAGCCGAGAGGTGCATGACTGAATATCAGAATCGACCTGGGCTAGTTGGGCTTCCAGTTCAGATCTCTTTTCTTGTAATTCTTTCAACTGAGCCTCCAGAGTCTCCTGAGAGTTCTTGGCCTCTTGGAACTGAGTGTACAGATCATTGACTTCCTGGGTGCATTTGGACTTGGCAGTCTGAAGATCAGCGCTTCTGATTGCTCGTTTTACCTTAGCAAAGCAGTCATCCAGCGTAGACACGGCCTCCAGATGGAGCCTCAGATTCTCTGGAATGTCCTCAGCAATGGGCTCGAGGAATTTTTAACTTCATCGGCGTCTCTGACTAAGGACAAGATGTCTTGACTCAGAAAGTTTGTTATGTTGCTCAGGACATCTTGGACGAGTGCCGATGGTCTTTTGGCCACTGTTCTTTTGTTCAGGAACTCGTTGACATCAAATGCATACTCGGAAGCTGAACCGATGAAAGTCTGTGTTGATTTGGACAGGTTAGCCGACCACGGTAAAGTATGAAGAAATGGGGAGTTAATTCTTGCCTGATGAGTCGGCTGATTAACAGAGGTTTGGTCTGGTTGAAAGCCGGATGGACCAGCAGAGTCTGGAGTTGAGCCGATGAAGGTCTCATCAATCGCGGTATCTGTGAAATCGCTGGTCAGCCAAGAGGGGCAAGAATCTGCTGGTTGAAGGGATAATTAAAGGACCTACCAATGCGATATCATCCGGGTTCTGGGTGCCCATTTCCTCGGCATCTGCATGCTCATCATTTTCCAAGGTAATAAGGATTGGGGGCACCATCATTTGAGCGTTTTCTTGTTCAGGGGAAGAAGCCTGTAATGGTATACAAGCCAGTCAAGAATAAGTTGATAATGATGGAAGAACTAGAACATCTTACCTTTGGAGGAGGTGTGTTTTGCTTGGTCTTGGTTCGCCTGGAGCTGGAAGTGCCCTTAGTGGCCTTTCTTTTCTCTCCTTTAGCTGAGAGGGTGGTTAATGAGACTGCTTGGGATTTCATAAGCTGAGTCAATGAAGGAGCATTGTGTCCCAGGACAGTGATTGGCCCTGCTTGATGATATTGGATAGGCCTGATGTCAGAATTGGGTATGAAGTCCTGTGGAAGTTTTGAAAAGTTAGAAATCTCAAGGATCAAATACTAAAGCAACAGGTGGCTTGTTATTGTACCTCGCTGTCAGAGCTGAAGTCTGCTTGAAGTTCCAGGCACATGGGATGGACTGGGCTGTTGAAGATATGATCATGCCATTCTTGCCACCAGGACTCAAAAAGAGGGTGAGCAGACTGGATCAAATGAAATGGTACTGGTTTGTAGTCTGGCAGATCTTGCCCCAGGCTGAATACTCGATGGGCCTGCATCCCTATTGTAATACGCTCTTTGGACTGAATCTGCTCCCTGGGCTTGATGATGGTGGAAAAGATGAGTTTTGGAGGGAGCTGTCCACAACCCAATTGCCTAGCTGCTATGTTAGGATAATAGAACTCATAAGTGTGCTTCACTTGTCTTCCTCTGTTGAATTCGGCTGGTAGGATGCAGGGTTTGATAAATGAGTTGAAAACTCCTGTGGCCATTTCATCTATGCAGCCATCATCAAAGCTGAATTTGATAGGGAAAGTGAGGTTGTCATTCTCCCTGTAGGGTAACCAGAGCACCTGATTAAAGCCCTTGAAGAATAATTTGAAGAGATTGCCAATACTCTTGTTTATGGTTATAGCAGTGGCTGCTTCCCCATAAGTTTGGCAAGCTTTCTCTATAGCCTCTTCATCCTCAGCAAAGTTGCTGGAAGGAAAGCTGAGGTTGTCCAATGGCACGGCAATGATTTGGTGCATGTATAGCTGAAACCACATTTGAACAAACCACCAGGGGCCATTGACACAATCAATTGGTGGCAGTCCATCTGTGCTATCATGAGTGGCATGATACATTTGAGTGGAGATCTGATGCATCATGTGGTATATGGATCCCAGGAAGAGCCTGCCTAGAGGGAGTTGCTTTCCTTTGGATAATTTATCAGCCAGTGCGATGTAGTTGAGGGTTGGCTCGTTGGATCTCCCACAGAAGATAAATCTGCATAGCCACATGTTTAGAAAAGCCCTGTGCTCTGTTTCTGCTACTGGGCCTGACATTTTGTTGTGGATCTCTACATACTTCATCCATCCAACACTGACATCAATGGATCTCTGAGGATTTTCTCTAGCAGTTCGTCGGCGTTCATGATCGAGGTAATGTTCAGGCCACTCATCATGAAGACATCGGCTAGTGTGATTGTCATTATGCCATGGCCGAACACGAAAGCATTGAGGGCATCTGACCAAAAATGAGAAGCTGCTATGAGCAATGACTCATTTTTGGGCATGTCGGCCAGGGACAGTTCCAGAGCATGATGGATGTCTTGGGTTTCCCAGTGAGGCCCAAATCTCGCCTGAGTTCTTCTGTACCAATTCCTCCAGCCGGTGACCGCGGGCAGGGGCCAGTTCTTGAAGGTATACCGCCACCTGTTCGGTGAAATGACTCCATGCTTGAAAGGGGTTCTGTTGGTCTCCATACCGATGATATTGGTTGGATTGGAGTTTCCCATCGGTCCCAAGAAGTAGGAGTTGGGATCCGCATCGCAAGGAATCAGAATTTCATCCCTAAGGGCCTGAAAGGAGAAGGTGTGCGGAGGAAGCTAGATGAGCCGAATGCCGATATAAATTGACCGAATGCGTTGAAAGGAAAGTGAAATTTACCTCTGGGATCTCGTCGTGGGTCGCCATTGCGAAACTCGGGTGGAGTTTGAAGCTGTTGATGATTTGGAGAAGATGCAGAGTTTGAAGCAGTGCTGACCTAGAATACGCGGCGGACTTGTGGTCAATTTCAGAACAAATGCCTTTGTGCAGAAATTGAGGGGGCATGTGTTAACACAGAATTTTCGCACTATGACAAGTGGGCCAGCACGGCGCAGGTTCGGGAGAAATCACCACCTGAGGGATTCGGTAGATAGCAAGCACGGTCGGCTAATCCAATCGATTCGGTAAGGCTGTGGAGGCGACTGGTCAAACGGGGGGTGGATTCGGCAATATGGCGCTGCGGTCGGCTACCTCAGGCTAAGTCGGTTTGCGACAAATACGGCATATCAGAAGATTCGGCAACAGAAGATATCGTCATGGTTAGCACGTGCCGATTATTAAGGGAGGCTTAGAATAAAAGGCATCGTGTTTTAGATAAGTTTCCTGTTTTGTTGTTGTAATCGTGTCCTCCTAGGACTCGTAGAACACCAGGGTATAAATATAAACCCTGAGACTATTGTAAAGACGTTCACAATCAATACAACCAACCCGGCCCCGTGCCGTCTTCGAGTCCAAGTCGTGTCGTCGTGTTCTTCGAGAGGGCCATCGATCCGTCGACCTCCGTAAGTTCCGGCAACCTTGTTATCATGTCTAGTATCGTGCGGCGGATTTAGATATGGTGCAAGTAGTCTCGTACGTTAAGCTTAGTATCGTGCGGCGGATTTAAGCTTATGACGGGAAGTTTTTGCTTATGCCTTGTATCGTGCGGCGGATTGAGTCATGAGTAAAAATAGTTATCGGCTCTGTTAGATTTGGCAAATCTGATAGATTCATTAAGTTACCTTGTGTTATATGTTTTGTTATGTTTATTTCATCATAACACTTTTGCCCAATCTAGATACCGTTCGGTTCGGCTTCATCTTTTATAGATCTGCTCTGTTCTTTCACGTTTATTATTGAAAAGTCTTTTATGCAGTAGATCTATTGTTCGTAATAGCCGATTGGATCGTATCTGGATTGCCACGTGGTGAGGGTTCATGCATGTTAAGTATGTTTGATCTATGACAAGGCTAGGTGTCGTGCGGCAGGCGCAGGCTTTAGATTAGCTTAGTCATGCTTAGTTTGTATGTTCAATCCCCATGGACCCCAACTCGGTTGTACAATCGAGATTGGTTAAGTTTTAACTTATATTTAATACGTCATGCAAGTACGATTCTCATGCAAACTGTTCGGCAACCTGTTATTCACGTAACTCTGTTCATATTGCCGAATAATCTTTAAACCTGTTGGCAGATAGCTTTCATAGCTATATGTCGTCGTAAGTGGCTTCAGGGCCGTATATTTTGGAACTGTCTGGTCATACCCGGCATGTTCCAGCTTTGTATTTAACAGTTATCTCCTTGTTAGTTGCAGGGCAAACTGACTGGCACGCACCGGACTTCTGAGCACCCGGGCTACGTTTGAAGCCAGCTTCTCCGGCTTGCTGTGTGATTGGCACAGTGCGTCACTTTTGGTGCCAACATGAACACACTGAACGTTCAACGACGACGCACGGATGTGGCGGAGTCAGCTTCCGGTAACCCAGAGCCCTGCGTCCGGTCAACCCCGCGATGCACTGTTCGTCCACCGATTCGACTCTAACCATCCAAGACGAATCCTCTAGGGATCAAACTTGGTGAGAAGAGTCAAAAGGAGTTAGTGAGCTATCCCTAAGAGATCATGGCTCGAACCTATGTCCAAATCGATGAATCGAAGAATTCGGGGGAAGGGGAGAGAAAACTTGACCCGAAACGAAAAACGATCGATCTCCTAGACGTGGGTTTAGAGGTTAATTCCTTCGGTGGAAAGAAGTGCCTCACGATCTAGAACAACTTGGTTCAAACGGATTTGCAAAAGATGAACCGAGCAAAGAGATCAAACGACGGGAAAATCGTGGGAGAAAAAGGATTCCGCGAAGAACACAACCAAAACGCGAATCGACACCACGATCTTGCAGCCCAAGCGCAAACACACGCTATGACAAGGAGGTTACGGCCTCCTTTCCTCAAAATCAACAATACACAGAGGTGAGTCTCTCTGCGGATCTCAGCAAGCTACAACAGGGGATGGGAGAGCAGGAAACCCTAAGTGCGAAAGAACAAATGACTGAGATATATGGGAGGAGGGTGTCTCCCGACTACTTATCCTACTACTAGCCTAAGTCTATTTCCTACTCTACCCCTCTCTAATCTAATTACAGAGCGAACCAGCTAAACCCTAGGGTTATTCTGGACCAACTCGGTGGTAGGTGTATCCGACGGCCACGCCCGCACAAACCGAAGCGTTGCCTCGACGCAACCTCCGGATCGCCGCCACGTGCCGCCCTCGCTCTGCACCCCCAGTTTGTGGCCCAAACCGGGAAACCAGCCTTTTCCAGCCAACCCCCGGTTTTGAGGCCCAAACCGGGAAACCAGCCCATCAGCCTCTGAGTTTTGAGGCCAAACTCAGCAAACCCTCAGCGCCCAGGTTCTGAGGCTCAAACCTGGAAACCGTCCTGAGCCCGAGTTTTGTGGCCAAACTCGGAAACCTCAGCCCGAGTTTTGTGGCCAAACTCGAAACCCTCAGCCCAAGTTTTGTGGCCAAACTCGGAAACCGTCCACGCCCAGGTTTTGAGGCCCAAACCTGGAAACCGTCCATCCGATGGTTTTTCTCTGGCTCTACCACCAAACCGACGTCGTAGAGGGGATGCACAGCCCGTGCACCCCGTCCACCGACACGTGTCCCTGAGTCCACGACTCAGGCAACACATGACCGCACTTCTTCACTTGTCGTCGTCACAGGCTGCCAGCCACCACAGCTGATCCTCGGGCCTCTGGTCCCTCAGTCCAGCCTCACGTCCGCCCTTCACCGCTCAGTACCTCGGCATGGCACGTCCGTCGCATGGCACGGCCATCCTTCACCGCACCCGGTCCATCTCCACGGCACGTCTCAACTTGACCTTCACCTTGCCATCTATCACTGTATCCGTGCTCGACACCTGCACAACACAAGCCAAAGAACATGCGCATCATCCCAGTTGACAATCACTCAACACTCAAAGACCCGGCATACACCCATGTATCCGCAATGTGATTTAAATTTGAGTAACCACATTGATAGTATTAGCTCCCCCTACATATGTGCTATAGAGTTTGGTTCTAAAATTTGCACATATGTATGGATATGAAATGTGGTGAGCAATACTACCAATGATGATGCTAAGGCATAAGAATGGACCTTTGAAGCGTGATACCAATCGGAGTGCACATGTTAAACCATCCTTAGCATCATCTAACACTAGACATACATCAAAACTCAAGAACCTCGTGAGATCAACATTACAATAAGGCTCTTGAACTTCTTGAAATACAAGTATGTCTAGTTGCTATTATGTACATGCTAGTAAATCAATTCATCAAACATAACCTATCACTAGCATTCACCATATAAGCATGGATATCAAAATTAAAATAGCTTATGCATTGATAACAGACATATGAATATGCACATTTCAAATGTATCATACATGTTTATGAGCTTGCTCCCCCTATTTGTATGCTCCAATCCCACTTGAGACCACTAAACCACTTGAAGCTTATATTCTTTTATTGTCTCCTCCTTTCTAGCATATCTTTGTTGCATCATTTTCTCTCCCCTTTGTCACCAATTATCATAAAGGTGGGACAAGTTGTAATGAAAAGAGACAAACATCATATGTGGGATCAAATTATGTCAAGTTATGGCTTAATCTAGCTCATGAGCATAGGATATCTAACACTGTTTGCTCTAGAGTAAGCTTCTTCACACATCATACAATGGTTATCTTACTCACATTGTTTAAACCCATTGCTCACTTACTAGACCAAACACTAGAGTTACAAGCTCACAAACGAGTTATATGCTAGCACTAGATCAAGTCAAGCATAGAAGCAATAGTGGTACCATATAGACTTCAAATTATTTGATTTACCATGAATGACCCTAAATAAGCAATGTGATGGCTATATGAACTAGATCACAACCTAATAAGAATGAATGCACATGCCAAACAATTTTACCTTTGCTTGCTTGGAGGGGAGGCATGTCATAAGTGGGGGTGCATTCATTCAACTCATGTTGGAGAAGTCTAGGATATTCAATTCATTCCTTAGCTTGCAAAACCTTCTCTCATCTAGTGGCTTGGTGAAGATATCGGCAAGTTGATCATCGGTGCCCACACTCTCAATAGATATGTCTTTCTTGGCTTGATGATCTCTAATGAAGTGATGCCTTATGTCAATGTGCTTTGTTCTTGAATGTTGAACCGGGTTGGTGGCTATTTTGACGGCGCTCTCATTATCACAAAGCAATGGAACTTGTCCAAACTTGACTCCATAATCTTGCAATGTTGCTTTCATCCATAGCAATTGTGCACAACAACTACCCGCGGATATGAATTCGGCTTCAGCGGTAGAGAGTGCAACACTATTTTGCTTCTTTGATGACCATGAGACAAGTGATCTTCCAAGCAATTGACAGGTGCCCGATGTGCTCTTCCTATTCACCTTGCATCCCGAATAGTCGGAATCCGAGTATCCAATCAATTCAAATTGAGAGCCCTTGGGATACCATAGTCCAACATTAGGAGTATGCTTCAAATATCTCAATACTCTTTTGGTTGCCTTCAAATGACTTTCTCTTGGTGAAGCTTGGAACCTTGCACACATGCACACACTGAACATGACATCCGGCCTTGATGCGATCACATAGAGTAGGCTTCCAATCATTGACCGATAAAGCTTTTGATCCACCATGTCACCACTAGAATCACTATCCAAATGTCCATTTGTGCCCATTGGAGTGGTTATTGCTTTTGCTTCATCTAACCCAAACTTCTTGGGCATGTCCTTGATGTACTTGCCTTGACTAACAAATGTGCCTTTCTTCATTTGCTTGATTTGTAGACCAAGGAAGTAACTAAGCTCTCCAATCATAGACATCTCGAACTCCTTAGCCATCATCTCTCCAAACTCTTCACAAAAATCTTGGTTGGTTGATCCAAAGATAATTTCATCCACATAGATTGGCAACACAAACAAGTCACTTCCAATCTTCTTGGTGAAGAGAGTGGTGTCAACCTTCCCCATCTTGAAACCCTTTGACAGCAAGAAATCTCTCAATCTTTCATACCATGCTTGGTGCTTGCTTCAACCCTATAATGCCTTCTTAAGCTTGTACACATGGTGGGCTTCTTCAAATCTTCAAATCCGGGGGGTTGCTCAACATACACTAGCTCAATGATGAATCATTGAGAAAAGCACTCTTGACATCCATTTGATAGAGCTTGATGTTGTGAGAACAAGCATATGCAAGTAAGATTCTTATGGCCTCCAATCTAGCAACCGGTGCATAGGTTTCCCCAAAGTCAATGCCTTCCAATTGAGTGTACCCTTGTGCAACCAATCTCGCTTTGTTCCTTACAACTATGCCATCTTCATCTTGCTTGTTCCGGAAGACCCATCTTGTCCCAATCACATTTGTATTCTTTGGTCTTTCCACTAACTCCCAAACATCATTGCGGGTGAAGTTGTTCAACTCTTCATGCATTGCATTCACCCAATCAACATCCATCAAAGCTTCATCAATCTTGGTTGGCTCAATGGATGATACAAATGAGTAGTGTTCACAAAAGGATGCCAATCTTGATCTTGTTTGCACACCTCTTCTTATGTCACCAATAATTTGATCCAAAGGATGATCTCTTGCAATGTGTGTGGTTGGAGCACTTGTTGCGGTTGAGCACTTGCACTAGCACTAGCATCATGTTGATCTTGAGAACCAATAGAGCTTGCAATATTGTTGTCATGCATGGTTGGAGGAGAGAGCACTTGGTCTTTGTCATCTTCAATGTCAATCACTTGTTTTGGCCTTATATCACCAATGTCCATGTTCTTCATAGCTTCCACCAATTGTGTTCCTCTCACATCATCTAGATTATCTTGTTCTTCATGTGAGCCATTGGTTTCATCAAACTCAACATCATGGACTTCTTCAACTATTCTTGATATGTTGTTCCACACTCTATATGCCTTGCTTGTAGTGGAGTAACCAAGTAGGAACCCTTCATCACACTTCTTTCAAACTTCCCAAGTCTTGTGCCCTTCTTCAATATGTAGCACTTGCACCCAAAGACCCGGAAATAAGCAATGTTGGGCTTTCTATCATTGAGGAGCTCATATGGTGTCTTCTTCAAAAGAGGGTGACAATAGAGCCAGTTGCTATAGTAGCATGCCGTGTTGATTGCTTCGGCCCAAAAAGAATCACTCACATTATATTCTCTAAGCATGGATCTTGACATATCAATGAGTGTCCTATTCTTCCTTTCAACTATCCCATTGGATTGAGGTGTATACTTGGCCGAGAATTGATGTTTGATCCAAACTCATCACATAACTCATCAACTCTTGTGTTTCTAAACTCACTTCCATTGTCAGTTCTCACTTTCTTGATTCTTCTTTCAAACTCATTTTGGCTTCTTTTGACAAAGGTTTTGAATATCCCAAACACTTCACTCTTGTCAACGAGAAAGAAGACCCATGTGTATCTTGTATAGTCATCCACTATCACAAAGCCAAACTTGTTTCCCCCAATACTTGCATATGTAGTTGGTCCAAACAAGTCCATGTGTAACAACTCAAGTGCATGTGTAGTGCTCATCATTCCTTTATTGGGATGAGTGTTTCCAACTTGCTTTCCCATTTGGCATGCACTACAAAGCTTGTCCTCTCAAAGTGAACATCCTTTAGTCCTCTAACCATGTCATGCTTTACTAGCCTCTTTAGTTGCTTCATTCCAACATGTCCCAACCGCCTATGCCATAGCCAACCCATACTCGATTTGGCGAATAAGCATGTTGTCAATTGAGCTTCACTTGCATCAAAGTCCACCAAATAAAGGTTCTCATATCTAAATCCTTTGAACACCAAGTCACTTCCATCAACACTCACTATCTCCACATCATCAACACCGAATATGCATTTGAACCCCAAATCACACAATTGTGCCACAGACAATAGATTGAAGTTGAGAGATTCCACTAATAGCACATTGGAGATGCTCAAGTCATTGGATATTGCAATCTTGCCCAAACCTTTGACCTTGCCTTTCTTGTTGTCACTAAATGTGATAGCATCCGCATGATCATTGCCACTAGTGTTGATTGATTTGAACATTCTACCATCTCCGGTCATGTGTTGAGTGCACCCACTATCAAGCACCCAATGCCTTCCTCCCGCTTTATAGTTCACCTGCAAAAGAGATCAAATCTTTTTAGGTACCCAAACCTTTTTGGGTCCTCCAAGGTTAGTCACCAAGCTATTGGGCACCCAAATTGCCTTCTTCTTTGGGCCAACCGTGGGTGCACCAATGTACTTAGCCTTCACACCATTAGTGCCCTTTGTAAGCATATAACAAGAATCAAGTCTAATGGATAAAACATGAGCATTGTTCTTGATCTTGTTCTTGTTAAAGCAATTTGCTCTATATGTCTGAATTGCTTGCAATTATAGCAATACCGACCATTGCTCTTCACAAAACTAGTCTTGTGAGGAGCAAAAGCGGCTTGCCCTTCTTGGGGATATAGCCAAGACCCTCCTTATTGAGTGGACATCTTTGGCTACCCAAGCACTTAAGCAAGCGGGCATCTCCACCATAGGCATTGCCTAAAGCATGAGTGAGCTCATACACCTTGTTCTTAAGGTTCTCATTTTCTACTACTAATGATGAATCACAAATAGTAGAAGTCGGCATTTGGTTGAGCTAGATGATGATGATGCATTTGTGGGAGCAACAATAATAGGAGCATAAAAAGATTCATCAAGAATATCACATGCTACTCCTATGGTGCATGTCTCTACAACATCCTCAATCTTACTTTGATCAAGGAGGGAGGAGTGGGCTTCCTTAAGCCTAGTGTGAGCTTGGTCAAGCTTCTCATGGGCTTCCTCTAGCCTCTCATGAGTAGACTTGAGCTCATCAAAGGATTGCTCAAGAGCCTTGTTGGCCTTGCGCAATTCTTTGCACTCCTTCCTCTTAGTCTCAATGTAAGAGTGAGCATCTTGTAGCATGCTCATGAGGTCCTCCTTTGAGTACTCATCATCATCACTATCACTCTCACTATCACTCTCATCGGATGATACCTTAGTGGCTTTAGCCATGAAGCATGTCGATGGAGTGTTGAAGATAAAAGGCTTGCTAGATATAGCAAGACTAGCCATAGCCTTCTTTGGTGGTCTTCCTCTCATCATCACTAGAATCATCATCATCGCTTGAGGAAGCATCACTATCCCATGTCACAACATAGGATCCACCCTTCTTCTTCTCCTTCTTCTTCTCCTTCTTTTCTTTCTTTTCCTTCTTGTCCTTCTTCTTGCTCTTCTTGCGGTCATCATCATCTTCATCACTAGAGTATGGACAATCCACAATGAAGTGATCCTTGCTCATGCATCTATAGCACCTTTTAGTTGTGCTTTTGATTCCATCTCTTCTCTTTCTTGCTCCATAGCCTTTCTTCTTCATGAATTTGCCAAATCTCTTCACAAATAGAGCCATCTCCTCATCATCCATTTCACTCAAGCTTGTGTTTGCTTCATCATCACTTTTTCCTTCTTTGCTTTTCCCTTGCTCTTGCTCTTGGAAGATGAAGCCTTGAATGTCATGGTCTTCTTCTTCTTCTCTTCCTCTTGGGCTCCCATATCCCTTTCCACACGGTATGTGTCTTGTGTGACCACATCACCTAGTACTTGGTTTGGGGTTACCGTGTCCAATCCTTCCCTCACTAGGATGGTCACCAAAGTATCAAACCTTGGTGGCAAGCATCTCAAGAACTTGTGAGAAAAGTCCTTATCCTCTACCTTCTCTCCCAAGGCCTTCAAGTCATTGATAATAACTTGCAACCGGTGAAACATCTCCGGTATGCTTTCATCATCTTGCATCTTGAAGGTAGCAAGCTTGTCCTTGAGGATGTATAGCTTGGCACTCTTGACCGCCTTAGTGCCTTCATAGGTCTCCTCCAATCTCTCCCAAATCTCACTTGCCTTTTCAAGGTCTTTGACTTGCTCAAACACCTTTGTGTCAAAGGCTTCATAGAACAAGTTGATTGCCACATCATTCCATTGAAGCTTCTCTTCTTCTATAGGAATGGGACTTGTGGGATCAATTACCACAAAGTCATGCTCAATCACATCCCATATCTTTCTATTCATTCCTCTTGTGAATGCACACATCTTCCTCTCCAACAATCAAAGTTGGTGCCGTCAAAATGTGGGCTTCCCCATATAGTTGATTTGAGCCATTTTAACACGGAGGATGTTAAGCCTCAAACAGACGGTGACCACGGCTCCGATACCACTTGAAAGGTCCAAAATGGCTAGAGGGGGGGTGAATAGCCTAATTAAAATTCTACAAAATTACTTAGGCAAACACTATTAGTATAACAAATGGCAAAGCTTTGAGCGCTAGCCTAATAGTGTGTTGCAAGCCACCTATCCAACAATTCTACCTAATATTTCTATGACACAAACAATCAACTAGAGCTAATTAACAAATGCGGAATAGAACAATATAACTCTAGCACAAGTATGATATACAAAAAAGTATATGAGACAAGTATGTGCAATAGACAAACTAGGCAAGCTAATCACAACTAGCTACACAAGGTATATGACAAAAGATATACAACAAGAAATGATCTCTACACAAATGAAGTATCTCAATGTAAAGACACAAAGTAAATGAGCTAGATAGAGGGAATTTCACCGAGCCTTTGGGGCCGCCACGTAGAGAGCCAATCACGGTGAAATCCACTTGTGAAGCCAATCACCAAAAATGTGTAGATGGAGACCAATCACAATAAGCACTCGGGAGACAAAGATTTATCCCGAGGTTCACGTGCTTGCCGGCACGCTACTCCCCGTTGTGTCAACCAACACTAGGTGATCCGCGCAAAGCCAAGCTCACTAAGAGCTCCACAAGAATCTACCGCTAGTGAGGTAGCTCAATGACACGAGCAATCCACTAAGGATGCATCTTGCCGCTCCGGCGAGGTGAGGCTCCAAAAACCTCTCACAATCTCGAACGGTGGTGGCCAAGAACAATCACCAATCTTGCCAACAACCACCTCAACGCCTCCAAGCCATCTAGGCACCGGCAAATGCCAAGAGTAATAAGAAAACTCAATGCCGGTGCGAAGAACTAGTGCCACTAGATTGAATTCTATCAAATCACGCACTAGATCACTCAATCTCACTTGGTTTGATCAAAACAACTTGGGAGATGAGTTGGGAGGCTTGCCAATGCTCACTAGTATGCTTAGAAATCAAAATGTGCAAGAGAGAAACCTAGCAAGCTGGTCAAGCCCCTTAAATATGCCACACAAATCGGCCTAGCCGTTGGGCCGAAACAGGACCATCGGACGCGCCGGAGTCGGGGCCATCGGAGGACGCTGCCCCAGCGTCCGATGCTCCGATGAGCACCACGTGTCCCCCTGCTATGAATTCAGCCCGTTAGATCCCAATGGTCACATTCTTTCCCGCGCTGGTTAAAGTGGCATCGGACGCGCCGATGCCTAGCATCGGACGCTCTGATGCCTCTGCTCAATTCAGCTCTTTTCTGCGCCACAACGGACGCGCCGGCACAGTTACATCGGACGCTCAACCCCTGTGTTCGATGATCATGCAAAGAGGTTCCAGAGGGGGCCAAATCACATCGGACGCGTCCGATGGATCCACATCGGACGCATGGCAGCGTCCGATGCTCCCTGGAAAGCTAGCTCGCGCCACACGACATAGCCATCGGACTCTGCAACAGTGATTTTCCAGCGTCCGTTGCCAGCGTCCGATGCTACCTCGGCAACTGACAGAACCTAGGGTTTACCATCGGACGCTTGACCCAGCGTCCGATGCTCCCGCTGCCAGCGTCCGATGCTGAAAACTCAGCACCCTTCGCTTTCTAACTTCTACCCTTGCTCCCATGCGCCAACACCAAAGTGTTCCAACACTTGTGCACGTGTGTTAGCATTTTTTCAAAGCATTTTCCAAGGTTTTGTTAGTCACTTACTAGGTCTAAAGCATCGATATGTTTGAGAACACCTAGTGGCACTTGAACACCGCATAAGCCGTGAATAATCTCCTCTTAATAGTACGGCTATGTATCCTAAATGTGATCACACTCGCTAAGTGTCTTGACATCTAAAACAAAGAGCCCTATAGGTTATACCTTTGCCTTCGGGCCTGTTTGCTCCATCTCTTCTCTTCTTCTCTTGATTCACCAAAGGTAGAGCACTTGATCTCTTAAGTGCTTGTGGCAACACCATCCTCCATGGTTGCCATCTTGCTAGCTCCAACACTTGGCTTGGTCACAATCCTTTCTTATTAGCTACACACATGCTTTAGTGATAGGATTAGACCAAATAGGTTTCATCAATTAACCAAAACCAAACAAGGGCTTTCAACGCTGCTCAGCCTGGGCCTTCTCCAAGTACATCTCCTTGATGTAGTCCTTGTTGAAGCCGCTCTTCCGCTTGTGCTTCGCGGGGACGTACTTCTCCTTGCGCTTGCCGGAGTTGTACTTGTGCCCACGATCGCCCTTCCCAAATGCTTGCATGTTCTTCTTGGGACAGTTGGCGATGAAGTGGTCGGGGGTCGCCGCACTCGAAACATCTAGAGTGTCCTCCTCCGCGGCGACGGTTCATGCGGTTGTTGTGGAACCGCGAGAACAGGTTGGCAAGCAAGGCCAACTCGTCATCCCCCATGAACTCCAGCTGCTCCTCTGTGACAGGAAGAAGAGAAGAAAGTGCAAATCCTCCAGAGGGGTTAGCAGAAGAGACAGAAAGCAAAGCCATCGACGGGCAGAAGGATTTTCATAAGAAGCCCTCGCCATGGCGTCAATCTCACTGGACTTGAGCTTACTGAAGAGCTCATCGCATGTGAGGGTCTCATAGTTAGGTGATTCGATGATCGCCTGAACCTTCGAGTCCCACACCGACCGATCGAGAGTGTGTAAAAGCTTCAAAGCCCTCTCATGATCGTCGAAAGGCAACAACTCCTTGTTAGCCCTCATCCTGTTGACAATCACCTAAAGCGAGCGAATAAACTTTCTATGCTCTCGCTAGGCATGTGTCAAAAGTTCTCATACTCTCGCTTGTGTGACTCGTAGAGACGGGTTTTGACTTGAGTGGTTCCCTCATGGAAACACATGAGGGTAGCCCAAATCTCCCGAGCCGTAGCGAGGTGAGAGACGCGATCAAACTCCGTCATGCTCAAACATGAGAAAAGAGCATTACGGGCTCGGCTATTAGCATCGTGCTCATCGATCTGATGCTGAGTCACATGAGCAGCCAAGACCACGTAATCGGCAGAGTTGCAAATATCCCAGATGGAAGCACCCAAACTCTGAAGATAGGCTGACATGCGTATCTTCAAATACGCATAGTTCGTCCCATCAAAAAACGGTGGTTTGCCCACGCCGCAATCCATGTCGCCTTTGGTGGATCTGGAACCGGCTAAGGTGGAAGATCCTTAACCCGCTCCGATACCAATTGAATGACCGAGAATGCAAAAGCAAGGCGACCAGAGGGGGGGTGAATGGGAGCCTAAAAATTTCTCTCGAAACTTTGGTCTCTGTCTCAAAATCAACTTCCAAAGAGCATCGATCGGAAACATGATGCCCACGACCCTTGGAAGAGGGTGGATGATCTCTAGGATCACAGCGAGGCACCACCAAACAAGAGCGAACCAACGCCAAAAGTACCGGACCAAGTTTGACCGCAAAAACCGACCCTCGAACGTAGATGGAAGGCTACGTCGAGAAATCTCCAAATACCTATGCTAACAAGTAGCAAATATACCTAGAGAGGTTCCTTGGTGAACTCTAGGGTCAAACGAGAAGTCTGGAAATCAGCGGAAAAGCCGGGAGAGCAAACGCACTAAGACTCAACACACAACCAACTCGCGGAATGTCCAGAGTCCAATCCGCGGATTGTCTGCCCAACGGCGGACTGTCCGGGCTCAGGTGGCGGACTGTCCGCCGACCAATCAGACAAAACAACAAGGTTGCTGAACAGTCCCGGGACAGTCCCAGACTATCCGCGGATGACAACGGCGGACTGTCCGCCGGTCAACCTGGACGGGAACAGTCGAGCTGCGAAGCCACTGATCCGGCTTGAGCCCGACGCGTGGACTGTCCGCGCCCTGAGTGACGGACTGTCCGTGATCACTCAGGGAGGGCGTTTTCAAACGGCCTTCTCCCAAAACTTCCAAATCCAATTCAAATCAAAATCCTTCGATCCCCAAGAAATCATCCGCTCAAATCGACTTAATCACCGGAAATCGAAAGGGGAGGTGTATGAACCAAAAAAGCGCCACGAAACTTGAATCGACCCGATCTACTTATTCATGAGGAGTTAGATGAATTCCTTTGGTGGAAATGATCTCCTCACATCAAAGAACAAGATGATTCAAATGGATTCAAGAAAGACGCAGTAGAGAGGGAGATCGAGTGGCGGGAAAATCGTGGAGAAATGAAGAACACGAAGAACAAGTTCAAAACGCGAATCAAACCACGAATTTGCAACCGTGTGGCTACCACACGTTACAACAGTGAGATTACGGTCTCACTTCCTCAAAATCTCATGAACACAGAGGTAGGATTCTCTGCGCATATCAGTAGCTACAACAGGGGATTGGGAGAGCAGGAAAACCCTAAGTGGAGAATAGCAAATGACTGAGATAGTTTGGGAGGTGGGTGTCTCCCCTACTTATCCTAATTCTAATTCCCACACTACCCCTAACTAATTACAGAGCAAACCAGCTAAACCCTATGGTTATTCTGGACCAACTCGATGAGGATGCTGATCCGATGGCCATGGCCGCACAACTGGTAGCGTTGCCTCGACGCAACCTCATTGATTGCCGCCACGTGCCGCCACCGCTCTGCTTGTCCTTTTCACGGACCTCGGCCCGGTTGTTGAGGCCAAAACTGGGAAACCTGTCTTCACGACCAACCCCCAGTTTTGAGGCCCAAACCGGGAAACCAGTGTTCACGACCAACCCCCGGTTTGAGGCTCAAACGGGGAAACCAGCCGTCCATCGCCTGAGTTTTGTGGCCCAAACTCAGAAACCTGCCAGCGCCCAGGTTTTGAGGCCCAAACCTGGAAACCGTCCTCAGCCCGAGTTTTGTGGCCCAAACTCGGCAATCCTGCAGACCTAGGTCTTGTGGCCCAAACCTGGAAACCGTCCACCGGATGGTTTTTTTGTGGCTCAACCACCAAAGCAAATCGTAGAGGGGATGCACCTCCTATGCACCCCGTCCACCGACACATGTCCCCAGGTCCTCGACCCGAGCAACACTATGCCCCGCAAGTCTCCGCTCATCGCTGTCCTAGGCTGTCAGCCACCACAGCTGATCCTCAGGCCACCGGTCCCTCAGTCCAAGCCTCACGTCCGCCCTTCACCGCTCCGGTCCATCAGCACGACACATCTCTACTTGACCTTCACCTTGCCTTCGATCACTGTATCCGTGCTCGACACCTGCACAACACAAGCCAAAGAACATGAGCATCAAACCAGTTGACAATCACTCATCACTCAAGATCCGGCATACACCCATGTATCTGCAATAGGTGAACACGACTCTCATAGATGAGCTTTCTCTTATCTTTGTTTGGTGGTACATACCCTGAAACCATAAAATTTACAATATCTGCATACTAGGGGTCAGACCTAGAGATTAGATAGAGTGTATCGTCCCTGAGTGAATCGTTGATAGGTAGTTCTTGTGGATTCTCAAATTGCATCCTTGACAAGTGATCAACAACAGAATTCTCGACTCCCCTTTTATCTTTTATTTCGAAATCAAATTCTTGGAGTAACAAAATCCATCTTATCAAGTGAGGTGTTGGTATAAAATTAATGCACACTCTACTTTATCCCCAAGCGCACAGATAAGCTCTACCGATGTAGCACTTCACCGGAGTAACCCAGTTTTAATATCGAACCCAAAGGAACGGATAGCAATGAGTCTCAAGTGTATAACCCCTGAGTAACTAACAAGGACGGAGAAGCTAAAAGTATAGAGGGGATCACTAAGGTTGTCTAAACCCAACTTAAGAGTGATATGTTTATTATTCTTAATGGGGAAGTTGTCATAAAAGGTCACAACAGAGTATGATTCTTTTATGCAAATGTATAATCCTACCGAGCCTACACACGGGTAAGTGGACTATAGAAGAATCAACAAGGCTATAAGAGTCACCCTTGCGAACAACCACTACTACGGGCGGCGTTATAGGAGGTAAATATGAGTTATCCAGCCTAAGCACCACGCTTATACTATCCAACTACTCTAACTCTAGAGCGACTAGAATTAAAGTACTCAAAGAGAGTCATAAACCTTAAGAACAATAAGAACAAGAGCTCAAACTTAAATATAGATGTTGATTACCGAAACAATCGATGAAGCAAGTCGATGAAGAACTTGAATCCACAGGTACAAGATGAAGAAGTTGATCCGACAGGCCGGAGCTTCCTCTTGATCTCTTCCTCTCTCTCTTCTAGTTCTAAATAAGACTAGGTTCTAATCCTACTAGAGGGGTATCTAGTCTTCTACTTGAAAGCTAACTCCTGAAGTCTCTTCTAGGTTTCTAGTTGAAGCGTAGTCTTCTGAAGAGGGACCATCTTTCTGACCTGGGGCCTGGGGGTCTGTTTATATAGCCCGAGGGATCAACCGCGACCGTTAGATCAACCGACTTCACATAGGGCTGAGATTGATCCTCAAGGCGGTGGAAGTAGCTTGCAGAAGACGGAAGCCAGAGGCACCAGGGGGAGACCGACCGGTGGGCACGGGGACCGGTCGGTCCCACCTGGAAGTGAACCGGGGTGCCCCTCCTCGTGGTGTCTCCTACGTGATCTCTGGAGTCTTCTGGAAGGTTCCTGACTTGGCGAATGCGTTATCTCCCGTCGGTTTCCTTCTAGGGGAAGGAATTGAGGGCTATTTCCTGATTTGGTCCCTGCGGATTCACAATTCACCAAAAACTCATGGAATTCATTAGTTTTAATCCCTATACTAAGGTGGAGTTTAAATATCCATCCATTTTCATGCTTAATTGACCTTTAATAATAAGAGTTAATTAGTGTCAACACGAGGCTTAACATCTTTCTTAGTGAGCAAGTATTTAAGAGCAACATGATCAGTGCAAACAATTACTTTAGCTCCAACTAAGTAAGATCTAAATTATCAATGGCAAAAACAACAACTAACAGTTCTTTTTCAGTTGTTGCATAATTAAGTTGTGGTCCAGTCAAAGTTTTACTAACATATGCAATTGCGTGATGCTTCTTATATTTACACTGTCCTAGCACAACACCTACTGCATAATCACTTGCATCGCACATGATCTCAAAAGGTAAAGACCAGTCAGGTGGTAGAATGATCAGTGCAGAAATAAGTGCTTTCTTTAGGGTTTCAAAAGCTTTTAAGCAGGCATCATCAAATTCCAAAGGGAACATCCTTAGCCAAAAATTAGTAGTGGACGATAAAACTAGCATGGCCAAGAAAACTCGTATCCCTTTAATATTAGGGGAGTAGTTGTTCAATTACTTCCATTTTAGCTTTGTCTACCTCAATTCCACCACGTTCAGAAATTAAATGACCCAGCACTTGCCCTCTCTAACCATGCAATGACATTTTTCCCAATTAAGGACTAATGCTTTTCCTCACATCTTTGCAAAAGCTTGTCTAAATTTTGAAGACAGTGATCAAAAGTTTTTTCCATAAACAAAAAATCATCCATGAACACTTCCATGATTTCTTCAATCATATCAGAAAAGATAGACATCATGCATCTTTGAAAAGAAGCAGGGGCATTACATAATCCAAAAGACATTCTACGATAAGCATAAGTTCCATATAGACATGTAAAAGTGGTTTTGTTTGGATCATTAGGATGAATTGGAATCTGATGATATCCAGAATATCCATCAAGAAACAAAAGGAGTGATTAGCCACCACTCTAACATTTCATCAATGAAGGGCAGTGGAAAGTGATCTTTCTTTGTTGAATTGTTAAGTTTTTTGTAATCAATACACATTCGCCATCCAGTCACAGTTCTCTGTGGAATTAATTCATTCTTTTCATTTCTAACAACAGTCATGCCACCCTTCTTAGGCACAACTTGCACAGGGCTCACCCACTCACTTTTGGGCACAGGATAGATGATCCTGACATGTAACAACTTTAAGACCTCTTTCTTAACTACTTCTCTCATCGCATTATTAAGCCTACGTTGGGGTTCTCTAGAAGGTAAAGCATCGGGATCTGTAGGAATGCAATGAGTGCAGAGAGCAGGGTTAATCCCCTTGATATCTTGGAGTGAATAGCCAAAGGCAGATCTATGATTCTCTAGAATAGTGATTAAGCGGATTGTTTCTTCTTGAGAAGTTTATCGCTTATAATCACAAGAGTGTCTGGATCATTGTTAAGAAAAACGTAGCGAAGACCAGAAGGCAGAGGTTTTAACTCTATAGGAGGTTTAGGAGGTCTTCAAAAGGATCTAGAGGTGTTAGAACCTTAGAGTGGTCATCCTCTTCCTCTATGAAAAACTTAGCATCATCTTCAAGATTGGGTTCAATGAAGGTTTCAAGAGAGCTACTTCAACCTCTTCTATAGGGTCTAACTCTGGACAGGGTTCGCTTTTAGTGTTTAGGGTTTGAGTGATAGATATAGGTAGTGAAAGGTTTTCCTAGACAAAAATTTAATTTCCCCGTCATTCCTTCTTGAATAAGTCTTTCGATTGGTTGTCCTATCTACAGGTCAAACTCATGGATATCAAAGATATAAAAGCTTAAGTGCACCAGAGCTTCTTTTACCCGGATAGGCAGAACATACAAGATTCCCAAACTCGAAAGAACATGTCCTGAAAGGCTTTTAAGGCATTTAGTTGTTAGGGTTAGTGGCATGTCTTCTAAAGGTCTGCAAAGGTTGCAGACATGATATTAACACCGACAACATGATTATAGAGCATGGAAAGGGTCTCTATGAATTTGGCAGAGGATAGAAGTAGAAGGTGATTCTAAGCAAATTGTATCAGAGGAGGACTCTGACTCTTCTAACCACTCGTGGCTTACCACATACACTAACTCTTCTATAGTCTTTTTAAAGATAGCTTTATAAGTCAAATCTGGAGGTTTTTTCAGGAAGTTTTGGACCATGAGGCTTTCTTGTTGTATTGTAATTCGAGGCATCACCAACCTTGGTGAAATACTCATCCTCAAATTTGAAGAAGATCTCTGAGATCAGAGTTTCCTCCTTATCAGGATCTGAGATAGTTGATGGTAAGAATTCGACAAAGTTTTGGGTTCAACTATCTGTGATTGTTTCTCTTCTAAGAACTCTATAGACTCAGGTTCGGGAGAGGATTGAGCTACCTTTTGCAGAAGCTCTCTTGCCGCAGGAGCAGATGTGCAAAGAAATGATCCATTTGCAGCTAAGTTAAGAAACGAAGAAGTTTTCCTATTCAGACCCATATAATAATGTTGAAGAAGAACAGGGTCTGGTATTGATAGAGATGGACCAAGTGAACAAGATTTTCAAAACGTTCCCAGACAGTAATTAGAGATTCATCGTCATCTTGTATAAAAGATAGGACTTCTAATCTAAGATAGATGATTTTGGAAATTGGGAAGAAATCTAAGCAAAAGCTAGAGCAAGATCTTTCCAATCCCCATCCTTACTCGGTGCGGTTCTACTATACCAGGTTTTAGCTTTCCCTTCCAAAGAGAAATGAAAAAAGCTTCCATCTAAGGGTTTCGACGGACATGCCTTTGATATGAAGACATGAACAGGTCTCTTCGAACTCGTTAAGGTGAGTGTAAGGATTCTCATCTTCCTGCCTGAAAAGGATTGTTTTTGGACCATCTGTATCAAACACGGGTGTAGCTCATAGCCATCAGATAGGATAGGTCTAAATGATGTTGGTGGTTCTGAGGCTACTACTTTAGGAAAATGGCAACGATGCCAGAAATGCTTGTTGACACTTACTACCGTCACTACCAAGAGATCTATCTTGGCAACGACACTAGAAAGGCTTAGGTATGTTATCAGAACACAAGAGATAAATCTGCAAGCGCACATATTAGATACCCGCACTTCACTGGATGTAGACCCAGTTTTATATCGAACCCAAAGCAACGGGGTGTTTTCTTAAGTCTATTGCTTAAACCCTGAGCACTAGTAAAGATGAGAACACAAAGAATAAAGGGGATAACTAGGGTTTCTAGCTCTAATCTCAGGAAGCAATGCGATTATTATTCTACTGTGGATTACAAAGGACAGATAGGGCTGTCACCACCTGCCGCCTACCTCCTCAACCGTGGAGACTCAGGCAACCAACCTGTAACCACTTAGCCTAAACACCACGTTTATGCTAAGGGCCACTACTCTAGTGTTAGCTAGGACTTGCACCCTCTTACTAGAGCACCCACCCGAAGGTGAATGGTCGGTCCAGCAGACTAAGTTAGCGAAAGCTTAAACACGATAAGAACTTAGAACCGAGATGAACACGAACTCTTATACATAAGTAGTATGCAAGATCATAGAGGGTATAACAAGATTATACAAGTGATTCCGGTGTTCCTCCGCTAAGTGTACAAGCACGCCGAGTACACTCGTGGAGGTAGCCGACAACTCTGGCACTTCTTCCGCTCAGATCTCACTCGCTCCCTATTCTAGATAGCTACTAGAGCTATGATAAGTGTGACACTACTCCTTCTTCCATGGATCCCTCTTGAGATATGTATTGATGAGCTCTTGGATGGTTTTGAAAAGGGTGGAGGCCTCCTTTTATAGGTGAGATGCCTTGGAGGGGTGGAGAGCCTCTTCTCTCCACATGGAAAGTGCAACCCGACCTCCAAACCGACCTTCCAGGATGCATTGGACCTGGATAGCTTGATAACCGACATGAGAGAGGCGGTATCTAGCAACCGGCCAAAGTTGGGTCTGGTCGGTGCACCTGGTAGTGCGGCCGCACCAGGGGTGCGGGCACACCCTGGTGGCCCCTCTCATGCACGACTTGCTCTGGTGGGTCCCTGAGGTGATGTGGGACATGTCCATCGAGGTTTCCAAGTCCAGTTTGTTCTTGTGATGGGCTTTGAGCTCTATTTCTCCCATTTGGATGGGCTAGAAGTGCTGGGTATTGGTCATATTCCCTTTGGGCTCATATCGGGTGCATTTACATGCCATATGTTTTATGTGTTGGAGCCCGTTTGAAGTCGTTTATTGCGAATGCCCTCCTGCAATTGACCAAACACCAAACTTGTGAAAAAGTTAGTTGTAAACCCTATTCTATGTTTGATGTTGGTTTTTATGCGAGTCTTGGCGGTTATAAAGTATGAGTTAAGCATCGCCAACAAACTCCCCCACACTTACCCCTTTGCTCGTCCTCGAGTAAAGATTTAGAGATAAAGTAAACACGAGCATAACATTCCTAGGATATACAACTATTATAAAGATTATTCCAAAACAATCCTTACACAGGTGGGATATGTGGCACTGGCTAACATGTTTCCTTGGGATGTTGAAAAGTGGAACAACTCTGAACCAAAGTCATCTTCCCTGATTCACATCTTAGCAACTTGGAGTTTTAAAGGTTTTATCAAGAAAAGCATAGTTCACTTTTTATACTCCTCAAATGATGCTCTCAAATCTCTCATGGTGTATGGTTTCCTTACCAAGGCATAGCAAAGCTTTTGCCTTCTTTTGTTGTCCCTACTTTTAAAAGGCTTTATGTGGAGCTCAGGTAGGGATAAACATGATTGCATACTTGTATTGCATATATTGTAAGTCAAATCAAGATGTGCATGTGTGTGGACTATGATATGAAAAATACTCCTTTTTGTGGATATGATCTCTCTCTATAACTTATTACCTTGAGACATGGCTATCTTTCTTTTTTAAGCATGAGCCTTCATGTGCTCATCATTTTTTTGTGGGTATTGAATATACCCCTAATTCTACTACGGGCACTTGCCCATTTTTTTTATTTTTTTCTCTTTTTTCCCCTTTGGACCTTCATGTGTCCCCCCTTTTTTTATATACTTTTGCATAGCCCATGTCTCTTCTTCTAAAACATATATGTAGAGAGAAATCATTATTCTAAATCATGGAGTATAAAAAGACTTTTTTTTGTGTCTACCCCAAGTGTAGGAGTAGAGCTTTTTGGTGGAACTAAATGGAGGCATGTTTTTGCGCACTCCCAGTGCAGGAGTGGCAAGTATATGTGGAGTGTACGTGATCTTGATCTTGGGAGCTGTTGACACTGGTTATCTATCAAATTAAAGGATAAATAAATATGAAAAGGGCATGAATTCAATCACCAATAAAGGTTTAGGGTTTTAATTGACAATATTCCATGAGTTTTGGTGAATTGTGATTCTGCAGGGACTAAACCAGGAAACCAGCGCTGATTGCTTCCCCTAGAAGGAAACCGATGGGAGATAACGCAACCGCCACATCAGGAAGTTTCTAGAAGACTCCAGAGGACACCAGGAGGTCGGGCACCGCGGGACCCTGCTAGGTGGGACCGACCGGTCCCACCAAGAGACCGACCGGTCTCCCTCCGGGCCTACTGGCTTCCGTCTTCTGCAAGTTTCTTCCACCGCCTTTGAGGATCCATATCAGCCCTACGTGAAGTTGGTTTGATCTAACGGCCGCGGTTGATCCCTCAGGGCTATATAAACAGCCCCCAGGCCCCAGGGTAGAACACCCCTCTTCAGAAAAGACTACGCCTCATTCAGAAACCCTAGAAGAGACATCAAGAGCAAACTTTCAAGTAGAAGACTAGTTACCCCTCTAGTTTAGGTTTAGAACCTAGTCTTATACTAGAACTATAAGAGAGAGGAGAGAGGAAGAGATCAAGAAGGAGCTCCGGCCTATCAGATCAACTTCTTCATCTTGTACCTGCGGATTCAAGTTTATCTTCAACTTGCTTCAGCGATTGTTTCGGTAATCAACGTCTATATTTAAGTTTGAGTCATTGTTCTTATTATTCTTAAGGTTTGTGACTCTCTTTGAGTACTTTAATTCTAGTCATTCTAGAGTTAGAGTTGTTGGATAGTGTAAGCATGGTGCTTAGACTTGATAGCTCATAAATGCCTCCTATACACCAGTAGTAGCGGTTGTTCGCAAGGGTGACTCTTATAGCCTTGTTGATTCTTCTATAGTCCACTTACCCGTGTGTAGGCTCGGTAGGAGTATACATTTGCATAAAAGACTCATACTCTGTTTGTGACATTTTATGGCAACTTCCCCACTAAGAATAATATAAACATATCACTCTTAAATTGGAATTAGACAACCTTAGTGATCCCCTCTATACTTCTAGATTCTCCGTCCTTGTTAGCTACTCAGGGGTTAAACTTTAAGGCTTAACACTATCTGTTCCTTTGGGTTCGATATTAAAACTGGGTTACTCCGGTGAAGTGCTACATCGGTAGACTTTATCTGTGCGCTTGCGGACAAAGTAGAGTGTGCGTTAATTTATACCAACAAGCATTTCTGGCGCCGTTGCCGGGGAACGGTGGATCATCTTAAGTCTTAGTCTAACCTTGTAATCATACTTTTATCTTTTCCTTTTGTCCCAGTCTTTTCATTATTTTTGTTTTCATTCTTATGAATGTTGTTTTTTGAATTCCACTCTTATCTATCACTACCCCATGAGCAAGCTATAACCAGTAGAATGCTTATACCCCATCATAATACCTGGTTATTAGGTATGCCTACCTTTCCGCTGTACTGAGCATAGAAATATAATTGTGAAAATATTCCTTTGGGTATTCTTGTCACTAACCTTTCCAGGTCTAGAGCAAAAAGAACGAAGGAACACAAACACAAGGTATGTCCAACCAATCATCATGCAACATTGAATTACATTCATCCATCTTGATTTGTGCAAAATCCAAGCTTGGGGATAGACTTTCTAAGAACATCTCTTGCCATGTTGCTATGTTGGTTGTCCCTACCTTTAAGATGTGCTCATCATGCTCTTCCATCACCATCTGAGTAAATCTCTATAATGCTTTCATATTACATTTATTTGCTATAGTATATGTTTAGGTTTGAAGTACTTTCATACATCTCTTAAATGAAGCATGGTGCCTAGTTTAGGAGTGGGTGATCTTGCTTTCAAAGGCCTTTTAATTTAGCATGCTTAGGTTAGAATGCCCTCTTAAATCAAATTAGACGTGGTGTCTAGGTTGGTTTTTGAGCTGATAATATGATATAGTGGATATTGGATATTTTGTTCG
Organism: Coix lacryma-jobi var. lacryma-jobi; assembly: GCA_009763385.1. Classification (NCBI taxonomy): domain Eukaryota; kingdom Viridiplantae; phylum Streptophyta; class Magnoliopsida; order Poales; family Poaceae; genus Coix; species Coix lacryma-jobi. The sequence goes on along the minus strand of VDCT01000472.1, from coordinate 91,369 downwards.
ACTAACCCCTGCAGAAAAACTTTCATTATTAATTTGGAAAAGTCCGGAGATGAACTCACACTGGAGATAAATAGACACATGAACTTCAACAACTCTTGCACAATGAAGACTCAGCTCATTCATCATGGATGAAAGAACTGTGAGTATCAAAGTTTATTTTTGTTTTTTGTTTTGTCTTCTACTGCAAGTTATATTTTGCCTTGAATCATGTTAAAGTGCAGCCAACACATGAAATACTAGTCTATGCTAAAGTAATCCTAAAAACATCTTTATTAGCATAGATGCAAAATACATAAGTTATTGATAACAACCCATGCTTCAAATTCTTGCAATCCTTCGGGTATATGTCCACTAACATTACGCAGGAGAGAGATTTTTGTTCATCCATGGTTTGGTCTGAACATTGAAGATCCAAAACTCAAACCATAGACACACTAACCTACTCTTGGATCACAAATGGTGCTAGCGTAGCTTTGAGTCTTGCTTGGGCACTAATGACAAACAGGATGCAACTTACCTCATATGAGACAACTTATGCCCGCAACCATCATTGCCGAAGATATCAAGACAAGAAGTGGGAAGTTATCCTCTTTTCTAATCAAGAGCGAGCTTAGGAGATAAGATGGTACCACTACAACAATAACAAGATCTACAAATCCAACACATGAACATGTTGTTTGGGAATCCATCTACATCACAAGCCAGCCTGGGAGAGAATTCCGTTGTCTAGATGTGTTTTCACAATCAAAGGGAGGAAGGAGAAACCAGCTTCAAGACATATTGATCTCCTACCTATAACTTTGATCGGTACAAACCACCAGATGTTGTCCCAGTCGAGAAGAAGAATATGATCCACCACTCATTCTTGGAAGATCGTTCTTGAACACCATCAATGTTATCATCTTTGCCGGACCTAGAGAAGTCAACTTTTGGATCTTTCGCTGCCTCTTTAACATCTACATCACTTATGAGCAGCCAAAGAGAACTAAGAGAAGACGTCGAAGGGAGAACCAACTGCCAAGAATTGAGGAGGGCATCATGAAGGATTAAGCCACTGCACCACAAGAGTTAGAAGATGAAGAGAAGTACCTGAACCAGCAAATCAAGAAGAACAGTCGATAAGATCTCCATCATCTAGACACTCTTGAGAGGACAAGTCTCAGTTGTGACATTACAAGACAAAGGACTATCATAGGGGCACTCGAGTAGCAGCTCTAAATTCAAGTCTCTTGCCACCCAATGATTAAAGAAAAACAAGAAGGTTGACAAGAGAAGAATGCGGAACTGTCCCTACATCTTCATAGTACAGAATTGATACAAGAAAGAGAGAGGATCCTAGTTAGCATACTCGAGGAACAATGCGCCTTCACTGATAAGTCAACACAAGATAAGGAAGGTCGATACATCTAAAAATGAAGGACCAAAAATGCTAAAGCAAGGCGACCAAGGGGGGGGGGTGAATGGGAGCCTAAAAATTTCTTTTGAAATTCCGGCCTCTGTCCCAACAAAATCAACCCTAAGAGCAAAGCTGACACACGTGATGTCCATGACCCAAGAGAATGCGTGGATGTTCCCTAGGAACACAGCGGGACACCACAAAACTCCCTCACCCCAAATCCACGCAAGTCAACTAGTGACAGGATGGACTTTGGGTAACCTCAATCTCCCCCGCGCAACGTGAAGGGGATTCAGGCTTTTTCGCAAAGCGTGAAGCCCGATTTCTGTAGAGCACGAAGTCAGGAATCCAACGCAAAAAGCGAATCTCAAATCGGAGCATGAACGCAAAAGACACGGACAAAAACGCGCGATGTCTGCACTGACCGGACTCTGGTGTGCGTCCAGTCACTTTCGATCGGACGCGTCCGGTTAGAGAAAAACCGTTTCGGTAGCTCTCTGGAACTGACCGGACTCTGAGTGAGAGAGCGTCCGATCAATTCCCTAGCGAGCGTCCAGTTACTGCTACTCAATGAACAGTAGTAGCAGTGCATCCGGTCAAGTGATTCTCGAGCAAAACAGTCCCTGGAACTGACTGGACTCTAGACTAGGTGCGTCCGGTCGATTCCTAGTCAGCGTTCGGTCACCACACGCGAACTGGACAGTGCTGGTGTTCAACGACTGGACTCTGACTCGGTGAGTCCGATCGCTATGAGGCAGCGTCCGGTCACCCCGTGCAGTCCTCTGTTCGTCCACCTAATCGACCCGATCTCCCTCTGATCAAAAGCACTAAGGCTCAAATTTCGTGTGAGGGGTCACAACGATGTTAGTGAGCTACTCCTAAGAGATCATGGCTCGAACCTAACTCCAAATCGGTGAATCAATGAAAACGGTGAAGAACGGGCAAGAAATCGATCCCAAAACTAAATCCGTCCCGATCTGTGAGTTCGTGAGGTATTAGAGAAATTCCTTCGGTAGAAAGATGTCTCTCACGATTCTCTAGGAGATGGTTCAAACGGATTTGCGAATCTTCCCTCAAAATAAGAAATCTCGTGAAGATCGAAGAGGGGGAAACGTGCAACGCGAAGAACAAAATCACAAGACAAATTAAAGCACGAATTTGATCCTTGGATTCAGCAAGATGAAGAATTGTATTAGCGCTCGGTGTTGGGTTATAAGCCACTCCTTGCAACAACAAAGCTCGGATGGCAAAAAGCTCAAGAACAAGAGCCCTCTCTCCTCTAACCCTAGCCTTCTCTCATAAGAACAAAATGAGAGTGGCTCCGTCCAAGGATAGACTGCCCTAACCACCCCTTCATATATAGCGCACGTTCAATATAAGCGCCCTTTCGAAGACCAAAACGCCCTCTCATGAACACTGACCCAATACCCCCTTGACGGTAAAACCGTCCAACTCGGTCATTCTTCATCCGATGGCCACGCGCCTTCTCATCCTTCGCTTCGCCTCGACGCAAGCTCCAGGATGCCGCCACGTGCTGTCACCGTCGACCGCCGCGCCTTCTCACCGATAGCTTCGCCGCAACGCAAGCCTCTCGGTGCCGCCACGCGTCGACCGTTCGCCATAGGAACCTCCGCCCGGTTTTGAGGCCCAAACCGATAAACCCGCCAGCCCAGGTTTTGAGGCCCAAACCTGGCAAACCGTCCACCCCGAGTTTTGAGTCCCAAACTCAGAAACCGGCCAACCCAGGTTTTGAGTCCCAAACCTGGAAACCGTCCACCCTGAGTTTTGAGGCCCAAACTCGGAAACCGTCGAGGGTAGTTTTTTGAGGCTCAACTACCAAACCCGCACCATAGACGGAATGTGGTTCGCACACCCTGACCACCGGCACCGATGCCGATGCATGTCCAGCCTCCACGCCGGGCACAACGCCTTCACCTTCCTTCTTGACTCGGCCGACGGCAGTTGCGCTGCACGCAAGCCCGTGTCCGACCTCCCGCCAAGTGCCACGACGCCATCGTCTTCCTCCCGACTCGGCCGATGTATCGCACATCCCCATGTGCTCTCGCTCGCCGATGCCACGTGCCAGCTACCACAGCTGGTCCTCCGGCCTCTCGATCCGTCGGTCCATGCCTCACGTCTGCCCTTCACCACTCTGGGTACATCAGCATGGCACGTCTGCCGCACGACACGCCCATCCTTCAACGCTCTCGGTCCATCGGCACGACACGTCTCTACTTGACCTTCACCTCGCCATCGACCACTGTATCCGAGCTCCACACGTGCACATCAACATAGCCAAGAGACACATGTTGCACACGCACACCAACGGATAAACACCACAACTCAGCGCCACCGGTTAGTCATGAGCATTAAGCACATAGCAAGATAATGACTTAACCGGAAAAAGCCTCAAATCTTCCTCATCAATGTCATCATTCATCATATATGTTCTCAAAAAATGATTCCACTATGATCTTCCTCCTCTCAATCACACTGTGAGACAAACAAGAGAACAAACAATTCATAAATAACAACCAGCTAGACAAGAGGAGCTTCCACAAGGTGGTTCAACACAATCACTTTCCAATGACAAAGTAACATTCAAGATAAGTAACCATCACTATAAAAGCTTCTTCTTGATTCTAGTATGAACATAAATAAAGAACTAAACATGTTTAAGTTGCACCTCACTTGATCCAACATAATCAACTCAACATATTCAGTCCTTTGATCCTTGTTCATAGCTTTGCTCTCTTGAATCTCACTGTCTTAACTAAATGAGCTAAAATGTTGTGCATCTAACCTTTGGAAGATGATATATCTCAATTATGAAAGATCGACACTTTATGCATAGACTATCCTTCCTTGGGTTAAGTAACTTGATCTGTTAATATGTTAAGATGCTACTTTCATGCTCATCCTCTGATCCTATCACTCATGTTAAGATTGAATAGAACACATAAACAACAAGTTTGTCTTGTGCAATGTGCCTAAGGTTAGAGGAGAATAAACAAAACTTTTTGTTCTGTTGGTGTTTTCCACCAACAGAGCCCATGCACTTGATCTCTACCTTATCTTTATGAGCAGGACACACTCTTAAGCAAAACAAGGAGAAGTCACTCCCAAATTCTACAGAATGAAGGTTCTAGATCTACAAGAACATGCACACTAAGCAAGATGCTGCAGCATCCACATTTAACGCTCCACTTCAAACTACTGGACGAACAAATGACATGAGTGACACCATATCAAGAGGCATAAACAAGAAGGAATGATGGAAGACGTCGTAGTCAGAATTAGAGGTCATGAAGTTCCCACAGAATTCTTGATCCTCGACATGAGAAGACGATGATGTCCACCTCATCCTAGGAAGACCATTCCTCTACGCTACAAGTACAATCATTTACAAGAGGAAATCCATTTTCACTTTCCTGGAGAAAAGGTATGATGCTACTTCATCAACTACATTCCCAATGAAGCACCCAAGAAGGATAGAAGTGAAAGATGCCGCTCTCAAAGCCAAAGAAGACAAACTATCAAGAATAGAGAGGCCAATTACGAAGAAGAAGCTATCGACACTGTCCCAGAAAAGAAAGGAGAGAAACCTCAAGATAGTGAACCACAGGAAGTGAAGACTAAGACCAAGAAAGTATGGAAGAAAATGTCTACACCTAAAAGGTACAATCAATAACAACTTTCCAAATGTCTGACAACCTTGGGAGGTCTGAACCAAGGGAAGGTCCGGTTCGTCGGACTTAAATATCCGAACCTTCGCCAAAAGGTAAAAATCGGTAGTTATCTTTTATTTACTTTGCTGCATATTTCTCATATTTAATCCATAATCATTTCTTGCATCATCATATTTAATTCACAAACATTTTAATTTCTGCATTGCCTTAGAAAAGAAAATAAAAATATTGCATTTGTTACACTACATCATAAACTATGAAGCCCCATGTGAATAATTCTATGGTGTGTAAAAACCCACGGGAATGTTCATCGTGGTGGCATAAAATAATAAAAATAAATATGCATGCATTCATCCTGTGCATTTTTCTCTTGTATCGTAAAAATATTAAAATACAAAAATATTGAGAAAGAGATCTTACTGAAATTCTAGACAACTAAGGCTTGAGTGGCCAACCACTAACGCTTAATCTGTTCCACAAGTTTTGTTGTCTATTTGAGTTTCACAGGATTTGAAACACCAAGAAAAGCTGACGAGCAAGTGAATGCTCCATCCACTGTTGGAGCACTATCTCAACAAACATCAACATCAACCAAAGCTCTAATAGAGGAAGGACATATCCAGTGCCAGTCTGCTACATTGCAAGATCGAACGACTACGTCAACATTCAGCTTGGGGGAAGGCACCCCCATGTATCCACGTAAGTATCTTTATCCTTTTAAGTTTTTCATTTTATAAACAAATTCAAAACACCAAAAATATGTGAGCACATGAAGGTTCACTCTTAAAATGAAAACACCAAAAATATGTGAGCACATGAAGGCTCACCCTTAAAAAGAAAAGAGACAAAAATATATGAGCACATGAAGGCTCAACACTATTAAGGGAACCAGCTTGGGGGAGACGCACCCCCGTTATCTTCGTGATTCAAGTATGTCTTTATTATTATTACTACTACTATTATTATTGGCTTTTATTTTATATCTTAAAGTGTGTTAGATTAAATAAATAAAATAGTGTGTCTAGTTTGTTTTAAGAAGTTGATGACTAAAGAAGAACCCTCTCTCTAATCTTTTGCATGGAAATGATGAATAGTTGCTCTATCTAATTTCTTTCAAGTACCTAGTCTTCAAAGCATGAGTTCTTCTCATTAATAATGATGCCTTAAAATAAAATTAAATGCATGGTTGACAAATACTTAATCTAAGGTCTAGGTATTTGGGATATGACATGTGATGATCCGAGCTACTATTATCTTGTTCTAAACAACACTAAGTCCCGGAGATTTCTAAATATCAATATGACTAATAATTGCATTGAGATAAATTAAGCTTTGTGACCCTGTGAGATGTTATCTTGCCACTGAATTGAGATCACTTACATATTTCATCCATCTTTCGCATAAATGCTTTTAATTATATGTTGCTACCCTCTCAGAAGTTCGTTGGAAGCATGTGGCTATTATAAAAAAGAGAAAGATCCGAGGAAATAAAAGGGACAAGTGTCTGAAACCTCAAAAAGATAGATCCCGAGGAAATAAAAAGGGACAAGTGTCCGGAACCTCGAAGAAAAAAAATGTCAGAAAAAAATGGGCACGTGCCCGATAGTAGAATTAGCCTGATAGCCATATGTCTCTGATGAACAGAAGAGTGTGAATATTTTTTAAAGAGCATCCGACTCCATTTTTCCATACACTGCACTTCTTGATTCAATGGTTGGTTGACTTTCTCTTTGGATCCATTGTTTAATTTGACAACACATGTATTAAAGCTTTTAAAATTAATTAAAACTCCGAGACAAAGGTGAAGTGAAGGAACTAGAGACATAGTGCTTGATTTGATCGTTGAATGTTTCAATTACTCAAGATCTAAGGTAAAAGTAATAAGTCCCATGAAGAATGACATAATATATTTTGGAGAATTTTTGCTTAACAGCAGGTATACTTGTTGGAAGTGAAGATACTGTAGCAACTCCTGATCCATTGTTAAGTTTTGGTTTTGCTAAGGGACTAGCAAAAGGTAAGCTTTGGGAATTGTTGACACTGGTTATCTATCAAAATTAAAGGATAAATAAATATGAAAAGGGCATGAATTCAATCACCAACAAAGGTTTAGGGTTTTCATTGACAATATTCCATGAGTTTTGGTGAATTGTGATTCTGCAGGGACTAAACCAGGAAACCAGCGCTGATTGCTTCCCCTAGAAGGAAACCGACGGGAGATAACGCAACGGCCACGTCAGGAAGTTTCTAGAAGACTCCAGAGGACACCAGAAGACACCAGGAGGTCGGGCACCGCGGGACCCTACCAGGTGGGACCGACCAGTCCCACCATGAGACCGACCGGTCTCCCCCTTGGCCCGCTGGCTTCCGCTTCTGCAGCTTATTCCACTGCCTTTGAGGATCCACCTCAGCCCTACGTGAAGTCGGTTTGATCTAACGACCGCGGTTGATCCCTCAGGCTATATAAACGGCCCCAGGCCCAGGGTAGAACAAGCTCCTCTTCAGAAAAGACTACGCCTCATTCAGAAACCCTAGAAGAGACTTCAAGAGCCAGCTTTCAAGTAGAAGATTAGTTACCCCTCTAGTTTAGGTTTAGAACCTAGTCTTATACTAGAACTAGAACAGAGAGAGAGAGAGAGGAAGAGATCAAGAAGAAGCTCCGGCCTGTCGGATCAACTTCTTCATCTTGTACCTGCGGATTCAAGTTTATCTTCAACTTGCTTCAGCGATTTGTTTTGGTAATCAACGTCTATATTTAAGTTTGAGTCATTGTTCTTATTATTCTTAAGGTTTGTGACTCTCTTTTGAGTACTTTAATTCTAGTCATTCTAGAGTTAGAGTTGTTGGATAGTGTAAGCGTGGTGCTTAGACTTGATAGTGAAGGACCGAGAGTGCAACCAGAAAGCGACCAGAGGGGGGGGGGGTGAATGGGAGCTTCAAATTTCTTTCAGAAACTTGTCGCCACTGTCCCAAGAATCAACCCAAAGAGCAAACCCTAGAGCTTGCAAGTGTCCATGACCCTAGAGATAGGGTGGATGCTTCAAGAAGCACAGCGAGACACAATACAACTCTAGAAACCCAACGCAAAAGCCAAAAATCAAAGCCGACAACGGAAGAACAAACCACGGACGAAACAACACAAAACAGCACTGACCGGACTCTGCCTGCGCCCGATCAGGCACACCACCGGACGCGTCCGGTCAGCACAAAACAGATTTGGGAGCTCTCTGTTTGTGACCCGGACTCACTGTCACCGAGCGTCCGATCACTCAGCGTCCGTCAGGTCAGTTAAGACAAACGAGGAACAGTAGTAAGAGCGAGTTCGATCACTCAGCAGAGGGCGCGTCCAATCAGACTCATAAAATCTTCGCATGACATTCAACCATCAGACGCATGGTGTCAGCGGTCCGGTCAGTTCATGCCAGCGTCCGGTCACCCTAAAAAACTGCTGTTCGTCCACCGATTCCACTCGATCTCACCCCAAACGAATCCTCTAGGGATAAAACTTGGTGAGAGGAGTCACAAGGAGGATAGCGAGCTATCTCTAAGATCATGGCTCGAACCTATCTCCGAATCGATGAATCGAAGAAATTCGGGGGAAGGCAGAAAAACTTGACCTGAAACGAAAATCGACCGATCTACTAGCTCGTGAGGTTATAGGAGAATTCCTTCGGTAGAAAGAAGTGCCTCACGATCTAGAACATCTTTGTTCAAACAGAATCGCAAAAGACGCAACGAACAAAGAGATCGATCAACAGGAAAATCATGGAGAAAAGCAATCCACGAAGAACAAGAACAAAACGCGAATCACAACCATGAATTTGCAAACCGTGTGGCTACCACACGCTACAACAGTGAGATTACGGTCTCACTTCCTCAAAATCTCACGGACACAGAGGTATGGTTCTCTTCTCTGTGGATCTCAGTTCGCTACAAGCAGGGAATGGGAGAGCAGGAAAACCTAGAAGGCAAAGAGCAAAATGACTGAGATCAGATGGGAGGTGGGTGTCTCCCTCTACTTATCCTAATTCTAGTTCCCACTCTACCCCTAACTAATTACAGAGCGAACCAGCTAAACCCTAGGGTTTTCTAGACCAACTCGAAGATAGTTCTGATCCGACGGGTACGCCCGCACAACTAGTAGCGTTGCCTTGACGCAACCTCATCGATTGCCGCCACGTGCCGCCTCCACTCTGCTTGTCCTTTTCCCGGACTCTGCCCCCCGGTTTTGTGGCCGAAACCAGGAAACCAGGCCTTCATGACCAACCCCCGGTTTTGGGGCCCAACCGGGAAACCAGGCCTTCAAGTCCATCCCCCGGTTTTGAGGCCAAAACCGAGAAACCCGACGTCCGTCGCCTGAGTTTGTGGCCCAAACTCAGAAACCCGCAAAACATCTTTGTTCAAACGGAATCGCAAAAGACGCAATGAACAAAGAGATCGATCAACGGGAAAATCGTGGAGAAAAGCAATCCGCGAAGAACAAGAACAAAATGCGAATCACAACCATGAATTTGCAACCGTGTGGCTACCACACGCTACAACAGTGAGATTACGGTCTCACTTCCTCAAAATCTCACGGACACAGAGGTATGGTTCTCTTCTCTGTGGATCTCAGTTAGCTACAGCAGGGAATGGGAGAGCAGGAAAACCTAGAAGGCAAAGAGCAAAATGACTGAGATCGGATGGGAGGTGGGTTCTCCCTCTACTTATCCTAATCCTAGTTCCCACTCTACCCCTAACTAATTATAGAGCGAACCAGCTAAACCCTAGGGTTATTCTGGACCAACTCGTGGTAGGTAGTGATCCGACGGCCACGCCCGCACAACTGGTAGCGTTGCCTCGATGCAACCTCACCGATTGCCGCCACGTGCCGCCTCCACTCTGCTTGTCCTTTTCCCGGACTCCGCCCCCGGTTTGTGGCTGAAACCGGGAAACCAGGCCTTCATGACCAACCCCCGGTTTTGGAGCCCAAACCGGGAAACCAGGCCTTCAAGTCCATCCCCCGGTTTTGAGGCCAAAACTGAGAAACCCGACGTTCGTCGCCTGAGTTTTGTGGCCCAAACTCAGAAACCCGCAAGCGCCCAGGTTTTGAGGCCCAAACCTGGAAACCGTCCTCAGCCCGAGTTTTGTGGCCCAAACTCGGCAAACCCAAAGCACCCAGGTTTTGTGGCCCAAACCTGGAAACCGTCCTCAGCTCGAGTTTTGTGGCCCAAACTCGGCACACCCGAAGCACCCAGGTTTTGTGGCCCAAACCTGGAAACCGTCCTCCCGATGGTTTTTTCTGGCTCTACCACCAAACCGAAGCTGTCGAAGGGATGCACCGCCCGTGCAACCCGTCCACCGCAAGTCTTCGCTCGTCGCTATTGGTAGTTCTTAGCTTCACTAAAGATAGAGCTAGGCAACTATCCCCGGTAACGGCCCAGGAATGCTTGTTGCCACTTGCTAACGTTGTTCCTAGGAGTAGACTATGGAGTCTATCCCCGGCAACGGCGTCAGAAATGCTTGAAGCAAGACCGGTCACTATACCTAAAGGAGTGGAGCTAAAGCAGCTATCTACTAATGCCAGCGGGGTTGTCAATCCCGACACTAGTAGGAGCTAGCAAGAGAGATTGCAATCTACCAGGAGGAGATTCTGTAAGCGCACAGAACTATCGTAGTAGCACTTCGCCTGGAAGTACCAGGTGTCGATTTATTTGATCCCAAGGGAAGGCTAGGGTGGTGTATGAGTTGAGTCAAGGAGGGGATGAGAGTCGAAGAAAGAGAAAAGAGAAAAGGGGAGAAGAGAGGAGATGAAAGGCTAGAAAGAATATATGGGTGGATAGGTAAGGATGAAGTGGATGGCTAAGGTAAGGTGATGGATAGGTAGATAAATGGAATAGAATAACTAAGGGTAGCTAAGATAACTAACTACTAACTAATTATAACTAATCCTAGATAACCACGAAGCAAGATAACTACGAAGCAAGACAGTGACGAAGCAAGGCAGGCAAAAGTCAATAAAGCAACTAAGTTAAGTAAAGTTTTATTCCTATCTAGTCAAGTATCGAGGCGTACTAGCCTTTACCACTTACTTGGGTTGAACGCTAGCACAACGAGCCTTACTGTTAAACTGGGCCAACTACGTGGTGGAATTCAAGGCGCACAGGGCTGTCACCACCTGCTTGCTACCACAGCTATCCGGGGTCCAGCCGTATCTGAAGGTAAGTCTATAACTAAGCACCACGCTTAACTATATTCTAACTATCTCTGCCCTAGCTTTGAATAGAGACACCCTTGCGGACGTCACAGCAAACACTTGACTTAATAAGATAAACACTAAACTAACTAAGCAACCTATTGGCAAAGATCAAACACTAAGCTCACTAGAGATTAACTACTATGGCTAAGTGAATTGAACTGTAGGATAGCTAGGCACTCAAGCAATCAATCAAGTATACCACTCAATACTGATAAGTAGAATAAAGTAATACTTGAAATGATGAACTAGAATATAGTAAGTGCTTGAGTAACAAGAGCAAAACCTGAACTGGAGATGAAGGAAGACTCTTCCCAACTCCAGGACCGATCACTCGCACGCCTCTACTCTTGAGCTAAGCCTTGAGCAGCGCTTCCGCGAGGGCAAGATTGCCTTGCTCTACTAGCTACCTACCTGCCTAAGCTCTCTGAGCTTCTAACCTAACTCTGACTTGCTTCTCTTGCTTTGCTTCTCTTGGTGTGTGGGGTACTTTCCCTGGGATGGTACAAATGAAGTGGTGTCACCTGGGGGGTATTTATAGTCTTGAGGAGTGAGGGGGGTACTTATAGGGGGCAGCCAACCGACCTAGGGTTAGGTCAGGTGGCGGGCACCACCCCCTACTGGCGGCCACTAGTCCCCTGGCCGTTGGATGCACCGGCTTTGATCCTACGGCCTCCAGGTGGTTGTCCAAGGCGGTTTGGAGGTCGGTTGCATGTCCTAGCAACCGCCATTCAGCCTTGATCCACGCCACTCCTCCCTGAGCCGTCGATGCCACTAACCTAGTGACCAAGGGCCAAGATTTGGCCTTGGGGAGGTCACACGAATCGATGACGTGGCAGGGAGTGGAACTTGGGCCAACCCAAGTGGCGGGCGCCACCTAGGGTGGCGGGCGCCACCCCCCCTTAGGCCCATTTGGGCCCTGCTGAGTGGGCTTGGCCTCTGGTGGGTCCATATGTCCAAATTTGGTTCAAATCCTGCATTCAAATAAAATTCTATGGACATGTGGAATTTGGTTAGTTTGAAACCTATTTGACTACATTTCATGCCTTTTTGGTGGACTTTAGGGTCAAATGTTGATGGTAAAACAGGTGTTTAAGGACCATCAACAAGCTCCCCCAAGCTAACCTGTTGCTCGCCCTCGAGCAACAATGCGGTTTAAGCATTGAGCATGAAATAGATAGCAACTTAAGATGTATGAAAGTGCATATTGTATAGTGAGAAATAACTTAGCATATATCATTAATCATAGCAATGTGGGGCTTATAGCTTTTCACTTCAAACATGCAAGAGTAAAATAAAGTAGTAGATAGGAAACTTTTATCTTGCTTAGGTTTGACTAGGATTCTGTCTGGAGGTTTTTCAAAGTTTTCAAAAGATAACAACTTGCTTGAGTCCTCCAAGATTCACTCAATCACTCAATGGTGTTTAAATCCTCACTTAGGCCAAAATGTAGCCTCTCCTATTTCTAAAGAATGATATGTGGAATTATAGGTAGGCTAAGAATCATGAGCAAATTGCCTGATGTTTATTGCTAAGCTGGACACTCAGATCATAAGGAGCAGCAAATCATAAAAATTGATCAAGATGTGCATGTGTGGTTATGTGGAAGTGTATAGAGAGATATTTCATAATCCTTCCTAGTTAATTTCTGGGGTATAGAGCTAATGATAATTCTCTCTCTCTCTTTTTTTTGATACATAGTGAGTAGACAAAAGATGTGTCCTCACATTTTCTTAGGACATAGTCTCTTTTGAGCTACTTTGCTCATTTTTTTTCACAGGACATAGTCCTTTCTTGAGCTACTTTGTTCATTTTTCTCTCTCTCTTTTAGCTCTAGATTTCCCCAGGTTATCTATAGGAAAGGATTTTTGAAATGAGTAGGGAAAGGGAGAGAAATGCTTATTCCCAGTGTAGGAATAGCATAAGGCTAGCAATGGGATGTTTGGCAGGGTATTGCATATCTCCAGTGTAGAGAATAAGCAATTTATTTGGTGGTTGCAAACTTCCAAAGTGGAGAGTAGGCAATTTATGGTGGGTGTGTGTGAATCTTGAGTCAAAAGATATGATAAGCTTCTCTACTAAGATCTATGAGTCTAACAAAGCTCAACACAAACAAAGCTCTTTGTGGTTTTGACTAATGACTAACAAATATTTGCTGGTGGTGGGATGGGATAAAATCTAGGAGGAACTTTTTAGCAAGGTTTTCATAATTTTTAAAAGAAATCCTCCAGATTAGGTCCTAATTTCACTTTAGCAATTTAAAAGAATACTACTCCATTTCTTACTAGCTTTACTCACTAAGCATGATTTCAGTTAAAGCATGTGCAACCCACAAAAGCGACAACTTAGATAAGACCAGTTATTCAAACCATAACAATAGCATTTGCATGACATATTTCAAATCTTATTCAGGTTTCAACTTATTAAGCAGATTTTATCAATTTTATTCATATAGTGGTTATTTAGGCAAGCATGTGACATTCAAAAGATATAGAATTTAAGAACTGAATGTAAAGTGTAGGCTTGAGACAAACCTTATTGGAGCGGGAGTCTTCCCCAAGCTGGCTTCTTGCTTGGTGAAAGATCTTCTTCTTCTCAGTCGGAGCTCTTGTTCTCATTTTATTAAGAAGGGAAACTATCTAATGTTGTGAAAAGGGAAACTATCCTATTATGATATTTTATTATTCTAACTAAGTTAACATATACCTATGCATAAAACTAATGATAACTGATTTTTTTTTAGTTTCATGCATGACATATGTTATTTATTAGAAAAAGGGAAAATTGAAGGGGAAAATTAAAAATAAAACCATACCTTAGGTCCATGGAATTTCATCCTTATCGGGTGGATCTTCTTCTTTGGGCACTTCTTCTCTTAGTACTTGTCGACATTGGTTATGTATTAAAATAAAGGATAAATAAATATGAAAAGGGCATGAATTCAGTCACCACAAAGGTTTAGGGTTTTAATTGACAATATACCACGAGTTTTAGTGAATTGTGATTCTGTAGGGACTAAACCAGGAAACCAACACTGATTGCTTCCCCTAGAAGAAACCGACGCGAGATAATGCAACCGGCACGTCAGGAATATTCTAGAAGACTCCAGAGGACACAAGAAGACACCAGGAGGTCGACCACCACAAGAGGATGACAGGTGGGACCGACCGGTCTGAAGGACCGGATTAGCGACCAGAGGGGGGTGAATGGGAGCCTCAAATTCAACTCGTGAATTGTATAGCCCTTGTCCCAGAAAATCACCCCAAAAGCGAAGACTCGAAACGACTGGAGAGTTCACGACCTACGAGTAGGTGGATACCCTAGGATATGTCCTAGTGGTACAACGGAACCTCCGGAGAAACCCCAAAACCAACTGCCAAAGCTACAGAGCAAAACAACACAAACTGCAGATTCGTGGACTGTCCACGGTCAGAGTCCCGGACTGTCCGCCGTTAAGTCCCGGACTGTCCGCGACAAGGCGCCGGACTGTCCGCCGGCAAAAACGCAGAACCGAACTTTCTGCAAGTCTGCTGGACAGGTCCCGGACTGTCCGCGGGTTTGGACTGCGGATTGTCCGCCGTTCACTTGACAGTGAACAGTTAGGGGACTGCGCCTTACTGACCTGGCCACCCCGATCCCCGGACTGTCCGCTGCTGGTGGCGCGGACTGTCCGCGGATGAACAGAGAGCAGAAAACTTGCTCGGGTCAAAAGGGAAATCACTCGAAAGCTCACCAAATCAAAGAGGCTTCGATCAAACTTCTCCCTGGTGTTCCTCAACGTATTGGGGTGCTAATCCTAAGAAATCATCGCACCAATCCAAGTCAATCGAGAGGAATCCGAGAAACACCGGAAAGGGGAAAAGAGGAAGAACGAACACGAAATCAACCCGATCTATGGATTCATGAGGTTAGAAGAGAATCCCTTCGGTAGAAAGAAGGGGCTCACACGACCAAGAACAAATTGAATCAAGTGGAATCGAAAATCATCTCGCGGAGAGGAAGAACGAAGCAAATCTCCGGGAGATGAAAAACCAAAACGTGAAGAACACAGAACACGATTCGATTTCAGCCGAAATTCCTCCACACGAGGAGACAAACAACGAGAATACGGTCTCGTTTCCTCAAAAGATCCAAATACACAGAGGTATGATTCCTGTCTCTGCGGATCGCTTGCAGGGAGGTATGATTAGAACCTAAGCGAGGGCTAGAGAGAGAGAGAGCTCAGGAATAATGACTGCAAGGATCGAGAGAGAGGAGGGGTGCCTCTCTTATTTATAGCCTAAAACAATAATCCCCTCTACCCTTAGATACATGAGCGAAACGGCCAACCCTAGGGGTATCACGATCCAACTCTGCTGATGGTTGATCTGACGGCCACGCGCCTTCCTCATCCTTAGCTTCACCTCGACGCAAGCCTCAGGATGCCGCCACGTGCAGCCCAGTTGACCGCCGCGCCTACCTCATGGATAGCCTCGCCTCCGCGCCAGCCTCTCCACGCGCCGCCACGCGTCGACCGTCCTTTTTGCGGACCTCCCCCCGGTTTTGAGGCCGAAACCGGGAAACCTGGGCCTTCCCCCGGTTTTGAGGCTGAAACCGGGATAACCTGTCCTCAGGCTGAGTTTTCTGGCCCAAACTCAGAAACCAGCGCGCCCAGGTTTTGAGGCCCAAACTTGGAAACCGTCCTCGCCGTTTTTTGAGGCCCAAACTCGGAAGCCGGCCACCCCGAGTTTTGAGGCCCAAACTCAGAAACCGTCGAGGGTAGCTTTTCGAGGCTCAGCTACCGAACCCGTGTCGTAGACGGGATGTGGTTCGCACACCCCGAGTTCCAACACCGATGTCGGAGTATGTCCAGCCTCCACGCTGGGCAACCTCCCGACTCGGCCGATGCACCGCACATCCCCATGTACTCTTGCTTGTCATGCCACGTGCCAGCTACCACAGCTGATCCTCGGGTCTCCTGGTCCGTCGGTCCAAGCTCCACGTCCGCCCTTCACCGCTCCGGTCCGTCGGCACGAGACGTCCCTACTTGACCTTCACCTCACCTTCGACCACTGCCATGCCAGCTACCACAGCTGGTCCTCAGGTCTCCCGGTCCTTCAGTCCAAGCCTCACGTCCGCCCTTCACCGCTCCCGGTCCGTCGGCACGACACGTCTCTACTTGACCTTCACCTCACCTTCGACCACTGTCTTTGAGATCCCACCTGCACATCAACACAGCCAAGAGACATGTTGCCCGTTGATCGATCACTCATCACTCAGGAAGGGAACCACAAGGGCACATATCAACCTTGTGTTCTCAATCTCCCCTTTGATGAGTGCATCGTCAACTCATATATCCGAAACCAGAATAGAAGAAAGCAGAATTAGATAGAAGGAGAGAAAACTCACTCGAAATGTCCAAAAGCCAGAGAAAAGGCCAAGAAGAACAATTCAAATAAGCGAAGCTTGGTCCCCAAAGACATGGGCAACGGTTCGACACAACCAAGCAAAAGATCGGAGCAACAACTCATGAGAAGCAAAACTCGATCAAAATAGAGCACAAGACTTGGTTCCCAAAGACATGGGCAACGGCTCGACGCAACCAAGTCAGAAGCAGGCTAGTCCTCAAGAAGAGGCAGAAGGGGCTCAACACCACTAGCAGTAAGCTCAAAACCAATCAAGAACCACAAGACAAGATGACAGCTAGTCCCTCAAGACAGAGGCACAGCGGCTCGACGCAACTAGCTGAAAAGATCGATATCAACCAAAACCAACTTAGAGCAGAGCAGACAAAACCTCCCTTACTCAAGAACTCCCCCTCAACAAGTGAAGCACAATTGCAAATTGTCACCAAACAAGACATTTTCTCCCAATTCTCCCCTTGGGGGCAATTTGCAATCAAAAAGAGAAGAAAAAGGCTCAAGTAAGTCAAACGGAGCTAGGTCATGCCTATCGGAGTCAAGCACATGCACATGAGTCAAAAATGCATGTTAGCAGCTTCAGGTATATACTCGAAAGAGTGAAAAAATGCTCTAATGAGTGTTGATCCGACTACATAGCAACATACACAAGTGCTAGCAAAGGCTCAAACTGATCACCGATCACCGAAAACAATATGAATGATAAGCCGTGAGCAGTTTTAAGCCATTTGAGAAAGGAGTTTCACCATCAAATTAGCACTGAGCATGAATAGACAGGAAGTCAAACAAGTGCTAAACATGTACAAGGTGAACTACCCCTAGCACAGTTCAATCATCATGCTATAGAATGAAACATAAACTTGTGTTTTAGATTTTATCGGAGATTTTTGCAGCGGTTTTTACACAAGTTCAATTCAACATGTGATTGCGAGAGGTTGAAAGCTTGTCATTGCCTAACTTTTCAACCGTGCTAAGCCTATGCATATGCAATCAAGAGCTTAAAGCATCGATTTCGGTCTTACACTACACGGCTCAAGTTTAACTCAAGTGCTATGAGAAACAGTCTCGATACCGTGATGTGCTGACAAAGCAATCCCATCTCGATCTTACCAATTCACTAAAACTTGGTTCATTTTAAGCAGATTATGAACAGTCCAAGCAAGTGAATGACTCAGAACTAGAGACATAGCAACCAAGCATATATGAAATAGCTCAAGTGACTTTAACACATCCTACACATGCTAGTTGCCAAACTCAATGGTGAACATGTATCAAGTTTTTAAGTTCATTAACATGTTCAGCGTTCTGAAAGAATAGCTTAGCTCACAAATTGTAGCAGTGATCAAAGAGAGCCTAAGCTACAAGCATCATCATATATCATCGAAGCATACACTAATCAAGAGCATAAATTCGTTCTAAGGAATATAGACATGAAGCTTGAAGTAAAATAGGTATGCATGATGAAGTCAGAATCGGAGCCAAAGAAAAAAGAGAAAGACTCAAGACAGTTGAGAGATCCAAAGGCTTGGTGAAAATATCCGCAACCTGGTTATGGGTGTCTACATGCCTAAGATCAATGTCGCCTTTCTCATAGTGATCACGAAGAAAGTGAAAGCGAACATCGATGTGCTTGGTCTTGGAGTGAAGAACAGGGTTCTTTGCTACACTAATGGCAAAAGTGCTGTCGCAAAGCAAAGGGACCCGACTGAAATCTAGACCAAAATCACGCAATGTAGCAACCATCCATAAAAGCTGCGAAGCACAAGAAGCAGCGGCAACATACTCGGCTTCAGTAGTAGACTGGGCTACGTTCGACTGCTTGCGAGAAGACCACGAAACCAAAGAAGAGCCAAGAAACTGACAAGTCCCAGAAGTAGACTTGCGCTCAAGCCGACAGCCGGCAAAATCCGCATCGGAATAACCACAGAGCGAAAGAGTCGAAGAAGAGAATACCAAAGTCCGAACTCAGGAGTGTATCGGAGGTACCTCATGATGCGCTTGACCGCTTGCTTGTGGGAAGTCCGAGGGGACGCCTGAAAACGAGCGCACAGACACACAGAAAACTGTATATCTGGCCTCGTTGCCGTCAGGTACAGAAGCGAGTCCATCATGCTTCTGTACTCCTTCTGGTCAACCGGCTCTCCGTCCTGGTCCGCGTCCATCGCCGCAGTCGTCGGCATGGGCGTCGTAAGAGGCTTGGCCTCGCCCATGTCGAATTTCTTCAGGATATCCTTCGTGTATTTTCCTTGATGCACAAAGTCCCATCTCGGGTTTGCTTAATTTGCAACCCGAGGAAGAAAGTCAACTCGCCCATCATACTCATCTCGAACTCCCTGCTCATAGTATCTATCTGCAAACTTGGCAACAAGCGCATGAGAAGAGCCACCAAAGATGATGTCATCCACGTAAATCTGGACTAACAGGGTATCATTGCCTTGCTTGAGGAGAAACAAAGTTCTATCGACCCTCCCATTTTAAACCCTTGGAGAGTAAAAAGGTTTTCAAACGATCGTACCACGCTCTCGGGCTTGTTTCAAACCATACAAAGCTTTTGAAAGTTTATAAACATGGTTTGGAAACTTGGGATCCTCAAAGCCAGGGGTTGCCTAACATAAACCTCTTCCTCTATATACCCATTCAAGAAGGCACTCTTGACATCCATCTGGTAAAGCTTAAAACCCTTCGAAGCAGCAAAGGCTAGAAGGATTCTAATGGCTTCTAAACGGGCTACAGGGGCAAAGGTTTCCTCATAGTCTATACCCTCTTTTTGGCAAAAACCCTGGGCTACTAGTCTAGCCTTGTTCCTCACTACCATCCCATCCTCACCCTCTTTGTTTTTGAAAACCCACTTGGTACCTATAGGGTGGCATTGTGGTGGAGGTGGAACTAAGGTCCAAACTTGGTTTCGCTCAAAGTTTTCTAACTCCTCATGCATGGCATTGACCCAGTTAGAATCAGAAGTGCGTGTCCAACATCTTTGGGCTCAAAAGAAGCACGAATGCAGAATGAGCAAAGTGAGAGATTTCATACGCTCGCGACCGCGTGACTCGCTGGTCGATGCCGCCGATCATCTGTCGCGGGGGTGAACTTGCTGAACGCTTCGGGGCGCTTGCCTCGCCGAAGTCGCCTCCCCCTCGCCAGATGCTGTCGCTCCCTCAGGTGCAGCGGGTGCTCGCTGGAGAGGTGGCTCAAGAGGACCCCAAGAAGAAGATGTCGTGGGATCGGTCCTCGAGCTGAAGTAGACGTCGCAGGGTCGACGGGGGCAGCCAGTGGAGTTGGCTCGGGATCACCCCAATCGGCATTCTCCTGCTCCCTCCACAAAGATGGTCTCTCCCATCTCCTGTTCTCCTGCAACATCAAAAGCAGAAGAAACACAAGGCATAGTTTCGTCGAATGTGACCTCGCAGGTCTCCACTATCCGGTTAGTTTCAAGGTTAAGAACTCGATAAGCACGTGAATAAGAAGCATAACCAAGAAACACCCCATCAGCAGAGCGAGATTCAAATTATCCAAATTGCCTTGCTTCAGGATAAAGCACTTACACCCAAACACCCAAAATGAGACACCTTGGGTACCCGTCCAAAACGCAACTCATAAGAAGTCTTTTTCATCAAAGCACGAAGAAAGATGCGATTTGAAACATGGCAAGCGGTGTTGATCGCCTCGGCCCAAAAACGCCTAGGAGTCCTATGCTCATCGAGCATCGTCCTGGCCATCTCAACAAGGGTCCGGTTCTTGCGCTCAACAACACCGTTCTGCTGAGGGACATAAGGAGAAGAAACTGATGCTCGATTCCATTAGAAGAACAGAAGGAAGCAAACTGAGAGTTATCAAACTCAGTACCATTATCGCTACGAATAGCTCTAATGGTATCAGGGGAAACTCAGTTTTCAACCTCAAATCAAGTCACGAGCAAAAGAAAAAGCTTCATCCTTCCCTCCATGAAAATACCCAAGAGTACCTCGAAAAATCGTCAACGATCACTAGAACGTACCACTTCCCACCCGCTGAGCAACCCGAGCTGGACCAACTGTGTCCATGTGAAAAGCTCGCCGGTCGCTTTGTCATCACCTGATTAACAGGTGGGTGAGAAGCAGCAACCATCTTCCCGTGACGACAGGGATGGCAAACGAGGTCCTTCTGAAACTTAAGCTTGGGCAATCCTTGGATTAGGCCAAGTGAGCTAAGCCTTGCAAGCAAGTCAAAACTCAAGTGACCGAGCCTCCTATGCCACTTCCACAAATCAGAAGAAGGACCAGCCATCAAACACCTAGCAGAGCCGAAAGACTGAGAAAAGTCGGCTCTGAAAACACGGCCAAAAGGACGATCCGACAAACAAGATCTCCCCGAGGGTCTAAAACGCGACTCAAACCCTTCTTAAAGCGCACTTCACAATCATCCTCAAGAAGTTGCGAAACAGAAAGCAAGTTGAATGCAAATTAGAAACCAAGGCAACATTCTTCAGGACAAAGTTCTCATTGAGCCGAATAGCTCCCTGAGAAACAACCTTACCTCTACTATTATCCCCCCGAAAGTGATGTACTCCTTGTGCATCACGGGGCTAAGGCTGGAGAACCATTCCTTCTTTCCGGTCATGTGGCGCGAAGAACACCCGGAATCCATGAGCCACATGTTTCTCCAACCGAAGTTCCTGCATCAATAGAAAGGCAGGAAGTGAGCATATGGCACAACACTGGGGTTAGTATACTAAGAAGGATACCAGTGCTTGTGTCATAGGCCCAGAAAAAAGTGTTAGCAGCAACACCAACTGTCCTCGTCCCATGGGGGATAGCGATCACCACCACCTGAAGGGTGGTCCGCTATGGAACGGAACCTCCAAACTGACCTACCTGTCCCATCTGAGCAAAGCGATCACCACCATACTGAAACGGTGGTCCGTTATGGGTCTGAGCAGCAAAACCTCTTACACTCGGCTCACGATCGTATAGAGGACGACCGGAACCGCGACGGGCACGACCACCACCCTGTGGTCTAGCTGCCTGGGGCCTAGCAACCTGAGGGGGTGCTCCTCCAGGTCTAGCGCCTTGCCTCTGAACTTCCCGACATTGCACACCATGGAAAGGGTGGTGCCTGGCCTGGTTGTTCACCTCCAACTCCTTCCTAGCGTCTCTCCTCCTCCGAAAGCAAAACTCAGCTAGGTGACCCTCACGGTGACAATACTCGCACTCGAACCTCACCACTCTCTTGGGTTGTTGGTTCCTATTGTTGCGAGGGTTGTTCACTCTGGCTGGCTGCTTGCCTCTCGGAAGGGGATCACTAGAGACGTCAGGAAGGGTGTCAAGTGTGTTCCTAAGATGGTTAGGTTTTGGAACCCACACTTGCTTGCGAGGTGGAGCCTTGGGAGGTTCATCAAGGATGCCATCCTTGGTGATAGGCTTGGGAGGCTCAGGTGGGGTGATCTTGGTAAGCTTCGGGATAGCGGATGGTTTCTCACTCGGGTTAACTCCGCTAAACTCACCGATCTTACCAAAGGTACTAGCGCCCTTCCCACCTGAAGTAAAGCCTACTCCCGAGCAATCAGTTCCCCTCTTGAACTGACTGATCATCATGCCAACTGCGGCTCACTGCATGACACCCAACTCAGGATGGACCGAAGGTATGTGTTTTCCTCCTCGGTTTGCATCCTGTCATGCCGACAGTTGGCAATCTCAAGCTCCATCCCCTGCATCGCTCACATGGAGCGGACAAGGTGCTAACTGAGCTGGCCATCAAGGCTTCAGCAAGCTTGGCATTAACTCCTGCCAACTCAGTTCGCAAGCTAGGACAAAGCTTGCACGCACCCAACAAAGAAGACCTAGCCTTCACTTCCTCCAGCTCTTCCTTCAGGGAGGGACACTCTTTGCAATCACCCCCAAGTCTAGCCTACTCTTCAGCTCATCATACACCTCAATCAAAGAGGCATACTTGGTTTGCAGGGTGGCAAAGTTTGTCATATGCATCGTGCTTCATCACACTCCTCCACATCGGCCACCTTCACCTCGGATCTAGCGAGCTCAAGCTCCTTACGCGCCCTTTCATCTTAGCCTTAAACTCACCACGCTCTTGGAAAACTCCATAAGCCTCTTCTCTCCAGACTAGGACTAAATCCGCAAACCTATCCGCTCCTCCATGAGACGATCGACTTCAGAAGAGTTTGATACCTCAGAAGCGCTGTCGTCGTCGTCGTGGCGTCATCGTCGTCCTCTGCCTGGTGCTTGCTGTCCTCTTCATCCAAGGCCATGGTGCAAAAGCCCTTGGAGGATTTGCCGAGGAAGCAGAGTCCGTTGAAGCGATCCTCCATCTTGTGCTCGGACTCATTGTCGCTGGAGTCGCCGTCGGAGGTCTTCTCGCCATCACCGATAGTGGCGAGGAAGGCACGCTTGCCGGCGTCGAAAGCCTTCTCCATGTCCTCCTGGCGGTAGAAGCCATCCTTCTTCTTCTTCCCGGCCTTGTTCTCAGGCTTGCCCTTGCGCCTGAAGTTGCGGTTCTTGTCGGTGAAGTTCTTGATGTTCTTGGTGCAGTTCGCCATGAAGTGGTCTAGATCACCACACTTGTAGCAGCCCTCGCGTGCACCACCACGCCGGCGATTCAGACGGTTGTTGTGAAACCGCGAGAACCGGGTGATGGCGAGGGCGAGCTCGTCGTCTCCGAGCGCCTCCAACTGCTCCTCCGTGACTGTATGCAAAGAAGATAAAGCAACAAGAGGAGGTGAAGCGTCAGCAGAGAAAGGTCGATCCACCTGTGCCTGAGACCAAAGCCATGGTGTGTGAAGATGGGTTCTTCAGCTTGGCCTGAGTCAGGTGATCGATCTCGGTGGACTTGAGCTTGCTGAACAGCTCGTCCACGGTGAGGGTGTCGTAAGCAAGAGACTCAATGATGGTCGACACCTTCACCTCCCATACCCTCCGATCCAGGGCGTATAGCAACTTGAGAGCCCTCTCATGATCGTCATAGGGTAGGTTGCCCGATTGGCACGCATCTTGTTCACGATCGTCTGGAAACGAGCAAACATAGCGTCAATCGTCTCTCCCTCCAACTGAACAAAGTTCTCGTACTCTCGCTTGTAGGTCTCAAAGAGTCTGGTCTTGACCTGAGCGGTCCCCTCGTGATAGCTTTGAAGCTTCACCCAGATCTCTCGTGCCGTCTCAAGCTCTGAGATACGTTCGAACTCAGGAAGGGAGAGGCTGGCCAGAAAGCATTACGAGCCTTGGAGTTGGCCTCGTGTTGGTCAATCTGGACCTGACCCACACGAGCCGCAAGGACTACGTACTCAGCGTTCTCACATATCTCCCAGATAGAAGATCCGATGCTGTTGAGATAAGCACGCATCCGAATCTTCCAATAGGGTAGTTCATCCCATCGAACCAAGGAGCCTTGCTATTCCCTCGTTCCATGTCGCCCTTAGGATCCGAAACCGATTAAGGTAGGAGAGATCCTTAACCGGCTCCAATACCAATTGAAGGACCGGATTAGCGACCAGGGGGGGGGGGGGTGAATGGGAGCTTCAATTCAACTCGTGAATTGTATAGCCCTTGTCCAGAAAATCACCCTAAAAGCGAAGACTCGAAACGACCGGAGAGTTCACGACCTACGAGTAGGTGGATACCCTAGGAGATGTCCTAGTGGTACAGCGGAACCTCCAGAGAAACCCCAAAACCAACTGCCAAAGCTATGGAGCAAAACAGCACAAACTACAGATTCGTGGACTGTCCGCGGTCAGAGTCCCGGACTGTCCGCCGTTAAGTCCCGGACTGTCCGCGACAAGGCGCCGGACTGTCCGCCGGCAAAAACGCAGAAACTGAACTGTTCTGCAAGTCTGATGGACAGGTCCCGGACTGTCCGCGGGTTTGTACCACGGACTGTCCGCCGTTCACTTCACAGTGAACAGTCAGGGGACTGCGCCTGACTGACCTGGCCAACCCCGATCCCCGGACTATCCGCCGCTGGTGGCGCGGACTGTCCATGGATGAACAGAGAGCAGAAAAACTGCTCGGGTCAAAAGGGAAATCAATCGAAACTTCACCAAATCAAAAGAGGTTTCGATCAAACTTCTCCCTGGTGTTCCTCAACGTATTGGGGTGCTAATCCTAAGAAATCATCGCACCAATCCAAGTCAATCGAGAGTAATCCGAGAAACACCGGAAAAGGGAAAAGAGGAATAACGAACACAAAATCAACCCGATCTATGGATTCGTGAGGTTAGAAGAGAATCCCTTCGGTAGAAAGAAGGGGCTCACGACCAAGAACAAATTGATTCAAGTGGAATCGAAAATCATCTCGCAGAGAGGAAGAACGAAGCAAATCTCCGGGAGATGAAAAACCAAAACGTGAAGAAACATGGAACACGATTCGATTTCAGCCAAAATTCCTCCACACGAGGAGACAACGAGAATACGGTCTCGTTTCCTCAAAAGATCCAAATACACAGAGGTATGATTCCTGTCTCTGCGGATCGCTTGCAGCGAGGTATGATTAGAACCTAAGTGAGGGCTAGAGAGAGAGAGCTCAGGAACAAATGACTGCAAGGATAGAGGGAGAGGAGGGGTGCCTCTCTTATTTATAGCCTAAAACAATAATCCCTTACTACCCCTAGACACATGAGCGAAACGGCCAACCCAAGGGGTATCCCGATCCAACTCTGCTGATGTTGATCTGATGGCCACGCGCCTTCTTCATCCTTAGCTTTGCCTCGACGCAAGCCTCAGGATGCCGCCACGTGCCGCCCAGTCGACCGCCACGCCTACCTCATGGATAGCCTCACCTCCGCGCCAGCCTCTCCACGCCGCCACGCGTCGACCGTCCTTTTTGCGGACCTCCCCCCCGGTTTTGAGGCCGAAACCGGGAAACCTGGGCCTTCCCCCGTTTTTGAGGCCAAACCGGGAAACCTGTCCTCACGCTGAGTTTTGTGGCCCAAACTCAGAAACCAGCGCGCCCAGGTTTTGAGGCCCAAACCTGGAAACCGTCCTCGCCGAGTTTTGAGGCCCAAACTCGGAAACCGGCCACCCCGAGTTTTGAGGCCCAAACTCGGAAACCGTCGAGGGTAGCTTTTCGAGGCTCAGCTACCGAACCCGTGCCGTAGACGGGATGTGGTTCGCACACCCCGAGTTCCAGCACCGATGCCGGAGCATGTCCAGCCTCCACGCCGGGCAACCTCCCGACTCGCCGATGCACTGCACATCCCTGTACTCTTGCTTGTTAACCCACGTGCCAGCTACCACAGCTGATCCTCAGGTCTCCTGGTCCGTCGGTCCAAGCTCCATGTCCGCCCTTCACCGCTCCCGGTCCGTCGGCACGACACGTCCCTACTTGACCTTCACCTCACCTTCAACCACTGCCCGAGCTACGCACCTGCACATCAACACAGCCAAGAGACATGTTGCCCGTTGATCGATCACTCATCACTCAGGAAGGGAACCACAAGGGCACATATCAACCTTGTGTTCTCAGAACATCATGGCCCTAGCCATAGAAATGGGAGCCAAAGACAATCGCACCCCTGAGGAAGAGCAACGATTGGTCATGCTTCAGACTACCGCGCTACAACTTCGGGGACGGAATCTTGAGTCTCTAGCTGATGAGCAAGCTTCATCCCACCCGAGCCAGAGGCGGCCTATCCAAGAGCGACTCGGTCAAGTCCCAGCAAGGAGTCGTCTAGGCCACCGAGTACCTGATCAAGCCGAGGGAGGAGCTGAATCTTCATATAGAGGAATAACAGCCATAGCATCGGACACAGTCGATCGCTTCCCCTGCTTCTCCCAAAGGCTTCGAGCAGTCTCGTTCCCGCGAAAATTCAAACCCGGGAACTATTCAAAGTACGACGGGAAGATAGAACCTAAGCGATGGCTCAGGCTGTATGCTCAAGCAGTTGAGCTGGCCGGTGGAAGCGACGACATCAAAGCACTCTATCTCCCAATGGCTTTGGAAACGATGTCGCTTGCTTGGTTCGACAGGCTCAAACCCGAGTCCATCGACTCCTGGGAAAACTCCATCGTATCTTCATCGAAAACTTTGCGGGTGTCCCAGAGAGATCAGATCCTGGACTAAACTCAGAACCTGTAAGTAGCAGAAGAACGAATCAATGCGAGAATACTATAGGCGCTTCTCAGAGATCCGCTCTACAGTATCCGACATCACAGACAGAGAAGTAATTGACCTATTTGGCAATGGCATTTGCGAAAGGTACAATTACAAAGATTTCATCAAGCAGGACCCGACCACCGCTGACGAGTTCCATCGGGCCGTAAACTCCATGATGGCGATAGAAGAACGTACACAGGAGCGTTTCCCCGATAGAAACACGACGGGTGATCGAGGGAACAACCAGAGAGGAAACCAGGCACCACAACAAAACACCCGGAAAAGGGCGGGAGACAATACTGTTGCTGCCATGGAGCCTCAGAAGAAGGGGAACAAGCCATTCACCTTTGACGACTTACTCGACGGACCGTGCCCTTTTCATCCGAAAGCCGGACATCAGGCAAGGCACTGTCGACAACTCAAGGAGCGAGGCTTGAACTCCGACTTCAACAAAAACAAGAAGACAAAGGCAAGAAGAGCTGAGGACCCTCCGCAAGACACCGGTGGTTTCCAACACCCCAAAGGGACTATCAATGTCATTTTTGGGGGAGTAACTACCAGTGACAGCAAGAGGCTTCAGAAACTTTCACTACGAGAGATCATGTCTATGGAACCATCAACTCCGAGATACCTTGACTGGTCTGAGCACCCGATCAGCTTCTCCCGAGCGGACCAATGGACCAGCGTCTCCAATGCAGGGCACTACCCGCTAGTCCTGGATCCCACGGTCGCCGGATTTACCTTGAGCAGGGTACTCATCGACGGAGGAGCAGGACTCAACGTCATCTTTGCAAGCACCCTACGCAAGATGAATCTGGATCTCGCAACACAGCTCACACCATCAAGTGCCCCCTTCTACGGCATAGTACCCGGAAAGGCGGCTATACCACTCGGAAGAATCATATTACCCGTAACTTTTGGAACTCAAAGATCAATTACCGGACTGAGTACATCAGTTTCGAGGTAGCCGACTTCGAGTCATCATACCATGCCATATTTGGGCGACCAGCTATCGCCAAGTTCATGGCAGTACCTCACTACCCGTACCTTCTCCTGAAGATGCGGGTCCTAAAGGAATCCTAACTTTCAAAGGTGACTTGAAGCGATCATTGATTGTGACACAGAGGTTGTCCAAATCGCTGAAAAAGCTCAACTCACCCGGGAGTTACAAGAACTCGCTCAGATGGTGCATAATACCAAGCCCTGGATTCAGAAATCCCAACCAATAAGGCGGGTACTATCCAACCATCACAGCAGTCTTACAAAAAAGCATCGACCTAGAAACGGTGACCCTTCCAAGACGGCAGTCATCAGCGGTCATCTTCTGAAGGAATAGCAATTCGCGCTCAGCAAGTTCTTAGGGCAAACAAAGATATATTTGCCTGGAAACCGGCTGATATGCCGAGAGTCCCAAGGAACTTGGCTGAGCACAAACTGGAACTAAAAGAAGGGTCCAGACCTATCAAGCAAAGACTACGACGATTTCACCAGAGAAAAAGAGGGCAATCAAGAAGGAAATAGCCAAACTACTCGCACTGGATTCATCAGAGAAATCCTCCACCCCGAGTGGTTAGCTAACCCAGTGCTAGTGAAGAAGAAGAACTCTGCCGAGTGGCGCATGTGTGTCGGACTACACTGACCTCAACAAACACTGTCCAAGGATCCTTTCGGATTACCAAGGATAGATCAAATAGTTGACGCTACCGCCGACTCCGCTCTATTATCCTTTTTGGATTGCTACTCCGGGTACCATCAGATTGCACTCAAGGAAGAAGACCAACCCAAGACATCGTTTATAACTCCTTTTGGTGCCTACTGTTATAAAACCATGTCCTTTGGGTTAAAGAATGCAGGAGCCACTTATCAACGAGCCATCCAAGATTGTTTGGGTGACCAGATTGGCCGTAATGCAGAAGCTTATGTCGATGATGTGGTCATAAAGACAAAGGATCTGACTACTCTGATATCAGACCTGGAGGAAACTTTCAACCGACTACGCACATACCAATGGAGACTCAATCCCACAAAATGCGTCTTCGGAGTACCTTCGGCCAATTACTCGGATTCCTTGTTAGTCATCGGGGCATCGAGGCTAGCCAAAAAAAATTACAGCTATCATCAACATGAAACCACCTACCTCAGTTAGGGATGTTCAGAAGCTCACCAGGTGCATGGCGGCATTAAATCGATTTATCTCACGGCTAGGAGAAAAGGGATTACCTTTCTTCAAATTACTCAAGGCCGGTGATAAATTTCAGTGGACGGAAGAAGCGGACATGGCCTTTGAACAACTCAAAGGATACCTAACCAATTCACCCATACTGACACCACCAGAACCCAGGGAGCCGATGATGCTTTACATCGCAGCTACCACACATGTCGTAAGCACAGCAATCGTGGTTGAGCAAAAGATGACAAGCACATCTATAGCACCCAACGACCAGTTTACTATATCAGCGAGGTACTCTCCGACTCGAAGGTCAGGTACCCGCAAGTACAGAAACTGCTCTATGCATTACTCATATCCTCAAGAAAGTTACGGCACTACTTCGAAGCTCATGAGATCACGGTAGTCACGGATTTTCCTCTGGGAGAAATCCTCCATAATCGCGACACCACTGGGAGAATTTCTAAGTGGGCAGTCGAATTGGGGGCACTCAACATCAAGTTCACTCCGAGGAAAGCAATCAAATCACAGGCTCTAGCGGATTTCATCACCGAGTGGACAGAAATACAGCAGATCCAAGACAATGCTATTCCTGATCACTGGAAAATGTACTTCGATGGGTCCCTAAACTCGGAGGAGCAGGAGCCGGAGTACTTCTAGTATCACCCGCCGGAGAGCAGCTCAAATACGTTCTACAGATATTGTGGCCAGCCACCACAACGAAGTAGAATATGAAGCGCTACTCCATGGACTTAAGCTAGCAGTCACACTGAGCATCAAGCGACTCCTAGTCTATGGCGATTCTTCCGTAGTAATTCACCAAGTCAACAAAGACTAGGATTGCACAAAGGAAATAATGAACACCTATTGCGCGGAAGTCCGCAAGCTGGAAAAAACACTTTTCAGGACTCGAGCTCATTCATATAACTCGGGACCTCAATGTGGCAGCAGATATACTAGCAAAATTGGGCTCCAACAGGGCACAAGTTCCCAGCGGTACCTTCGTGCATGAGTTACCCAAACCTTCAATACAAGAGAAGGAAGAGATTGAACCAGCACCCTCCACCCAGGTCTTATGCCTAGCACCCGACTGGACGCAGGTGTTCATTGACTATTTCAAAGAACATAACTACCAAGTGACAAAACTGCCGCAGAGCAAGTCACCAGACGTTGCAAAAAACTATGTCTATTCGGGGACAGGCTGTATCGACGCGGAGCTTCATCAAGAGTCCTCCTCAAGTGCATTTCACCAGAAGAAGGCCGGGAAATCCTAATGAAGTCCACTCTGGGTGCTGCGGTAATCACGCAGCTTCAAGGACACTAGTCGGAAAAATCTTCAGGTCAGGATACTACTGGCCCTCAGCCCTAAAGGACGCAGAAGACTTAGTCTGCCGCTGTCAATCATGCCAGTTTTGCCAAGCAGCAGCATGTACCTGCACATGAATTGATCTGTATCCCTCCGTCATGGCCCTTCTCATGCTGGGGACTCGATATGGTGGGTCCCCTCAAGCGTGCCCCAGGCGGATTCGAATACATCTACGTCGCAATCGACAAGTTCACAAAGTGGATCGAGTACATGCCCTTGGTCAAGTTCAATCCATCTAAGTCAGTACAATTCATGCAGAGCATCTTTCACCACTTTGGGATGCCGCACAGAATCATCACTGACCTCGGGACCCCTTTCACGGCTACTGAATTCAAGTCATGGGCCAGCAACTGCGGAATCAAGATAGACTATGCATCTGTAGCTCATCCACAGTCCAATGGCCAAGTTGAACGAGCAAACGCCCTGATTCTCGCAGGATTAAAACCAAGACTTTTTGATTTCCTAAAAGATCACGGCGGAAAGTGGATCAAAGAATTGCCTAAGGTAGTCTGGGGGCTACGGACACAACGAAGTCGGGCAACAGGCCAAACTCCTTTCTTCCTGGTATATGGCACTGAAGCAATACTTCCGGCTGATTTAATCTGGAACGCCCCACGAACAGAGCAGTATAATGAAGGCGATGCTGATGACACCAGACAGCTAGAAGTCGACAGCCTCGAAGATGCTCGATTAACCGCACTCTTTCAGTCAGCAAGGTACCTTCAAGGGATGAGGCGCTACCACGACAAGAACGTCCATCACCGCACTTTTCAAGTAGGCGACTTGGTCCTGAAGAAAATTCAGAATACTACAGGGCGCCACAAGCTTATGAGTCCATGGGAAGGCCCTATATTGTATCCAAAGTAACAAGACCGGGTCCTTTGAGCTAGTCACTGAAGATGGATCTCCATTGCCAAATTCATGGAATATGAGCACTTGAAGAAATTCCATACTTAAGGACTACGCTACAATTTCGACTCAGGGCAATTGTATTTATTAGTCAGATATTAATAAAGTTTGGAGTTCATCAAAAACAAGAACTTTGCAAATTATCCAGGCTTTTTCCTATACCTCTTTTCGACTATTCAGTCGCATAAAAGCCTTTGCAACAGCAGGGCTCGCCACCGACTACTATTACTCGGATGGATTGGTTCAGCGGTAACCATACTTGAGTTACGAGTCTCGAGCTCAATACAACTCACAAGGTAGTACGGCTTAATACCCGGCTATCAGCCTATAGCGAATATGGAATCCACCATAGTGGGGACTAGTTCCTATAAGGCGTAACAAGGTGCGTCAGTACTCATCTTGTTACATACCTCCTGGACAGAGGTCCACCCAACTTTGCACCTAAGCTGCGATCCCCAAGAGGATACGATCCACCCAGAAGGAACCAATGTTACGGTCCTTCAAGAGGTGCCTGATCGGAATTATCCCTTGAACAAGGGTACTAAGAGTAGTACCCGGGCAGGACTACGTTCTCTACACAATCGCTAGAGAAACAAAGTCATATGACCCACACCAAAGTGCTAAGATAGCACTCGGATAGACTCGTCTAATTAGACGCCTAGTCATACATCCACATTAAACTCAACCTATTTGCCGCAGAAATTTCCCGCAACATGGAGTTGATCGTATATGAAGTCTACGAGATTCAGAAGTAATCAATATCTTTGATATTTCATAATAATTGTTTTCAGGAGATACAAGCTGCAAAGACTAAGGAGTCTAGACTACTCTACAAGATCTAAGATCTGCGAGTACTCCTCCGCAGCAGTCTTCACCTCCTCTTGCATTGCCGCAAGGTCCTCGTCGCCTTTGCCATCAGGGAGGGTCATCAGAGCGGACAAGTCAAAGGACGGCAAATGTAGCCGCAGCGTTGCCATCAGACCCAGCACCACGGAGATCGACATATCTTTAATGTATTGAGCCAGCCGCCCGGGTGCAACCTTGGCCCGCTCAATAAAGTCTCCTCGACTCCCGCTGGCGCCGGAATCATGTTGAGGAGGGGCTCGACAGCTTGCTCTAAAGCCTTCAGGGAATCTTGCGACTCCTTCGTAGACTTCAAAGCCTGCAGAAGGTCCCAGTCAGCATCCTCACGCATCAATTTGGCTTCCTGAAGAGTATTTGCACATTAGCAAATACCTCCTCAAGCTCCACCTCCTTCCGGTTGAACGCGTTCTGCCACCCAGAAGCCAGCCTATTTGCCTCTGCATAAATACTAGTCGGTTATCGTACAATCAGACTAATACTATGGAACAGACAAACAAGGAACTTCAAGCATACCTTCAAGCTGCTTTTGGAACTTTCTTCAGCTCCTTCATTTTCTGCTCCATGTAAGCAGCCTTGGCTATCAGCCCAACCTCACGGTCGTTAGCAGCATTACGATCCGCTACCACTTCCTTGAGGTTGCTTTGAAGTTCATTAATGCGGTTATGAAGGACCTGGGTGGCAACCTTTTGACTAATCTGATCCTGGGCAATGTAGTCCCGGAGCTCTTGATTCTCACAGGACATCTCCTGGCGAATCCGGGTAACTTGGTCCCTAACCTTGAAGTCAAAGGCCTACACAAAAGCAATATGTGAGTACTCGGATGCGACTACAGTACAATAAGAAGAAATTGAGAATCTTACCTCAACAAATTGGTGAAGAGCTTCAACAGGAGCCCTCACTTGATCACTCAGCTCCTTCAACCGGGTAAGGTCCTGATTATACCCGGATACATCGAGAGTCGCCCCTGGCGCGAGGACTCGGGCGCATCTAAGGACCCTCCCTATTGTTGAGCTGAAGCTTCTGTGCCAATATCCGTTAGGACCATGTCCAGGGTTGGTTCATCCGGCTGTCGCGTACGAAAAAACCAGTCATTGAACACTCGCACGAAAACTCCAGCTGAGCAGGAGAACGAAGATGGAGTATGGCCAACCAACCTGAGGCAACGGGAGAACATCCGCATCAGGAGCCGCATCGGCCTGAGACTTGGAGGAGAGGACCCAGGAAGTGGATCTACCTGACTAAAGGTTTGCGGCATGTCGGAATCATCCTGGCCAGCGATCCTGACTCCTCTACCGCATGGGAATCAGGAGCGGTACTCGAGGCTGTCGCCTCCAGTTTTGTTTTCCTACAACAGACGAGTACTCATGTCAGAATCAGAAATCTGTGAACACTTTACAAAAGCTGAAAACTCACTTTCCGTGCTTCAATGGCTTTGGTAGCTTCAAGAGAGGTTGTTTCAGAAGCGGGTCTAAAGCCGGAGATTCTTCAGGGATCGTGCTGCTAGAAGTCCCTTGAGTAGTTCAGCATCTGATACAGCAACATATATAAGACAAGAGTTTATCAAAATCCAAAAGGAATACAAAGTACTCGGGTTTCCCCTTACCAGGAGCACCCGGATTACAGTGCTTTTCAGCCAAAGCTGGTGACAAAAGTAATTTTCGAATAGCACAGCGCCTACCAGTACGAGCCTTCTTTGGGATAGTTTCCCCGGCATCTTGAAGTGGAGTCGGTGACCTCTTCCGGCTACTCTCGGCTTCGGGTCTATAAGCATGACATCAGAGTCAGTTGAATCTGTGTCAAGCCAGTCAAGATCCTCAGGAGAGCTTGGTTTGTGGGAAGGTCCTCACTTCGGATAGGACCCTCCAAAATTATGCCACCTTCTTCAGTCGCCGGAGGCATGGGGGGACAATCATTGTCATCTCTCCCTTGACCCTACAGGAAAAAGAGCATTTAGTCAATTCAGAAGGATATCTATCCAGAACCTCGATGACATGACAAATTAATTACTCACCTGAGGAGGAGGGTTAATGGCGGAGAATGTCACCATTACTGGAGCTAAGTGCTCACGGCTCTTAAGCAGCCGGTTCACTCTCCATAGGACTTCGCAGTCTACCAACTGCTCGACAGCGTGGCGACCCAGGTCATCCTTACCCAGGTACTCGAAGCCGAAATTGGCTCGCTGTTGCAGAAGATGGATGCGCCGCGCAACAAAATCTTGAACGATAGAGTACCCGGCCAGACCGTCGAGCTTTAATGCCTCTATAGAATCAATAAGAGGTCGGATAGCCTCTAATCTATCAGCAGTGATCTTTTCTTTCCATTCACGACACTTCTGTGGTGGCCATCCATCGTGACGACGAAGAGCTGGCGGTGGGTTGCCCATGTAGAACCACCCGGCAGCCCAGTCTTTTATAGAATCTGACAACTCGACAGTTATATATTGACTAGCTACTTCTAATCTAACCTGGAGGCTAGCCCCTCCTACTACTTTGACATGAATATCACTGGGTTGACACTTAAACCAGAAGAAGTAGCGAAAAAAGGGTAAAATTGGGACAAATTCCCAGGAAAGCCTCACAGAGATGAGTGAAGATTGCAATATGAAGAACTGCATTGGGAGTAATATGGTTCAGAGTCAAACCATAGTAATGCAGCAAGCCACGAAGGAAATCAGAAGCAGGAAGCCTCAATCCCCGCTCCACGAAAGACTTGAACATCACGATCTTCGTGGTGTTGGGGGCAGGAGCGCGGTGATCGGTGGGTACCCTCCAACCATCAAGAGGTTGTGCCCGTAGTAATCCTTGCTATGCCAGGAACGCTAGTTCCGACACAATGGTGTCCGTTTTTTTCCAGGCAAGGACGTCAGTTGGAGGATTCGGGTGCTTTGGCCTTCCAGTGGTGGTGATTCTAGGCTTCTTCTTGTCCGCAGCAGACTGTCTCTTTGGACCCATGTTGGTGACGAGTGATTTTCTACGCATCAACTGAGGAATTGGCTAAGGGATTTCTAGCTCTGAAGGCAATGGCTTGATGAAAGCGTGAAGAAAACACAAGCCCGGTGACAGCTTATTATAGATCTGTTTTGGTAACCGTTCATCTTTCTTAAATGGCATCATGGAACCGTCTAAAACCCTAACGGCTGGGAGTACGTGTCAGACGGCGTCAGAAACAGCGAACAGGGATACAATAAACAGACAAGTTTCCTTCTTTCATAAGATACATTTAGTACTCGGAGAACAGAACAGAGGACTCAGAAATCATTCCAAGTACCAGGATATTCATTATTATTACTCGGAATTTCAACAGAGATACATGGCAGCATCTTGAGATACAGCAATTACCAGCACAAGTACAATCAGGATGTAAAACGCTACTCTAGTGTAATCAAGGTACAGAGCCTTGATGCCTATTGCACCAAGGACAGGGTTCAGTGAGACGCAGTAAAGCAGACACAGAACCTTGGGTAGACACTATCTTTTCAGTGCATCCCAAGGTGGATCTCAGGCACTACCCCAGTACTCAAGGAACTCCGGGCAAGGCCATCACCCTCGACACCCTTTTGACAACCTATGACTCCGAGGTTATCTGCGAGTGGTAGTCACAAGAGTTCTTCTAGGCGCACCTCTGTATCCCTCTGCTCGCGATCACTTGGAAACCACCCTAGCAGATGGTCCCTTCACAAGAGTTCTTCTGGGCACCTCATCTACTTTACAGAAGGAAGACACCTGGGGCTCGGCCATCTCCGCTATCACTATTATAAACCTCATGGGACTAAGAGAAGTTCTACACTCCTAAAGGATATGAATTCCTTGCTTCCCAGGCAGGGTATTTATAGGCGGATTATTCTCGGTCTATGGACGTGGTTCATCAACAACACTAACTGCTGGAGCAATAATTCAGCCAATGTACTGTGGTACATGTGAAGCTCTGTATTGATATCAGAGCTGTTTCCCACATGCACTTCAAGACAAAGACGACAAAGTTTGCAGTTACAGAAAACGACAAGCATCATTATTACATACAGCTAGAACAGTCACCGGTCAATTATTGCTGGCCTCATGGTAATTTTTATTTCAGTGGGGGGTGATACGTGATGTTTGTTGAAAACATTACCCACCTGAAGCTGAATATTTATTACTCGGACGGTTTAAGCAACGAATTGGTGTTATGTTCCGACTCCTCATTTTCTTGAATAGATTATTTAATCATATATTCCTGAAGATCCCAAGAGCCGACTACTAAAGTACTCAGAACTTAGGCTCGGGGGCTGCAGGGTATAATCTATAAAGAAAATGTTTTTTCTTACCCAAGAATTACTCGGAAAAGGCTCAAAAGATCCTCAAAGTTATTATAAATAACAAGAGGCTCGGGGGCTACACCCTATGGGTGCACTTTTTAGAAAAAAGTGCACGCCGTAGAAGTTCTTTACTTACGGAGCACTTCAAGATTTCTCGAGATATTACTCGGAGATTCTCAAAGAGAAACCAGAAGATAATGATCTGAGAAAATGATGAAGAGCTCGGGGGCTTGACGGACCAGGATGTCAGAGATATCATCAGAAGATGATCCCTCCGACTAATCCCGGACGACATGAGAGATCCGAAGACTTGATACGAAGCATACTTGGATTAGGACTCTCACTGTAATTTAGTCGAGTCCTTAAAGGAAGTCTTGTAATTAGAATAGGACTCCTCTGTTGTAACCGACTAGGACTCGGTCTGTGCAATGCTTCACCCGGATATATAAGGGGAAGCAGGCGCGGGCTTAGAACAAGGAACATTGAATCATAATCATACACAAGGCACACGCCGCACTAGACGTAAGGTATTACGCTATTCAGCGGCCTGAACCAGTATAAATCGATGTCCCTGTATACTCGCCGAGTCCTACGAACGCCGATCCCCACCGAACAAATCGTCTGAGATTACTCAAGACGAGTTGCCGGTTAACAAACACCGACAGAAGTCTTTTCAAGAAGGCTCGTAGAAAAATGCGATTGGAAATGTAGCATGCAGTGCTCATCGCTTCGGCCCAATATCGCCTAGGAGTCCTATGCTCATCGAGCATCGTCCTGGCCATCTCTACAAGGGTCCGATTCTTCCTTTCTACAACACCATTCTGAGGCGGTGTGTAGGGGGAAGAAAACTGATGCTCTAAACCCTAAGAGTTACAAAACTTCTCAAAATCCGAATTCTTGAATTCGGAACCATTATCACTCCTGATAGCTCGCATCAAGTTCAAAGGGAACTCGTTCTGAAGACGCAAAATCAGATTGCGAGCAAAGGAGAAAGTCTCGGTCTTCTCAGCTAAAAAGAAGACCCACGAATATCTCGAAAAGTCGTCAACAACAACAAGCACGTACCACTTCCCTCCAACCGAGCTCACCCGAGCCGGACCAACAATGTCCATGTGCAAAAGCTCTTCAGGGCGCTTGGTCATGACCTGAGTTACTGGATGGTGGGGAGCGGCAACCATCTTCCCATGTCTACAAGAATGGCAAACAAGATCCTTCTCCATAGACAACTTGGGCAATCCTCGGATTAGGCCAAGTGAACTAAGCCTTGCAAGCAAGTCGAAGCTCAGGTGACCAAGTCTCCTATGCCACTTCCAAAGATCAGAGGAGGAAGGTCCAGCCAAAAGACAACGAGAAATTCCAAACGACTCCGAGAAATCCGCACGAAAGACTTTTCCAAAGGGCGAAATCACACAAACAAGATTGCCCTGAGGATCCAAAATGCGACTGAGATTCGGTTTAAAACGAATCTCATAGTCATCATCGAAAAGTTGCGAAACAGAAAGAAGGTTAAAATGCAAGTTAGAAACAAGAGCAACATCGCGCAACACAAAATGCTCATTAACTCGCACCGACCCACAAGACAATACCTTACCTTTGCTATTGTCGCCGAAGGTGGTAAACTCCTTTCCGGCGACCAGACTAAGACTGGAGAACCACTTGGCGTTTCCGGTCATGTGCCTCGAACACCCGGAATCCACCAACCAAACGTTCTCCAATCATTTTACCTACATCAATAAAAAGACATAGGGTGAGCATACGGTCCAACACTGGGGTTAGTGAAGTAGGGAGAATACCAGTGTTGGGCCGGCTGCTCAAAAGAACGGTTAGCAGAAAAACCATTCCTAGCACACCTACGGGAAGAGCGATCACCACGTTGAGGAAAACGTGGTCCGCTAAGGCAAGAGCGTCCATCGCGATACTCAAAACGCGGTGGGGGAAAACGCTCTACAACAAAGCCACCGCCACGGGGTCCATAGCCTACAATTGCAGGCTCCCGCCGGGCACGACCTCGTCGTGGCCTGGGCCTAGGAACTTGAGGTTTTGGACCGCTAGGCCTAGCAGCACGCCTCTGAACATTAGGCGCATGTACATCATGGAAAGGATGGTACATGTCCGTGTTGTTCATCTCCTTTGCACGGCGCACCTCTCTCTTGCGCCGAAAGCAAAACTCACTCAGGTGTCCATCTCTCCCACAATGCTCACAATGGTACCTCACCGCTCTCATAGGGAGTTGTTGGTACTCACGGTAGTGGGTATGGATCACTTTGCCCTTCTGTGGCATAAGCTCCTCCTGGATGGGTGGCATGGTGTCAAGCTTGTTATTGAGGTGGTTTGGTTTTGGAGCCCATGATTGTTTCTTTGGTGGAGCTCTCGGAGGTTCAACAAAGACCCCATCCTTGGTGTTAGGCTTGAGAGGCTCTTTGGGTGGAATCTTGGTAAGCTTGGGAGTAATGGTGGAGTTGGGCTTCTCACATGGGTTAAGACCACTCGACTCTCCAATCTTGCCAAAGGATGAAACATCAACACCCGGAGCAAAACCTACACCTGGACCTCCAGCAGCTCGCTTGAATTGGGAGATCATCATCCCGAGCTGCGGCTCACCACTAGACACTCATGACAAGATGGTCCGAAGGTATGTGTTTTCTTCCTCGATTTGCATCTTGTCATGCTTCACATTCGCAATCTCCATCTCCAAACCCTCACAAAGAACACACCTAGCCACACATGTGCTACCTGAGTTGGCCTCTTCAAGAGACACAATCTTGGCATTCTTCTCTGCAAACTCAGATTGCAAGCCCGCACAGGACTTGCACGCACCCAACAGCATGGATCTAGCCTTCAGCTCATCCACCTCTCCTACCAACGCAACATACTTACCTCTCAAAGTGAGAAGGTCAGTCATGTGTGTGGTGCACATCTCACACTCCTCCTCATCGGTAACAACTACGGTGGACTTGATAGATTCAAGTTCCTTCACCGTATCCTCCCACTTCTGCCTAAACTCCTTGCGCTCTCTAGCAGCACGCCTAAGCAACTTATCCTGACTAAGGAGCGCGGCAGTAAGCTTCTCGACCTCAGCAGAAAGCTCGTCAGGGGTCTAAGATACCTGGGAGGTGTCATCGTCATCGTCGTTTCGAGGAGTGTCCTCCATCTCGCCATCGATCTCCTTGCCGAGGGCCATGGTGCAGAAGCCGTCGTCGTCGGTGAAAAAGCAGAGGCCGTTCAGCTTGTCCTCGATCCTCTTCTTCTTCTCGGACTCGTCGTCGCTTGAGGAAGCGGAGTCGTCATCTGAGTCATCAACGTCGCTGAGCGTGGCGAAGAACACACGCTGCTCAGCCTGGGCCTTCTCCAAGTACTTCGTCTTGATGTACTCCTTGTTGAAGCCGCCCTTCCGCTTGTGCTTCACGGGGACGTACTTCTCCTTGCGCTTGCCGGAGTCGTACTTGTGCCCATGATCCGCCTTGCCGAAGGTCTACATGTTCTTCTTCGGGCAATTGGCGATGAAGTGGTTGGGGTCGCTGCACTCAAAGCATCCTGAGCGTCCTCCTCCGCGGCGACGGTTCATGCGGTTGTTGTGGAACCGCGAGAACCGGTTGGCGAGCAACGCCAGCTCGTCATCCCCCAAAGACTCCAGCTGCTCCTCTATGACAGAAAAGAGAGAAGAGAGTGCAAAACCTCCCTAGGGGTTAGCAGAAGAGCCAGAAACCAAAGCCATCGACGGGCCAGAAGGATTTTCATAAGAAGCCCTTGCCATGGCATCGATCTCACTGAACTTGAGCTTACTGAAGAGCTCGTCGCACGTGAGGGTCTCATAGTTAGGTGATTCGATGATCGCCTGAACCTTGGAATCCCACACCGACCGATCAAGAGTATGCAAAAGCTTCAAAGCTCTCTCATGATCATCGAAAGGCAACAGCTCCTTGTTAGCCCTCATCCTGTTGACAATCACCTGAAAGCGAGCGAATAAACTCTCTATGCTCTCGTCAGGCATATGTCGAAAGTTCTCGTACTCTCGCTTGTGCGACTCGTAGAGACGGGTTTTGACTTGAGAGGTTCCCTCATGGAAACGCATGAGGGATGCCCAAATCTCCCGAGCCGTAGCGAGGTGAGAAACACGATCAAACTCCGTCATGCTCAAGCATGAGAAAAGAGCATTACGGGCTCGGCTATTGGCATCGTGATCATCGATCTGACGCTGAGTCACACGTGCAGCCAAGACCACGTAATCAGCAGAGTTACAAATATCCCAGATGGAAGCACCCATACTCTGCAGATAGGCCGACATGAGTATCTTCCAATACGCATAGTTCGTCCCATCGAAAAACGGCGGTTTGCCCAAGCCGCGAACCATGTCGCCTTCGATGGATCTGGAACCGGCTAAGGTGAAAGATCCTTAACCCGCTCCGATACCAATTGAAGGATCGAAAGTGCTACCAGAAAGCGACCAGAGGGGGGGTGAATGGGAGCTTCAAATTTTACTTTCGGAAACCTTAAGCCTTTGTCCCGAGAATCAACCCCAAGAGCAAACCTAGAGCTTGCTAGTGTCCACGACCCTAGATGTAGGGTGGATGCTTCCGAGAAGCACAGCGGGACACTACACAACCCTAGAAATCCAACGCAAAAGACAGAAACCAAATCTGCCAATGATCGAACGAACCGCGAATGAAACAGCACGAAACAGCACTGACCGGACTCTCGGGTGCGTCCGGTCAGTAGGCACCGGACGCGTCCTTTCAAGCAAAAACGGATTTGGAATCTTACTGTTTCTGACCGGACACACAGAGGAAGCGTTCGGTCCCAAACAGCCTGGCGTCCGGTCGTCTGAAAAACCCTGATGAACAGTAGAACCTGTGCGTCCGGTCAGTGATCAAAGAAGAGTCCGGTCAACACATAAAAAAGTGCTGTGAAGAACTTTCAACGACCAGATTCTGGAGGTGCGTCCGGTCAACCTGAGCCAAGAGTCCGGTCACCCCGAAACTGCACTGTTTGTTCACCGATTCAACTCGATCTCACCCAAAACAAATCCTCTAGGGATCAAACTTGGTGAGAAGAGTCACAAGGAGGATAGTGAGCTATCTCTAAGGGATCATGGCTCGAACCTATCTCCAAATCGATGAATCAAAGAATTTCGGGGGAAAAGGAGAAAAACTTGACCCAAAACAAAAATCGATCGATCTACTAGCTCGTGAGGTGAAAGGAGAATTCCTTCGGTGGAAAGAAGTGCCTCACGATCTAGAACATCATGGTTCAAACAGATTTGCAAGAGACGTACCGAGTAAAGAGATCGATCAATGGGAAAAACATGGAGAAAAGCAATCCACAAAGAACAGGAACAGAACGCGAATCACAACCACGAATTTGCAACCGTGTGGCTACCACACGCTACAATAGTGAGATTACGGTCTCACTTCCTCAAAATCTCATGGGCACAGAGGTATTGTTCTCTTCTCTGTGGATCTCAGTTCGCTACAGCAGAGGAGGGGGAGAGCAGGAAAACCTAGAAGGCAAAATAGCAAATGACTAAGATTGAATGGGAGGAGGGTGTCTCCCTCTACTTATCCTAATTCTAGTTCCCACTCGACCCCTAACTAATTACAGAGCGAACCAGCTAAACCCTAGGGTTATTCTGGACCAACTCAAGGATGCTGGTGATCCGACGGCCACGCCCGCACAACTGGTAGCGTTGCCTCGACGCAACCTCACCGATCGCCGCCACGTGCCGCCACCGCTCTGCTTGTCCTTTTCCCGGACGTCGCACCTCTGGTTTTGTGGCCCAAACTGGGAAACCAACCTTCACAGCCAACCCCCGGTTTTGAGGCCCAAACCGGGAAACCAGCCGACCATCGCCTGAGTTTTGAGGCCCAAACTCAGCAAACCCGCAGCACCCAGGTTTTGAGGCCCAAACCTGGAAACCGTCCTCAGCCCGAGTTTTGTGGCCCAAACTCGGAAACCATCAGCGCCCAGGTTTTGAGGCCCAAACCTGGAAACCGTCCACTTGGTGGTTTTTCTGTGGCTCAACCACCAAACCGAGCCGTAGAGGGGATGCACCGCCCGTGCACCCCATCCACCGACATGTGTCCCCAGGTCCTCGACCCAGGCAACACCGTGCCCACAAGTCTTCGCTCGTCGCTGTCCCAGGCTGTCAGCCACCACAGCTGATCCTCGGGCCACCGGTCCCTCAGTCCAAGCCTCACGTCCGCCCTTCGCCACTCTCGGTCCATCGGCACGGCACGTCTCTACATGACCTTCACCTTGCCTCTGATCACTGTATCCTGCTCGACATCTGCACAACACAAGCCAAAGAACATGCGCATTATCCCAGTTGACAATCACTCATCACTCAGAGACTCGGCATACACCCATGTATCCGCACGGATGAAAACTGCTAGGGTTGGACAGTTGTACCCCTAGGGGGTATTTGGGTTGAGTACTTCATGAGAGGGCATTTTGGTCTTCGGACGTGCGCCTATATATATGAAGGGGGCTGGTTAGGGCAGCCCATCCTTGGACGGTGTCTCTCTCATTTTGTGCTTGTGAGAGAAGGATAGGGTTAGAGGAGAGTTGGCTCTTGTTCTTGAGCTTTTTGCCATCCAAGCTTTGAGTTGCTAGGAGTGGCTTGTAGCCCGACACCGAGTGCTTAATCAATCATCCATTCCTCTGAATCCAAGGATCAAATTCGTGGTTGAATTCACGTTATGAATTTGTTCTTCGCGTTCTTCTTTTCTCCATGATTTTCTCTTCACTCGATCTCCCTCTACGCTGCGTCTTTTGTGATTCTGTTTGAATCAACTTGTTCTTTGAAGTGAGGAGAACATTTCCACCAAAGGAATTCATCTCTACCCTCATGAACAAGTAGATCGGGTCGAAATAGTTTTTGTTCTTCGTTCTTCCCCTTTTCTAGTGTTCTTCGGATTTCTCATGGATTAGTTGGGTTGAAGCGATGATATCCTAGGATTAGCTTCCCAACACGTAGAAGAACACTTGGGAGAAGTTTGGTTGCAGCCCCATTCGATTTGGTGAGGATCCAATCGATTTTGGTTTTGTCCCGTAGCGTTTTTGGGCATTCTGGGCAGTGGCGGACTGTCTGCCCCTTTGGTCGCGGACTGTCCGGCCATCGGGTTTTGGCCAGACCAGAACAGCGCAGTGCGCACTGCTCACGGACATTTTGACCGGCGGACAGTCCGTCGTATAAGGCGCGGACAGTCCGCGAGTCGCTCAGGGACTTTGCAGCAGGGTTGCTGTTTTTGCTACTTGGCCGGCAGACAGTCCGCCAGGGCTTCACGGACAGTCCGGCTCC
Organism: Coix lacryma-jobi var. lacryma-jobi; assembly: GCA_009763385.1. NCBI lineage: Eukaryota > Viridiplantae > Streptophyta > Magnoliopsida > Poales > Poaceae > Coix > Coix lacryma-jobi. The sequence goes on along the minus strand of VDCT01000472.1, from coordinate 47,676 downwards.
TGCAGCCCGGACAGTCTAGGAATCGGCTGTAGGTTGCGTTTTAGTGCGTTTGCTCTCCCGGCTTTTCCGCTTAGTTTTCGGACTTTTCATTTGCTCCTAGAGTTCACCTAGGAACCTCTCTACATATCTTTGCTACGAGTTAGCATCGGTATTTGGACGAATCCCGACGTAGCCCTCTATCTACGTTTGGGAGTGGGTCTTTTAGGCACGAACTTGACTCGGAGTTTTGAGAGTTTTGGTTCGCTCTCTTGTGTGGTGCCTCGCTATGATCCTAGGGATCATCCACCCTCTTTCCGAGGGTCATGGGCATCACGTTTGAGTCCGAAGCTTTTGGGGTTGATTTTGTTGGGACAGAGGCCAGGATTTCGGAAGAAATTTTTAGGCTCCCATTCACCGCCCTCTGGTCGCCAATTCGGTCCTTCAGATACACTTTGTAAGAACATCTCTTACCATGTTGCTATGTTGGTTGCACCTACCTTTAAGACATGCTCATGTGCTTTACACTACTCATGCTTTCTCATCACCATTTGAGTAAATTTCTTTAATGCTTTAATGCTACCCTCATTGCTATAATATATATGTAGGTTTGAAGTACTTTCATACATCTCTTAAATGAAGCTTGGTGCCTAGTTTAGGAGTGGTGTTCTTGCTTTCAAAGGCCTTTTAATTTATACATGCTTAGGTTAAAATGCCCTCTTAAATCAAATTAGACATGGTGTCTAGGTTGGTTATTGAGCTGATAGTATGCTATAGTTGATGTTAGACTAACCCCTGCAGGAAAACTTTCAATATCAATTTGGGAAAGTCCTGAGATGAACTCACACTAGAGATGAAGAGACACATGAACTTCAACAACTTGCACAAGGGAGACACAACTCGCTAATCATGGAGAAAAGTGATCCATAGAATAAGACAGAACATGAGTGCCACAAAACAATACCTACAATCAACGCACTCACTCCATGGAAGTAGGTGAACAAGTCTGAGCTGGGCCACTAGAGGACAAAGTCTCCATCATCTGGACCTATTGAGAACAAGACTTAGCTGGCCCACTGTGAGATAGGCAAGAGAAGACAAGCTTTTCATGAACAACAACCAATTAGACAAGAGAAGCTTCCACAAGGTGGTTTGACACAATCACTCTTCAATGATAAAGCAACATTTCAAGGTAAGTGACCATCACTTTAAAAGCTTCTCTTTGATTCTGGTATGCATAAATAAAGAACCAAACATGTTTAAGTTGCACCTCACTTGATCCAACCTAATCAACTCAACATGTTCAGTTCTTTACTCTTTGTTCCTAGCCTTACTCTCTTGGATCTCACTATCTTAACCAATGAGCTAAAATGTTATGCATCTAACCTTTGGAAGATGATATATCACAATCATGAAAATATTGACACATTATGCATAGATTATCCTTCCTTGGGTTAAACACTTTGATCTGTTAATATCTTAAGATGCTACTTCCATGCTCATATTTTGATCCTATCACTCATGTTAAGATTTGAAGGACCGAGAATGCAATAGCAAGGCGACCAGAGGGGGGGGGGTGAATGGGAGCTCAAAAATTTCTCTCGAAACTTTGGCCTTTTGTCCCCAAAATCAACCCCAAAAACTTCGATCAAAACCGTGATGCCCACGACCCTTGGAAGAGGGTGGATGATCCCTAGGATCACAGTGAGGCATCACAAAACGATAGCGAACCAAATGCCAAAATCACCGGCACAAGATCGACCCTCGAAAACCAAGTCCCGAATGTAGATGGAAGGCTACGTCGAGAAATCTCCAAATACCAATGCTAACAAGTAGCAAAGATACCTAGAGAGGTTCCTTGGTATCCTCGAAGACCAAACGAGAAGTCCGGAAACCAAGCGAAGAAGTCGGGAGAGCAAATGCACTAAAGCTCAGCTTACAGCCGATTCCCGGACTGTCCGCCAGTACGGTCCCGGATTGTCCGGCTCAACCACGGACTGTCCACGGGGGGATGGCGGACTGTCCGCCGGTAAAAACCCCGAAACAGCACTGCTGCTGAACCTCCCTGGTCGGCTCGCGGACTGTCCACGACCGACTACGGCGGACTGTGCGCCGGTCAAACGGAGTCAGCACAGCCGAGCCGCGCGACCACTGCTCGGTCAGAGCCCGACGCGCGGACTGTCCGCGCCTCCAACGGCGGACTGTCCGCGAGTGCCCAGTGAGGGCGATTTCGGTCACCCTCAACTGAAATCTTCTCCTAATCTATTGAAACCAAAATCCCTTGATCCCAAACTTGGAGAGGATGATCACGAGGTAGTTAGAAGACTATCCCCAAGAAATCATCCACTCAAATCAACTCAATCAACGGGAAATCGAAAGGGTAGGTGTATGAATTGAAAAAGCACCACGAAAATGAAATCAACCCGATCTACTTGCTCGTGAGGAGTTAGATGAATTCCTTCGGTGGAAATGATCTCCTCACTATAAAGAACAAGTTGATTCAAGTGGAATTCGAAAAGACGCAGTATAGAGAGAGATCGATTGACGGGAAAATCGCGGAGAAACGAAGAACGCGAAGAACACGAATGAAAACGCGAATCAACACATCGACCTGCAACCATGTGGCTACCACACGCTACAACAGTGAGATTACGGTCTCACTTCCTCAAACTCTCCAGTACACAGAGGTATGGTTCTCTGCGGATCTCAGTTGCTACAGCAGGGGATTGAGAGAGCAGGAAAACCTAGAAGGCAAAGAGCAAATGATTGAGATAGGATGGGAGGTGGGTGTCTCCCTCTACTTATCCTAATTCTAGTTCCCACTCGACCCCTAACTAATTACAGAGCGAACCAGCTAAACCCTAGGGTTATTCTGGACCAACTCGTGGAAGGTGGTGATCCGACGGCCACGCCCGCACAACTGGTAGCGTTGCCTCGATGCAACCTCACCGATTGCCGCCACGTGCCGCCACCGCTCTGCTTGTCCTTTTCCTGGACTTCGCCGCCGGTTTTGTGGCCCAAACTGGGAAACCAGCCTTCACAGCCAACCCCCGGTTTTGAGGCCCAAACCGGGAAACCCGTAGTCCGTCGCCTGAGTTTTGTGGCCCAAACTCAGAAACCCGCAGCACCCAGGTTTTGAGGCCCAAACCTGGAAACCGTCCTCAGCCCGAGTTTTGTGGCCCAAACTCGGAAACCATCAGCACCCAGGTTTTGAGGCTCAAACCTGGAAACCGTCCACTCGGTGGTTTTTTTGTGGCTCAACCACCAAACCGAGCCGTAGAAGGGATGCACCGCTCGTGCACCCCGTCCACCAACACGTGTCCCTTGGTCCTCGACCCAAGCAACACCGTGTCCGCAAGTCTTCGCTCGTCGCTGTCTCAGGCTATCAGCCACCACAGCTGATCCTCAGACCACCGGTCCCTCAGTCCAAGCCTCACGTCCGTCCTACGCCACTCTTGGTCCATCGGCACGGCACGTCTCTACTTGACCTTCACCTTGCCTTTGATCACTGTATCTGTGCTCGACACCTATACAACACAAGCCAAAGAACATGTGCATCATCCCAGTTGACAATCACTCATCACTCAGAGACTCGGCATACACCCATGTATCCGCAATCTCCCCCTTGATGAGTGCATTGTCAACTACCAACACAAGTCATAATAGAATAGAGGAAGGAAGGAAGAAAGAGAGAGAACTCGATCAAATAACCCAAAAGCATAACAAAGCCGAAGAAGGTCAAGTGGAAAGAGCAAAACAACTTGGTTCTGAAAGACATGGGCAACGGCTCGACACAACCAAGCAAAGCAAAGCTAGCCCTCAAGAAGAGGTAGAATAGGCTCAACACCGCTAGCGAGAAAACTTGATACCAATTGAAGAATCAACTGAAATTCAAGCAAAACACAGCTAGCCCTCAAGAAGAGGTAGAACAGGCTCAACACCGCTAGCGAGGAAGCTTGATTCCAACTGAAGAAAGCTTGATATCAACTGAAGAGCATAAACGCAAAGGTGCTAGTTCCTCAAGAAAGAGGCAAAGGCTCAACACAACTAGCTACCAAAAATGCTCCGAACCAACTATTACCAGCTCGAAAACTCCCCCTCAAATAGTGCACACAACCAGGAAATCTCACGAACACAGAGAGCACACATGATTTGTCAATATTTTCTCCCCCTTAGTTGAAAATGCACAATTTAACAAATTCCCCCCCCCCCTTGACAGAAGAACTCTCCCTCCAAATGCATATGAGTCAAAATGCAAGTTAGCAGCTTCAGGAATATAGTCAATAGAATATGAAGATGCTCAACAGAGTGCTGATCCGTTGACTCATGAAATGCACAGAATGCTAGCAAAGGCTCAAACTGATCACTAAATACGAAATCTGAACATTTGAGCAACAAGAGCAGTTTTTAGCCAAAAAGGTATTCACCATCAAAATAGCACGAAGCATGTATAGACAGGAAGTCAAACAAGTGCTAAACATGTATACAAGGTGAACTACCCCTAGCACAGGTCAACCATCATGCTATAGAATGAAACATAGACTTGTGTATCCAAATTTTATCGGAGTTGCAGCGGTTAAATTACACAAGTTCAAAAATTCAGCATGTGATTGCGAGAGGTTGAGAGCTTGTCATTGCCTAACTTTTCAACTGTGTGAAGCCTATGCAAAAGCAATCAGAAGCTTAAGGCAACCGTTTCGGTCATACACTACACAGCTCAAGTTTAACTCAAAATGCAATGAGAAACAGTCTCGAAACTGTGATGTGCTGACAAGCAATCCCGTCTTGATCTTTCCAATTCACTTAACTTGGTTCAAAATTAAAGCAGCATATGAACATACCAAGCAAGTGAATGACTCAGAACTAGAGACATAGCAACCTAGCATATATGAAAAGCACAAGTGACTTCAACACATTCTACACATGCTAGGTGCATATCTCAATGGTGAACAATTTCAAGTTTTATGTTCATTAAGCAAATTCACCATTCATAAAATAGCTCTGCTCATAATATGTATTAATGATCAGAAGGAGCATAAGCTACAAGCATCATCATAAAGCATCAGAGAAAATACTATACCGAGCATAGTCACATTCTAAAGATTATATATGAAGCTCTGAATGTAAATATGCAAGATGAAATGCAAAGATGCATGATGAAACCAATTGAAAAACACAAAGTCAGTTTATAATACAAGAGTCAAAATGTTTGCCCCATCTAAAAGGGAAAACACACACCAAGCTCACCTCTCAACCTAGCAAAAGTTGATTGGTCCAAAGGCTTGGTGAAAATATCAGCCAACTGATGATGAGTATCGACATGGCGAAGGTCGATATCACCCTTCTCATAGTGGTATCGCAAAAAATGAAAGTGCACATCAATGTGTTTGGTCTTAGAGTGTAGCACGGGGTTTTTAGCAACGCTAATAGCACTCGTGCTATCACAAAGCAAAGGAACGCGAGAAAAGCTCAGACCAAAATCACGCAAAGTGGCCATCATCCAAAGCAACTGGGAACAGCAGCTAGCCGCAACAACATACTCACCCTCCATGGTAGACTGGGCGACACTAGACTGCTTGCGAGAAGACCATGATACAAGAGAAGAACCAATAAACTGACAAGTCCCAGAAGTGGACTTGCGCTCAATGCGACATCCAGCAAAATCGGCATCGGAATAACCACAAAGGGAGAGGGTGGAGGAAGCAGAATACCATATCCCAAACTCAGGAGTGAAGCATAAGTACCTCATAATGCGCTTGACCGCCTGATGGTGAGAGGTGCGCGGCGATGACTGAAATCGCGCGCAAAGACACACCGCGAACTGAATATCCGGGCATGTCGCCGTCAGGTACAGCAGCGACCCGATCATACTCCGGTACTCCTTCTGGTCCACAGCTTCTCCATCCTTGTCCGCATCCAGGGCCGTCGTGGTCGACATGGGTGTTGGAAGAGGCTTGGCCTCACCCATATCGACTTTCTTCAGGATATCCTTGGTATACTTACCCTGGTGCACAAACGTTCCCTCTCGAGATTGCTTAATTTGCAATCCGAGGAAAAACGTCAACTCGCCCATCATGCTCATCTCAAACTCCCTGCTCATAGTATCTGCAAACTTGGCAACCAAAGCGTGAGAAGAACCACCGAAAATGATATCCTCCACGTAAATCTGGACCAAGAGAGTATCATTGCCTTGCTTGAGGAGAAAAAGCGTTTTATCCACACATCTCATTTTAAAACCCTTAGCAAGCAAAAAGGTTTTTAACCTATCATACCTGGCTCTAGGGGCTTGTTTCAAACCATACAAAGCTTTGTGGTGTTTAAAAATATGGTTTGGAAACTTGGGATTTTCGAAACCGGGGGGTTGTTTCACATACACCTCCTCTTCTATGTAGCCGTTTAAGAAGGCACTCTTGACATCCATTTGAAAAAGTTTAAACCCTTTGGATGCAGCAAAAGCCAAGAGTATCCTAATCGCCTCCAAACGAGGTACAGGAGCAAAATTCTCCTCATAGTCTATCCCCTCCTTCTGACTGTACCCCTGGGCTACAAGTCTGGCCTTGTTTCTCACAACATGGCCATCTTCTCCTTGTTTGTTTTTGAAAACCCATTTTGTCCCAATTGGATGACACTCATGAGGAAGAGGAACAAGAACCCAAACCCGATTTCTCTCAAAGTTTTCAAGCTCCTCATGCATGGCATTGACCCAATCCGGATCCGTCAAAGCGTGTCCAACATCTCAGGGTTCAAAATCAGCAACAAATGCAGAATAAGCAAAGTGAGAGATTTGTTGTGACCTGGACCGAGTGTCACGTTCGCCGATGCTGCCGATCATCTCTTGAGGCGGGTGTTGGCGTTGAATGTGTCATGGCGCCTCCCGAGCTGATGTAGCCTCCCCCTCAATAGCTGCTGGTGCCTCCTCGGGTACGAACGGTATAGCCCGAGGTGGCAGATCCCACGGCCCCCAAGTAGTAGAGAAAGAAGGGTCTGAACCGTGAGTCGTAGTAGAAGCCGCTCCTTGCGGCACAGCAGGTGGAGGAGGTGCTGGGTCATCCATCCCTTCAGCACCTTCATCCTCATCATCAAAAAGAGGCTCACCAACCTCATGATCACCTGCACGCTCAAAACGAGAAGAAGGACAAACCATGGTCTCGTCGAAGGCGACATCTGATGTCTCCATGACTCGGTTAGTATCAAGGTTAAGTACACGATATGCATGAGTGTGAGTGCCATAACCCAAAAATACACCGTCTGAAGAACGAGACTCAAATTTGTCCAGGTTGCCTTTCTTGAGTATAAAACAGTGGCAACCAAAAACTCTAAAATAACTCACCTTGGGCAGTTTTCCAAAACACAACTCATAAGAAGTCTTTTTCAAGAAAGCTCGGAGAAAAATGCGATTGGAAATGTAGCATGCAGTGCTCATGGCTTCGGCCCAATATCGCCTAGGAGTCCTATGCTCATCAAGCATCGTCCTGGCCATCTCTACAAGGGTCCGATTTTTCCTCTCTACTACACCATTTTGAGGCGGTGTGTAGGGGGAAGAAAACTGATGCTCTAAACCCAAAGAGTTACAAAACTTCTCAAAATCCGAGTTTTTGAACTCGGAACCATTATCACTCTGAATTGCTCGCATTGAGTTCATAGGGAACTCATTCTGAAGATGCAAAATCAGATTGCGAGCAAAGGAGAAAGTCTCGGTTTTCTCAGCTAAAAAGAAAACCCATGAATATCTCGAAAAATCGTCGACAACAACAAGCACATACCACTTCACCCCAACCGAGCTCACCCGAGCCGGACCAACAAGGTCCATGTGCAAAAGCTCTCCAAGGCGCTTAGTCATGACCTGAGTCACTGGATGGTGGGGAGCGGCAACCATCTTCCCATGTCTACAAGAATGGCAAACAAGATCCTTCTCCATGGACAACTTGGGCAATCCTCGGATTAGGCCAAGTGAGCTAAGTCTTGCAAGCAAGTCGAAGCTCAGGTGACCGAGTCTCCTATGCCACTTCCAAAGATCAGAGGAGGAAGGTCCAGCCAAAAGACAACAAGAAACTCCAAACGATTCCGAGAAATTCACACGAAAGACTTTTCCAAAGGGCGAAATCAAACATACAAGATTGCCCTGAGGATCCAAAATGCGACTGAGATTCGGATTAAAATGAATCTCATAGTCATCATCGAAAAGTTGCGAAACAGAAAGAAGGTTAAAATGCAAGTTAGAAACAAGAGCAACATCGCACAACACAAAGTGCTCATTAACTCGCACAGACCCACGAGGCAACACCTTACCTTTGCTATTGTCGCCGAAGGTGATAAACTCCTTTCCGGCGACCGGACTAAGACTGGAGAACCACTTGGCGTTTCCGGTCATATGCCTTGAGCACCCGGAATCCACCAACCAAACGTTCTCCAATCGTTTTACCTACATCAATAAAAAGACATAGGGTGAGCATACGGTCCAACACTGGGGTGAGTAAAATGGGAATTATACCAGTGTTGGGCCGGCTGCTCAAAAGAACGGTTAGCAGAAAAACCATTCCTAGCATGCCTACGAGAGGAGCGATCACCACATAGAGGAAAACGTGGTCCGCTAAGGGAGGAGCGTCCATCGTGATACTCAAAACGTGATGGAGGAAAACGCTCAACTACAAAGCCACCGCCACGGGGTCCGTAGCCCACAACTACAGGCTCCCGCCGGGCACGTTCTCTTCGCGGCCTAGGCCTAGGAACTTGAGGTTTTGGACCTCTAGGCCTAGCAGCACGCTTCTGAACATTCGGCACATGTATGGAAAGGACGGTACATGTCCGTGTTGTTCATCTCCTTTGCACGGCGCGCCTCTCTCTTGCGCCGAAAGCAAACTCACACAAGTGACCATCTCTCCCACAGTGCTCACAATGGTACCTCACCGCTCTCATAGGGGGTTGTTGGTACTCACGATAGTGGGTGTGGATCACTTTGCCCTTCTGTGGCATAAGTTCCTCTTGGATGGGTGGCATGGTGTCTAGCTTGTTCTTGAGGTGGTTTGGTTTTGGAGCCCATGATTGTTTCTTGGGTGGAGCTCTCGGAGGTTCCACAAATACACCATCCTTGGTGTTAGGCTTTAGAGGCTCTTTGGGTGGAATCTTGGTAAGCTTGGGAGTAGTGGTGGAGTTGGGCTTTTCACACAGGTTCAGACCACTCGACTCTCCAATCTTCCCAAAAGATGAATCACACTCAACACCCTGAGCAAAGCATACACCTGGACCTCCAGCAGCACACTTGAACTGGGAGATCATCATCCCAAGCTGCGGCTCACCACTCGACACCCATGACAAGATGGTCCGAAGGTATGTGTTTTCCTCCTCGGTTTGCATCTTGTCATGCTTCACGTTTGCAATCTCCATCTCCAAACCCTCACACAGAACGCACCTAGTCATACATGCGCTATCCGAGCTGGCCTTCTCAAGAGACACAATCTTGGCATTCTTCTCTGCCAACTCGGATTGCAAGCCTGCACAAGACTTGCACGCACCAAGCACCGAGGATCTAGCTCTAAGCTCATCCACCTCTCCTACCAACGCAGCATACTTACCTCTCAAAGTGAGAAGGTCAGTCATGTGCCTGGTGCACATCTCGCACTCAGCCTCCTCAGAAACGACCATGGTGGATCTAGCAAACTCAAGCTCTCTCACCGTATCCTCCCACTTCTGCCAAAACTCTTTCCGCTCTCTAGCAGCGCGCCTAAGAAACTTATCTTGACTAAGAAGGGCGGCAGTAAGTTTCTCGACCTCAGCAGAAAGCTCGTCGGGGGTCTGAGATACCTGGGAGGTGTCGTCGTCGTCGTTGTCGTTCCGAGGGATGTCCTCCAGCTCGTTGTCGACCTCCTTGCCGAGGGCCATGGTGCAGAAGCCCTCGTTGTCGGCGAAGAAGCAGAGGCCGTTCAGCTTGTCCTCGATCCTCTTCTTCTTCTCGGACTCGTCGTCCCTTGAGGAAGCGGAGTCGTCATCTGAGTCATCAACGTCGCTGAGCGTGGCGAAGAACACACGCTGCTCAGCCTGGGCCTTCTCCAAGTACTTCGTCTTGATGTACTCCTTGTTGAAGCCGCCCTTCTGCTTGTGCTTCGCGGGGACGTACTTCTCCTTGCGCTTGCCAGAGTCGTACTTGTGCCCATGATCCGCCTTGCCGAAGACTTGCTTGTTCTTCTTCGGGCAATTGGCCATGAAGTGGTTGGGGTCGCCGCACTCGAAACATCCCAAGCGTCCTCCTCCGCGGCGACGGTTCATGCGGTTGTTGTGAAACCGCGAGAACCGGTTGGCGAGCAAAGCCAACTCGTCATCCCCCATGAACTCCAGCTGCTCCTCTGTGACAAAAAGAAGAGAAGAGAGTGCAAATCCTCCAGAGGGGTTAGCACAAGAGCCAGAAAGCAAAGTCATCGACAGGTTAGAAGGATTTTCATAAGAAGCCCTCGCCATGGCGTCAATCTCACTGGACTTGAGCTTACTGAAGAGCTCGTCGCATGTGAAGGTCTCATAGTTAGGTGATTCGATGATCGCCTGAAACTTTGAGTCCCACACCGACCGATCGAGAGTGTGCAAAAGCTTCAAAGCTCTCTCATGATCGTCGAAAGGCAACAGCTCCTTGTTAGCCCTCATCCTGTTGACAATCACCTGAAAGCGAGCGAATAAACTTTCTATGCTCTCGCCAGGCATGTGTCGAAAGTTCTCATACTCTTGCTTGTGCGACTCGTAGAGACGGGTTTTGACTTGAGTGGTTCCCTCATGGAAACGCATGAGGGTAGCCCAAATCTCCTGAGCCGTAGCGAGGTGATAAATGCGATCAAACTCCGTCATGCTCAAGCATGAGAAAAGAGCATTACGGGCTCGGCTATTGGCATCGTGCTCGTCAATCTGATACTGAGTAGCACGAGCAGCCAAGACCACGTAATCGGCAGAGTTGCAAATATCCCAGATGGAAGCACCCAAACTCTGCAGAAAGGCCGACATTCGTATCTTCCAATACGCATAGTTCGTCCCATCGAAGAATGGCGGTTTGCCCACGCCGCGATCCATGTCGCCTTCTGTGGATCTGAAACCGGCTAAGGTGGAAGATCCTTAACCCGCTCCGATACCAATTGAAGGACCGAGAATGCAATAGCAAGGCGACCAGAGGGGGGGTGAATGGGAGCTCAAAAATTTCTCTCGAAACTTTGGCCTTTTGTCCCCAAAATCAACCCCAAAAACTTCGATCGAAACCGTGATGCCCACGACCCTTGGAAGAGGGTGGAGGATCCCTAGGATCACAGCGAGGCACCACAAAGCGATAGCGAATCAAACGCCAAAAGCACCGGCACAAGATCGACCCTCGAAAACCAAGTCCCGAACGTAGATGGAAGACTACGTCGAGAAATCTCCAAATACCAATGCTAACAAGTAGCAAAGATACCTAGAGAGGTTCCTTGGTCAACTCTAGGACCAAACGAGAAGTCCGGAAACCAAGCGAAGAAGTCGGGAGAGCGAATGCACTAAAGCTCAGCTTACAGCTGATTCCCAGACTGTCCGCCAGTATGGTCCCGGACTGTCCGGCTCAACCGCAGACTGTCCGCGGGGAGATGGCGGACTGTCCGCCGGCAAAAACCCCGAAACAGCACTGCTGCTGAACCTCCCTGGTCGGCTCGCGGACTGTCCGTCGGTCAAATGGAGTCAGCACAACCGAGCCGCGCGACCACTGCTTGGTCGGAGCCCGACGCGCGGACTGTCCGCGCCTCCAATGGCGGACTGTTCGCGAGTGCCCAGTGAGGGCGATTTCGGTCGCCCTCAACTCAAATCTTCTCCAAATCGATTGAAACCAAAATCCCTTGATCCCAAACTTGGAGAGGATGATCACGAGGTAGTTAGAAGACTATCCCCAAGAAATCATTCGCTCAAATCAACTCAATCAACGGGAAATCGAAAGGGTAGGTGTATGAACCGAAAAAGCATCACGAAAACGAAATCAACCCGATCTACTTGCTCGTGAGGAGTTAGATGAATTCCTTTGGTGGAAATGATCTCCTCACTATAAAGAACAAGTTGATTCAAGTGGAATTCGAAAAGACGCAGTATAGAGAGAGATCGAGTGACGGGAAAATCGCGGAGAAACGAAGAACGCGAAGAACACGAACGAAAATGCGAATCAACACATCGATTTGCAACCGTGTGGCTACCACACGCTACAACAGTGAGATTACGGTCTCACTTCCTCAAAATCTCCAGTACACAGAGGTATGGTTCTCTGTGGATCTCAGTTGCTACAGCAGGGGATTGGGAGAGCAGGAAAACCTAAAAGGCAAAGAGCAAATGACTGAGATAGGATGGGAGGTGGGTGTCTCCCTCTACTTATCCTAATTCTAGTTCCCACTGTTCCCCTAACTAATTACAGAGCGAACCAGCTAAACCCTAGGGTTATTATGGACCAATTCGTGGAAGGTGGTGATCCGACGGCCACGCCCGCACAACTGGTAGCGTTGCCTCGACGCAACCTCACCGATTGCCACCACGTGCCGCCACCGCTCTCCTTGTCCTTTTCCCGGACTTCGCCCCCGGTTGTGTGGCCCAAACCGGGAAACCAGCCTTCACAGCCAACCCCCGGTTTTGAGGCCCAAACCGGGAAACCCGCAGTCCATCGCCTGAGTTTTGTGGCCCAAACTCAGAAACCCGCAGCACCCAGGTTTTGAGGCCCAAACCTGGAAACCATCCTCAGCCCGAGTTTTGTGGCCCAAACTCAGAAACCATCAGCACCCAGGTTTTGAGGCCCAAACCTGGAAACCGTCCACTCGGTGGTTTTTCTGTGGCTCAACCACCAAACCGAGCCGTAGAAGGGATGCACCGCCCGTGCACCCCGTCCACCAACACGTGTCCCCAGGTCCTCGACCCAAGCAACACCGTGTCCGCAAGTCTTCGCTCGTCGCTGTCTCAGGCTATCAGCCACCACAGCTGATCCTCAGGCCACCGGTCCCTCAGTCCAAGCCTCACATCCGCCCTTCGCCACTCTCGGTCCATCGGCACGACACGTCTCTACTTGACCTTCACCTTGCCTTTGATCACTGTATCTGTGCTCGACACCTGCACAACACAAGCCAAAGAACATGCGCATCATCCCAGTTGACAATCACTTATCACTCAGAGACTCGGCATGCACCCTTGTATCTGCAAGATTGAATAGAACACATAAACAACAAGTTTATCTTGCTCGATGTGCATAAGGTTAGAGAGGAATGAAATAAAACTTTTGGTTCTGTTGGTGTTTTTCCACCAACAGAGCCCATGGACTTGATCTCTACCTTGTCTTTATGACCATGACACACTCTTGAGCAAAACATGGAGGAGTTTGTGAACTCCAATATTCTACAGAGTGAAGGTCCTGGATCTATAAGAACATGCACACCAAGCAAGATGCTGCCAGCTTTCACAACTAATGCTTCACTTCAAACTGCTGGCGAACGAAGAACATGAGTGACACCATATCAAGAGGTCAAGTTATCAAGGTCTACATATCCAGATCAAATGATGCACCTCAGGAATGAACATGGTGAGAAGTCCTGTTCAGAGGACTTAAAACATTGAACCCTCGCCGAAAGGTAAAATCGGTAGTTTCCATATTTATCTTTTCTGCATTAATTTCTCCTTTTGCATGTTTACTTTCTATCATTTGCATAATTATTTCTCTATAGCATATTTACTTTTCTGCATTAGCATTGCATAAAAAAATAAAATAAAAATATTGCACTGCATCATAAAACTTAATGCCCATGTGAATAATTTTATGGTGTGTAAAAACCCACATGAAATATTCACCGTGGTGGCATAAAAATAAAAATAAAAAAAATAAAAATACATTTATTTTATTAAATTGTCATTGCATCGGAAAAAAATAAAATACAAAAAAATATATTATGAAAGAGATCTTACTAAAACTCTGGATAACTAAGGCTTAAGTGGCCAATCACTAACGCTTAATCCGTTCCACAAGTTTTGTTGTCTATTTGAGTTTCACATGATTAAATGGCCAAGAGAATCTGACGAGCAAATGAATGTTCCATTCACTGTTGGAGCACTGTTTCAACAACCATCAACATCAATCAATTCTCTGATAGAGGAAGAACATTTTCACTACCAGTCCGCTACATTGCAAGATCGAACGACTACGTCAACATTCAGCTTGGGGGGGTTCCCCGTGTATCCAGGTAAGCATCCTTATCCTCTTAAGTTTTCTTTTTATACATAAATCTAAAAAAAATATATAAAAAAATGTGGGCACATGAAGGCTCATCATTAATTAAAAAGAAAAAAATATGGGCACATGAAGGCTCGACGCTATTAAGGGAACCGACTTGTGGGAGACGCACCCCCGTTATCTTCGTAATCCAGGTATGTCTTATTCACTATCTTAGTTATTTGTAATAAGTGTGTGTTAGGTTAAATAAATAGTGTGTTAGGTTAAATAAATAGTTTGTTAAGTTTGATTAGTTTGTTTTAAAAAGTTAATAATAAAAGAAGAACTCTCTCTCTAATCTTTTATATGGAAATGATGAATAGTTGCTCTATCTAATTTCTTTCAAGTACCTAGCCTTCAAAACATGAGTTCTCCTAATTAATAATGATACTTAAAAATGAAATTAAATGCATGGGTGACAAATACTTGATCTGAGGTCTAGGTAATTGATAGATATGACATGTGATGATCTGAGCTACTACTATCTTGTTCTAAACAACACTAGAGTTTCAGAGAGTTTCCAATATTAATATGACTAATAATTGCATTGAGTTAAATTAAGCTTTGTTGACCCTATGAGAAGTTATCATGCTATTGAATTGAGATCACTTACACATTCCATCCATTTTCCTCATAAATGCTCATGATTATTTGTAAGTAATCTCTCAAAAGTTTGTTGGAAGCATGTGGCTATTGAAAAAAAAAGAAAAAAAATTAGAGGAAATAAAAAGGGAAAAGTGTCCGAAACCTTAAAAAGAAAGATCACGAGGAAATAAAAAGGGACAAGTGTCCGGATCCTCGAAAAAAGAAAAAAAATGAATATCATAAAAAAAAGATGGACATGTGCCCGCCAGTAGAATTAGCCTGATAGCCATGTGTCTCTGATAAACAAAAGAGAGTGATATATTTCAAAAGAGCATCCGACTCCATTTTCCATCTACATGCACTTCTTGGTTCAATGGTGTGGTTGACTTTCTCTTTGGATCCATTGTTTAATTTGACAACATATGTTTTTAATCTTTTTTGAAAATTCATAAAACTCCGGGATAATGGTGAAGTGACAGAGCAAGAGACCTAGTACTTGATTTGACCATTCTATCTTTCAATTACTCGGGATTCAAGGTAAAGTACTAAGCCCCGTGATGAATAATATGATATTTTTTCTCTAATCCATATGAGAACTTTTGTTTGAATACATGTGTACTTGTTGGAAGTGAAGATATTGCAGCAACTCCTGATCTATTGTTGAGATTGGCTTTGCTCGGGACTAGCAAAGGTTAAGCTTGGGGGATCTTGTTGACACTCACTAATGCTCATAATTAACCATCAACTATTGCATGAAATGACACTAAATGAATCACAAAGCATAGTTGTAGGGTTTGAAACTAACAAGTTCCATGAGTTTTGGTGCTCGCACTTGTTTTGTAGGACATCTATGTTTTTACCATATAAAAGTATCTCAAGTGATGAATTGGAGTGCACCATTGCGAAGAGCTCGCCGAGACGATAGAAATGGACATATCATTTGCTATATTCGGAGTCCCAGATGAAAAGATATTAATTTCACAACAAAACCTGCAAAAGAAGGATCTAGAAGACACCAGAGGACACCACGAGGCGGCCTGCCACGGGGGCCCACAGGGCCAGACCATCTGGTGGGGCCCACTGACCGGCCGGTCGGCCATAGAGGCCGTTTTGCCTCCGCCTTCTGGAGCCTTATTCCACCGCCTCCTATGATGCATCTCCACCGTTGTTGAAGTCGGTTTGATCGTCCGGTTCTCTGAAATTCGATGAAAGGATCCAACAGAGAGTTGTAAACGTGACGCGGATCGATGACATGGCGATTCCTTGCCCCCTACTCCACCTCGGGCTATATAAGCTGTGACAACTTAGTGTCAAGCACTGCATTAGGAACTACACTTAGCTACTAAAACTCATAAGCAATGCATTGCATCATTTCATGTGCATGAAAGTGCTTTTTGTCTTTGGTCTCATTAATTGGATTATTGATTTCTGTTGGACTTGATGGTTTAAATGGATTTCTGATTTGACAAATAATTTTATAAAGTAGAGAATAATGAATCTAATACTTTTTATATTGATACCTTGACCTAGTTTAAAAATGGTTTGACAAATAAAAATGGGAGAACGAATGATTTATGTCTCAAAAACAGACTTTATTTGTATGGAGGCTATAAAAAAAGATTTTCAGAAAAAGTGTCTTATATAAAAGTTGTAGAGAAAATTATTTTGAGCAACTTTTATTTTTGGGTCAAAGCCTAGTTTGAAGTTTTCGAAACTGTTTTTGATTGGTGAAAGTTTGAAAAGATTTTGGAAAAAGAAAAAGGAAAATGTTTTTCTCCCGGCGCCACCCTTTCGGCCCAGCTGGCCTTTCGGCCCAGTCCCGCCCGCGCCCGCCCATGTCGCTCCCACGCTCGCCCGCGCCGTGCGCGCGCGCTGCAGCGCCGGTCAGCCGACCGCGCCGCGCCGTACGCCGGCCGGCCTGCCGCGTGGCGGCTTGTCCCTGCCGCAAATCCGCCTCCGCCACTCTCCGCGCGATCCTTTTTCTCCCGATCACGCAACGATCTCCACCGGCCACTCCCGCGCTGCCTCGCCTGCCACGCTGCCTCGCTGCTCGCGCCGCTCTGCCGCGACGTCGCGTCGGCCATGGCCCCCGCCACAACCATCGCTCGCCGCCGGCCGGGCAAAGACCCCGCGCACCGCACCCCTCTCCCTCCCACTCTTCTTTCGCACGCGCCGCACCCCCAGCTCTTCTTCTCTCCGCAAACGAACGCGAGCGCAAACGCTTGTGCTCGCCGCCGTTCGGCACCAAAAGCCCGCACCACCGTTCCGACCTCACCCAACCACCACCATCCGATTCCTCTCGCCAGCCTCTCCGCCTTCACCGTGCACACGCCGTGCGCGCGCCATCTTCCCCGACCAAGCCCCACCGTCACCGGAAGACGAGGTGCCCCCTTCGGTCCCCGCTCGCCGCCGAAAGGAGTTCGAGCCTGTTCCGCACCACCCTGAGCTTCGCCACCTTCCTCCTTCACCCTCAAGCTTCATCAGGCCAAGGCAAGGTGAGAACACGCCTCCGCGAGGTCTCTACCACCCTCTAGCCTCCCTCTTCTTCCCCGACCGAGCGCCATGGATGCCGCCATGGCCGCGCACGTGGTCAAGCTCCACCAGAGCTTCACCGGCCGAACCAACCACCTAGTTCCACTTGCTAGGGTTCGCATAAGCTTACGCCCCCGTTAATTTGGCCGGCGACCGCCGGAAACGGACGAGGAGCCAGAAGCAAACGACGAGCAGGAGATACCAGAGCTGCCCAGGACCGAGGAAGTCGACACCGCGCCGGAAGCTAACCTGCCTGAGTGCCCCGCTCACGAGGCCTCAGTCTTTTCCCAAGGCAAGTCCCGGAGCATTCTAAGTATCCCAGTTTTCTAATTAATTTAATTGGGTATTTTATATTGTGATGCATTAGGTATAGGTGTTGATTGAATGCTACCTGCTGCATTACCCTTCCTTGAATATTGTTTATACCTGCCTTGTTATTCTGTTCCTTATTTATAATGTAGAATTGCTTAGTCTGCTTAATAAAAGTAGTAGTTAAGGATGTTTCTGTAATACCCCTGGTGAGTATTTACCGGATCACGGTTGGCTATATTTGCTATCGTGGAAAAGAACCCGAGTAGTAATGAAATACGGTCAACTGGAAGGCAAGGCACAAGTTTGGAAACTTGGGGCAGTTCGTCCGTTGGATCGTGTAGGTTTGTATCGATGTTGGCCCTCGTTCATTTTTGAACGCGCCCTTTTACTTAGGGATATGTCGGTGCCGTAATCATCGACCCCAAAGCCGGTTAGACGCTGTTCAGGCCGGAATCAACCCGAGTCGCGCCCTCTAGTATGGAAATGCGATATGCCTCGGGATGGCCATCACCAGGTTCCAATTGGGCGGTCCGTGCTTGAACCGTGACGATTACCACCACGAACAAGCATCGAGCGGTTACCCAATGCATGGACCCGACGGGGAAAGTGTGGGTTGGTATTAAAGGTCTTTCACCAGCTGGTTTGGAATTCGATTCGAGTCGCCGTCTCCTCCGGTTAGTGGGAAACTATGGCGAGCTTCACCACGATACAACTCCATGTGATGTTTAAAGGTTCAACTAAAATATGGATAAGTCAACTGGATATGGTTATATTATTGCTTGTTAGACTCAAGTGGATGTATTAGTTCAGGTGCAAAACCTAGATAAAGAGGTAGATCTAAAATTGATAGCTCATCAATATTATTAATGAATCCTTCTCTTAATACTGAGCTTTTCGCAACTAAGGATCCCAGCTCCACCCAAAAGCCTTGCATACCCCTTGGTGTCTTTATTTTCAGTTGGACGGGTAAGTCTAGCTGAGTACATTCCCGTACTCAGGGTTTATCCCGTTTGTTGCAGATGGCCAGATGTATTATGGCTATTGTAAGCACTGCCTCTACCCGGTGGAGGGTGATGAGGAGTAGGCCCAGGGCAGGGTCATCAATAAGCTTCCCCTTCTCTTTTGCCGGACTGAGACTCCTAGTGGCACATTATCTGAAAAAGGAGGAGTGAGTTGTGTTGGGTGAAGTTATCAAACAATGTTTTATTTGGACCACATGTGTGGTGGTCGTGTTTCCAAACTGCTTTAAGCTTCCGCACTTTTAAAATTCGGTATTGTAATAACTCTATTTTAATTTCGCACTCTGATGTTAAATTCGGTTTCGTTTATCTGTGTTGTATCCTTTCGAATGTAATACTTGAACGATGCGATTCTGTATGATGTACGATGTTTGAAATCCTTAGAGATTTCCGGACTACCGGGGTTATATGGGTTCAAGTGCGAGTCGATGTCAGACGGATTTGACTAAGACGGTACTTGAGCTCTTATAATCAGGGCGGTTCCGCGACATAAGCAGGCCAGGAGGTGCCCCCAGAAGGCCATCTCCATCTTCATTATTCATCTCCACATCAGAAACTAGGGTTTCAATTAGAAGTAGAGGTCCCTCTAGATGAATCTCTTCTAGTTCATCTAGAATTAGTTCTAGTTCTAGTTCTAGTTGTCTAGTTCATCTAGTTGTAATTAGAGATCAGATTAGAGAGAGAAGGAGGAGAGAGCTGAGGAGGATCCGGATCTGTCGGATCTTCCTCGACATTGTAATGGTGCAACATCTAGTTCGTCTTCAAGTAATCTCCACGTTCTTCATTTATCACTTCTAAGTATTTTATTTAATTCCAGTTCTTGCTTTATTTTATTTACTGGATCTCCGCTCGTATTGAGTGCTCTAGTTATTCATGGTAATTAGAGTAGTAATCATTAGTGTAGACGCGATGTCTAGGCTAGTGTTTACCTCAGTTTGCGCCCAATCCTCCGGTTAGTTGTGGTAGCTACAGGGATGACAGCTTTGTAGATTGTTATAATCCACCACATTAGGATTGGTGTTTCGTAGAGCTTTTTGGCAGCCTTCTCCCGATTACCCTTTTCCCAGTCTTTTTCGAGAATTGGAAAGGTACTGTTGCTCTGAAGTAGGTGAAGTATAGTGAGCCTGATCTTAATTAATAAAATCAACTTAGAAAACCCTATATCCCTCTCTGATCACATTATCATTCTTTTCTTGGACGTTCTTAATTCTTCTAGTACACTTCACGTTCCCCATAGAAATCGATACCCTGAAATACTCTCGGGTGAAAGCTACATCGATATCCATGCGCTTGCGGATTTTTCTGTGTGCGTTTAAAATACCCAACACTGGCCTTCTTAACTTTGGCAAGTTTGGTACTCAACTCTGTCAACTCAGTTTGCAAGCCTGGACAGGACTTGCACGCACCCAACAAGGAAGTCCTTGCCTTCACCTCCTCCAGCTCCTTCTTCAGTGATGAGCACTCTTTGCAATCACCCACCAAGTCTAGCCTCGCCTTCAGCTCATCATAAATTTCTATAAAAGAGGCATACTTGGTTTGGAGGGTGGTAATGTTTGTCATGTGCATTGTGCACTCATCACACTCCTCCTCCTCGGTCACCTTTACCTCAGACTAGGCTCGTCTGAACGCTTGCCAGCCTCTTCGCCCAAAGCCATGGTGCAGAAGTGGTCGGAGGTGAAGTTGCAGAAGAAGCAGAGACCGTTGAGGCACTCCTCTGTCTTCCTCTCGGACTCATCATCGCTGGAGCTAGAGCTCTGAACAGCGGAGTCATCGTTGAGGTCGTTGAAGGACCGAGAAAGCACAAACAAGGCGACCAGAGGGGGGGTGAATGGGAGCCAATCAAATTTCTTCCTAAACTTTGGCCAAGTGTCCCAAAATCAACCCCGAAAAGCACGGACCCAAAACGTGATGCTCACGACCCTTGGAAGAGGGTGGATGATCCCTAGGATCACAGCGGAGCACCACAAAGCGATAGCAAAACAAACGCCAAAAACACCAGCACAAGTTTGCCCCTCAAAAACCAAGTCCCGAACGTAGATAGACGGCTACGTCGAGAAATCCCCAAATACCGATGCTGACAAGTAGCAAAGATACCTAGAGAGGTTCCTTGGTGAACTCTAGGGTCAAACGAGAAGTTCGAAAACCAAGCGGAAAAGCCGGGGCGAAGATCGCACTGAAAAACAGGCTTCAGGCGATTCCTGGACTGTCCGGCCCTGGGGTCCCGGACTGTCCGCGCCTACTGCGGACTGTCCGCGCTCTGGTGGCGGACCGTCCGCCGGTGAAAACCCCAAAAACGCAAACTTGCTGAAGTCTACTGGACAAGTCCCGGACTGTACGCGGACCACAACGGCGGACTGTCCGCCGGTCACGTGAACAGTCCCCGGCCGAAGAACACAGCCACTGGTCAGGCTGATCCCCGACGCCCGGACTGTCCGCCGGTCAAACCGCGGACTGTCCGCGGGTGTCCAGAGAAGGCGATTTTGATCGCCCTTCTCTCAAATCTCTCCAAGTCCAATCCAAATCAAAATCCCAAGTTCCCAAACTTGGAGAAGATGATCACGGGGTAGTTAGGAGACTATCCCCAAGAAATCATCCGCTCAAATCGAGTCAATCACCGGGAAATCAAAAGGGAAGGTGGATGAACGGAAAAAACGCCACGAAAACGAAATCAACCCGATCTACTTGTTCGTAAGGAGTTAGATAAATTCCTTCGGTGGAAATGATCTCCTTTCAAATACGAACAAGTTGATTCAAACGGATTTCGCAAAGACGCACCGGAGAGGGAGATCGAGTGACGGGAAAATCGCGGAGAAACGAAGAACGCGATGAACACAACGAACTCGAATCAAAACGTGAATCGACACATCGATCTTGCACTGCAAAGGTGAGGGTACGGCCTCACTTCCTCAAATCAACAGTACACAGAGGCAAGTCTCTCTGCGGATCTCAGCTAGCTACAGCAGGGGATGGGAGAGCAGGAAACCCTAAGTGCGAAAGAGCAAATGACTGAGATAAAGGGAGGAGGGTGTCTCCCCGACTACTTATCCTAATTCTAGTCTAAGTACAATTCCTACTCTACCCGTCTCTAATCTAATTACAGAGCGAACCAGCTAAACCCTAGGGTTATTCTGGACCAACTCGGTGGTAGGTGTATCCGACGGCCACGCCCGCACAACTCGTCCGCGTTGCCTCCACGCAACCTTCCGATTGCCGCCACGTGCCGCCCTCGCTCTGCACCCCCGGTTTTGTGGCCCAAACCGGGAAACCAGCCTTTTCCAGCTATCCCCCGGTTTTGAGGCCCAAACCGGGAAACCAGCCCACCAGCACCTGAGTTTTGAGGCCAAACTCAGCAAACCCTCAGAGCCCAGGTTTTGAGGCCCAAACCTGGAAACCGTCCTCAGCCCGAGTTTTGTGGCCAAACTCGGAAACCCTCAGCCCGAGTTTTGTGGCCAAACTCGGAAACCATCCATGCCCAGGTTTTGAGGCCCAAACCTGGAAACCGTCCATCCGATGGTTTTTCTCTGGCTCTACCACCAAACCGAAGCTGTAGAGGGGATGCACCGCCCGTGCACCCCGTCCACCGACACGTGTCCCCAGGTCCTCGACCCGAGCAACACCATGCCCCGCAAGTCTTCACTTGTCGCTGTCCCAGGCTGCCAGCCACCACAGCTGATCCTCAGGCACTCTGGTCCCTCAGTCCAAGCCTCACGTCCGCCGTTCACCGCTCAGTTCATCGGCATGGCACGTCCGCCGCACGGCACGCCCATCCTTCACCGCACCCGGTCCGTCGGCACGACCCGTCTCAACTTGACCTTCACCTTGCCCTCGATCACTGTCTCCGTGCTCGGCACCTGCACAACAGAAGCCAAAGACCCTGCGATCAAACCCGTTGACAATCACTCATCACTCAGAGACTCGACATACACCCATGTATCCGCAATCTCCCCCTTGATGAGTGCATTGTCAACTACTCACACAAATCATAATAGAAAGAAGAAGGAAGGAAGGAAGAAGAAGAGAGAACTCGACCAAATGACCCAAAAGCCTAGCAAAGCCGAAGAAGGTCAAGTGGAAAGAGCAAAAGAACTTGGTCCCCAAAGACATGGGCAACGGCTCGACGCAACCAAGCAAAGCAAAGCTAGCCCTCAAGAAGAGGTAGAACGGGCTCAACACCGCTAGCAGATACCAATTGGAAACTCCAGAGAAAAGAGCTCAAAACCAATTGAAGCCGAATGAAAATCGAAGCAAAATGCTAGTCCCTCAAGATAGAGGCACAGAGGCTCAACACAACTAGCACAGAAAGCTCAAAACCAATGCCTTTCGGCCAAACATGCTCTGAACCAATTGGAATGACTCCAAACTAAAAACCCTGAAAATGTTTGCTAGTCCCTCAAGATAGAGGCAAAGGCTCAACACAACTAGCAAACTCCCCCTCGACAAGTGCAAGCAACTAGGAAGAACTCCCTCTAGTTGAACATCCAGGAGTATATGATTTGCAAAAACTCTCCCCCTTAGTTGAAAATGCACTTATCAAGAAAGGCATCAAGGCAAGAAACTCCCCCTTCCAACACGCATATGAAGTCAGAAATGCAAGTGAGTAGCTTCAGGCATATATTCACAAGAGTGCAAAGATGCTCTAAACAGTAGAACTCCAATGACTCAACTAGGCACTCAAATAGCAAAGGCTCAAACTGATCACACATACGAAATATGAACATATGAGCATGTGAGCAGTTTTTAGCCAAAAAGGGAGTCACCATCAAAATAGCACTACACATGTATAGACAGGAAGCCAAACGAGTGCTAAACATGTATACAAGGTGAACTACCCCTAGCAAAGTTCAATCATCATGCATAGGAATGAAACATGCACTTGTGATTTCAAATTAATATCGGAGTTGCAGCGGTGAAAATTTCACAAGTTCAATCATTAGCATGTGATTGCGAGAGGTTGAAAGCTTGTCATTGCCTAACTTTTCAACCGAGCGAAGCCTATGCCGAAGCAATCAGAAGCTTAAAGCTGCGGTTTCGGTCATACACTACACGGCTCAAGTTTAACTCAAAGTGCAATGAGAAAATGTCTCGATACCGTGATGTGTTGACAAGCAGTCCCATCTCGATCTTTTCAATTCACTAAGACTTGGTTCAAATTTTAAGCAAGATATGAACAGACCAAGCAAGTGAATGACTCAGAACTAGAGACATAGCAACCTAGCATATATAAAAAGCACGAGTGAACTCAACACATCCTACACATGCTAGTTGCATATCTCAATGGTGAACATTTTAAGATTTTAAGTTATTAAGCAAATTCACCATTTCAAAAATAGCTCAGCTCATAACATGTACTAGTGATCAGAAAGAGCATAAGCTACAAGCATCAACATAAGCACCGGAGCATACTACATAGAGCATAGTTACATTCTAGTGATTATAGACTTGAAGCTCAGAATGTAAATGCGTATGCTAAAATGCAAGAGAAAAGAAAGATAAACGAAAGAAAGTCAGTCTACTATAGAAGATCCAAAAATGTTTCCCCCATCTAAAAGGGGAAACACACACCAAGCTCACCCCTCAACCGATTAAAGGTTGATTCGTCTAAAGGCTTGGTGAAAATATCAGCCAGTTGATGATGAGTATCGACATGGCGAAGGTCGATATCACCCTTCTCCTGGTGGTCTCGCAAGAAATGAAAGCGCACATCAATGTGTTTGGTCTTCGAGTGAAGCACGGGGTTCTTAGCAACGCTAATAGCACTCGTGCTGTCACAAAGCAAAGGAACACGAGTAAAGCTCAGACCAAAATCACGCAAAGTGGCCATCATCCAAAGCAACTGGGAACAGCAGCTAGCCGCAGCAACATATTCAGCCTCTGTAGTGGACTGAGCGACACTAGACTGCTTGCGAGAAGACCAGGAAACAAGAGAAGAACCAATAAACTGGCAAGTCCCAGAAGTGGACTCGTGCTCAATACGGCAACCAGCAAACTCAGCATCCGAATAATCGCAAAGGGAGAGGGTGGAGGAAGCAGAATACCAAATCCCGAACTCAGGTGAGAAACGAAGGTACCTGAAAATCCGCTTCACCGCCTGACGGTGAGAGGTGCGCGGTGACGCCTGAAAGCGCGCACACAGACACACCGCGAACTGGATGTCCGGGCGTGTCGTCGTCAGGTAGAGTAGCGACCCGATCATGTTTCGGTACTCCTTCTGGTCCACTGCTTCTCCATCCACATCCGCATCCAGGGCAGTCGTCATCGACATGGGTGTTGGAAGAGGCTTGGCCTCACCCATATCGAACCGCTTCAGCAAGTCCTTGGTGTACTTGCCCTGGTGCACAAACGTCCCCTCTCGGGATTGCTTAATTTGCAACCCGAGAAAGAAGGTCAGCTCGCCCATCATGCTCATCTGGAACTCCCTGCTCATAATATCTGCAAACTTGGCAACCAAAGCGTGAGAAGAACCACCAAAAATCATATCATCCACGTAAATCTGGACCAAGAGAGTGTCTTTGCCTTGCTTGAGGAGAAAGAGCGTTTTATCTACACATCCCATTTTAAAACCCTTAGCAAGCAAAAAGGTTTTCAATCTATCATACCAGGCTCTAGGGGCTTGTTTCAAACCATATAAAGCTTTATGAAGTTTAAAAACATGGTTTGGAAACTTGGGATTTTCAAAACCGGGGGGTTGCTCAACATACACTTCTTCTTCTATGTAGCCGTTTAAGAAGGCACTCTTGACATCCATTTGAAAGAGTTTAAAACCTTTGGATGCAGCAAAAGCCAAGAGTATCCTAATAGCCTCCAAACGAGCTACAGGAGCAAAAGTCTCCTCAAAGTCTATCCCCTCCTTCTGACTATAACCCTTGGCCACAAGACGCGCTTTGTTCCTCACAATGTGGTCGTCCTCTCCTTGTTTATTTTTGAAAACCCATTTTGTCCCAATAGGATTACAGTTAGGAGGAGGAGGAACTAGAACCCAAACCCGATTTCTCTCAAAGTTTTCTAACTCCTCATGCATGGCATTGACCCAATCCGGATCTGTCAAAGCGTGTCCAATATCTCGGGGCTCAAAATTAGCAACAAAAGCAGAATGAGCGAAGTGAGAGATGTGCTGTGACCTGGACCGAGTAACCCATTCGTCGATGCTGCCGATCATCTGCTGAGGCGGGTGCTGGCGCTGAATGTGTCGTGGCGCCTCTCGAGCTGAAGTAGCCTCCCCCTCAACAGCAGCTGGTGCCTCCCCGGGTACAAATGGTACCGCTCGGGGTGGCGGATCCCACGGCCCCCAGGAGGAAGAGGTGTCGGGGCCGTCGTAGAAGCCGCTCTTTGCGGCACGGCAGGTGGAGGGGGTGCTGGATCATCCATACCTTCAGCACCCTCGTCCTCGTCATCGAAAAGAGGCTCACCAACCTCATGATCACCTGCACGCTCAAAACGAGAAGAAGGACAAACGAGAGTCTCGTCGAAGGTGACATCAGATGTCTCCATGACTCGGTTAGTATCAAGATTAAGTACATGATATGCGCGAGTGTGAGTGCCATAACCCAAAAATACACCGTCAGAAGAACGAGACTCAAATTTGTCCAAGTTGCCTTTCTTCAATATAAAACAATGGCAACCGAAGACTCTAAAATAACTTACCTTGGGCTGTTTTCCAAAACGCAACTCATAAGAAGTCTTCTTCAAGAAAGCTCTCAGAAAAATGCGATTGGAAATATAGCACGCAGTATTCATAGCTTCGGCCCAATAACACCTAGGAGTCCTATGCTCATCGAGCATCGTCCTGGCCATCTCAACAAGGGTCCGATTCTTCCTCTCTACAACACCATTTTGAGGCGGTGTGTAAGGGGAAGAAAACTGGTGCTCCAAACCCAAAGAGTTACAAAACTTCTCAAAATCCGAATTTTTGAATTCGGAACCATTATCACTCCTAATGGCTCGCATCGAGTTCAAAGGGAACTCGTTCTGAAGACGCAAAATCAGATTGCGAACAAAGGAGAAAGTCTCGGTCTTCTCAGCTAAAAAGAAGACCCATGAATATCTCGAAAAGTCATCAACAACAACAAGCACATACCACTTCCCCCCAACCGAGCTCACCCGAGCCGGACCAACAAGGTCCATGTGCAAAAGCTCTCCAGGGCGCTTGGTCATGACCTGAGTCACTGGATGGGGGGGAGCGGCAACCATCTTCCCGTGTCTACAAGAGTGGCAAACAAGATCCTTCTCCATATGCAACTTGGGCAATCCTCGGATTAGGCCAAGTGAACTAAGCCTTGCAAGCAAGTCGAAGCTCAAATGTCCAAGTCTCCTATGCCACTTCCAAAGATCGGAGGAGGAAGGTCCAGGCACAAGACAACGAGAAGTACCAAAAGACTCCGAGAAGTTCGCACGAAAGACTTTTCCAAAGGGCGAAATCAAACACACAAGATTGCCCTGAGGATCCAAAATACGACTGAGATTCGGTTTAAAACGAATCTCATAGTCGTCGTCAAAAAGTTGCGAAACAGAAAGAAGGTTAAAATGCAAGTTAGAAACAAGAGCAACATCGCGCAACACAAAGTGCTCATTAACTCGCACCGACCCGCGAGACAATACCTTACCTTTGCTATTGTCGCCGAAGGTTATGTACTCCTTTCCGGCGACAGGACTAAGGCTGGAGAACCACTTGGTGTTTCCGGTCATGTGCCTCGAGCAACCGGAATCCACCAACCAAATGTCCTCCAACCGCTTTACCTGGGAGGTGTCGTCGTCGTCGTCGTCATTCCGAGGGGTGTGCTCCAGCTCGCCTCCGACCTCATCACCAAGCGCCATGGTGCAGAAGCCGTCGTCGTCGGCGAAGAAGCAGAGACCGTTCAGCTTGTCCTCGATCCTCTTCTTCTTTTCGGACTCGTCATCGCTTGAGCAAGCGGAGTCGTCATCCGAGCCGTCGACGTCGCTGAGCGTGGCGAAGAATGCACGCTGCTCAGCCTGGGCCTTCTCCAAGTACTTCTTCTTGATGTACTCTTTGTTGAAGCCGCCCTTCTTCTTGTGCCTTGGGGGGACGTGCTTCTCCTTGTGCCTGAAGTCGTACTTGTGCCCATGATCGCCCTTCCCCGAAGGCTTGTTCTTCTTGGGGCAGTTGGCGATGAAGTGGTCGGGATCGCCGCACTCATAGCAGCCCGAGCGTCCTCCTCCGCGGCGACGGTTCATGCGGTTGTTGTGGAACCGCGTGAACCGGTTGGCAAGCAAAGCCAACTCCTCGTCTCCCAAAGACTCCAGCTGGTCCTCTGTGACAGAAAAGAGTGAAGAGAGTGCAAAGCCAGCAGAGGGGTTAGCGGAAGAGCCAGAAACCAAAGCCATAGTCGGGCCAGAAGGATTCGCATAAGAAGCCCTCGACATGGCGTCAATCTCACTGGACTTGAGCTTGCTAAAGAGCTCATCGCATGTGAGGGTCTCATAGTTAGGCGATTCGATGATCGCCTGAACCTTGGAATCCCACACCGACCGATCGAGAGTGTGCAAAAGCTTCCAAGCTCTCTCATGATCGTCGAAAGGCAACTGCTCCTTATTGGCCCTCATCCTGTTGACAATCACCTGAAAGCGAGCGAATAAACTTTCTATGCTCTCACCAGGCTGATGTCGAAAGTTCTCATACTCTCTCTTGAACGACTCGTAGAGTCGGGTTTTGACTTGAGAGGTGCCCTCATGAAAGCGCATGAGGGTAGCCCAAATCTCCCGAGCCGTAGAGAGTTGAGAAACAAGATCAAACTCTCCCATGCTCAAACACGAAAAGAGAGCATTACGGGCTCGGCTATTGGCATCGTGCTCATCGATCTGATGCTGAGTCACACGAGCAGCCAAGACCACGTAATCAGCAGAGTTGCAAATATCCCAAATGGAAGAGCCCAAACTCTGCAGATAGGCCGACATGCGTATCTTCCAATACGCATAGTTCGTCCCATCGAAAAACGGCGGTTTGCCCACGCCGCGGTCCATGTCGCCTTCTGTGCATCTGGAACCGGCTAAGGTGGAAGATCCTTAACCCGCTCCGATACCAATTGAAGGACCGAGAATGCACAAGCAAGGCGACCAGAGGGGGGTGAATGGGAGCCAATCAAATTTCTCTCGAAACTTTGGCCAAGTGTCCCAAAATCAACCCCGAGAAGCAACGACCGAAACCGTGATGCTCACGACCCTTGGAAGAGGGTGGATGATCCCTAGGACCACAGCGGAGCACCACAAAGTGATAGCAAACCAAACGCCAAAGCACCGGCACAAGTTTGCCCCTCAAAAACCAAGTCCCGAACGTAGATAGATGGCTACGTCGAGAAATCTCCAAATACCTATGCAAACAAGTTGCAAAGATACTTAGAGAAGTTCCTTGGTCAACTACAGGGCCAAACGAGAAGTCCGAAAACCAAGCGGACAAGCCGGGAGAGCAAACGCACTAAACCAGGACACTCAGCAGGATCCCGGACTGTCCGGACCTGGAGTCCCGGACTGTCCGCCCAAGGCTGGACTGTCCGCGCCTGGGTGGCGGACTATCCGCCGGCAAAATATGAAAAACAGCAACGCTGGTGAAAGCTCCCTAGATGGTTCCCGGACTGTCCGCGAGGAACACCGGCGGACTGTCCGCCGTTCAAAAAGCACAGCTCCAACAGCGCGGAGTCAGGCCACTGGTCCGGCTGACCCCGACGCGCGGACTGTCCGCGGTTCACCGGCGGACTGTCCGCGGATGAACAGAGAGGGCGATTTTGGTCGCCCCTCTCCCAAATCCCTCCAAATCTGATCCAACTCAAAATCCCAAGTTCCCAAACTTGGAGAAGATGATCACGGGGTAGTTAGGAGACTATCCCCAAGAAATCATCCGCTCAAATCAACCAAATCACCGGGAAATCAAAAGGGAAGGTGGATGAATGGAAAAAGCGCCACGAAAACAAAATCAACCCGATCTACTTGTTCGTAAGGAGTTAGATAAATTCCTTCAGTGGAAATGATCTCCTTTTAAATACGAACAAGTTGATTCAAACGGATTTCGAAAAGACGCACCGGAGAGGGAGATCGAGTGATGGGAAAATCGCGGAGAAAACGAAGAACGCGAAGAACACAACGAACTCGAATCAAAACGCGAATCGACACGTCGATCTTGCACTGCAACGGTGAGGATACGACCTCACTTCCTCAAATCAACAGTACACAGAGGTGAGTCTCTCTGTGGATCTCAGCTAGCTACAGCAGGGGATCGGAGAGCAGGAAACCCTAGAAGCAAAAGAGCAAATGACTGAGATAGGGGGAGGAGGGTGTCTCCCCGACTACTTATCCTAATTCTAGTCTAAGTACAATTCCTACTCTACCCCTCTCTATTCTAATTACAGAGCGAACCAGCTAAACCCTAGGGTTATTCTGGACCAACTCGATGGTAGGTGTATCCGACGGCCACGCCCGCACAACTCGTCCGCGTTGCCTCCACACAACCTTCCGATTGCTGCCACGTGCCGCCCTCGCTCTGCACCCCCGGTTTTGTGGCCCAAACCGGGAAACCAGCCTTTTCCAGCTATCCCCCGGTTTTGAGGCCCAAACCGGGAAACCAGCCCACCAGCATCTGAGTTTTGAGGCCAAACTCAGCAAACCCTCAGAGCCCAGGTTTTGAGGCCCAAACCTGGAAACCGTCCTCAGCCCGAGTTTTGTGGCCAAACTCGGAAACCCTCAGCCCGGGTTTTGTGGCCAAACTCGGAAACCGTCCACGCCCAGGTTTTGAGGCCCAAACCTGGAAACCGTCCATCTGATGGTTTTTCTCTGGCTCTACCACCAAACCGAAGCTGTAGAGGGGATGCACCGCCCGTGCACCCCGTCCACCGACATGTGTCCCCAGGTCCTCGACCCGAACAACACCGTGCCCCGCAAGTCTTCACTTGTCGCTGTCCCAGGCTGCTAGCCACCACAGCTGATCCTCAGGCACTCTGGTCCCTCAGTCCAAGCCTCACGTCCACCCTTCACTGCTCGGTTCATCGGCATGGCGCGTCCGCCGCACGGCACGCCCATCCTTCACTGCACCCGGTCCGTCGACACGACCCGTCTCAACTTGACCTTCACCTTGCCCTCGATCACTGTCTCCGTGCTTGACACCTGCACAACACAAGCCAAAAACCCTGCGATCAAACCCGTTGACAATCACTCATCACTCAGAGACTCGGCATACACCCATGTATCCGCAATCTCCCCCTTGATGAGTGCATTGTCAACTACTCACACAAATCATAATGGAAAGAAGAAAAGAGGAAGGAAGAAGAAGAGAGAACTCGACCAAATGACCCAACAGCCTAGCAAAGCCGAAGAAGGTCAAGTGGAAAGAGCAAAAGAACTTGGTCCCCAAAGACATGGGCAACGGCTCGACGCAACCAAGCAAAGCAAAGCTAGCCCTCAAGAAGAGGTAGAACAGGCTCAACACCGCTAGCAGATACCAATTGGGAACTCCAGAGAAAAGAGCTCAAAACCAATTGAAGCCGAATGAAAAATCGAAGCAAAATGCTAGTCCCTCAAGATAGAGGCACAGAGGCTCAACACAACTAGCACAGAAAGCTCAAAACCAATGCCTTTCGGCCAAACATGCTCCGAACCAATTGGAATGACTCCAAACCAAAAGAGAACCAATCGATCGAAAAACCAAAAACCCTGAAAATGTTTGCTAGTCCCTCAAGATAGAGGCAAAGGCTCAACACAACTAGCAAACTCCCCCTCGACAAGTGCAAGCAACTAGGAAAAACTCCCCTTAGTTGAACATCCAGGAGTATATGATTTGCAAAAACTCTCCCCCTTAGTTGAAAATGCACTTATCAAGAAAGGCATCAAGGCAAGAAACTCCCCCTTCCAACATGCATATGAAGTCAGAAATGCAAGTGAGTAGCTTCATGCATATATTCACAAGAGTGCAAAGATGCTCTAAACAGTAGAACTCCAATGACTCAACTAGGCACTCAAATAGCAAAGGCTCAAACTGATCACACATACGAAATATGGACATATGAGCATGTGAGCAGTTTTTAGCCAAAAAAGGGAGTCACCATCAAAATAGCACTACACATGTATAGACTGGAATCCAAACAAGTGCTAAACATGTATACAAGGTGAACTACCCCTAGCAAAGTTCAATCATCATGCATAGGAATGAAACATACACTTGTGATTTCAAATTAATATCGGAGTTGCAGCGGTGAAAATGTCACAAGTTCAATCATTAGCATGTGATTGCGAGAGGTTGAAAGCTTGTCATTGCCTAACTTTTCAACCGAGCGAAGCCTATGCCGAAGCAATCAGAAGCTTAAAGCTGCGGTTTCGGTCATACACTACACGGCTCAAGTTTAACTCAAAGTGCAATGAGAAACTGTCTCGATACCGTGATGTGTTGACAAGCAGTCCCATCTCGATCTTTTCAATTCACTAAGACTTGGTTCAAATTTTAAGCAAGATATGAACAGACCAAGCAAGTGAATGACTCAGAACTAGAGACATAGCAACCTAGCATATATGAAAAGCACGAGTGAACTCAACACATCCTACACATGCTAGTTGCATATCTCAATGGTGAACATTTTAAGATTTTAAGTGATCAGAAAGAGCATAAGCTACAAGCATCAACATAAGCACCGAAGCATACTACATAGAGCATAGTTACATTCTAGTGATTATAGACTTGAAGCTCAGAATGTAAATGCGTATGCTAAAATGCAAGAGAAAAGAAAGATAAACGAAAGAAAGTCAGTCTACTATACAAGATCCAAAATGTTTCCCCCATCTAAAAGGGGAAACACACACCAAGCTCACCCCTCAACCGATTAAAGGTTGATTCGTCTAAAGGCTTGGTGAAAATATCAGCCAGTTGATGATGAGTATCGACATGGCGAAGGTCGATATCACCCTTCTCCTGGTGGTCTCGCAAGAAATGAAAGCGCACATCAATGTGTTTGGTCTTCGAGTGAAGCACGGGGTTCTTAGCAACGCTAATAGCACTCGTGCTGTCACAAAGCAAAGGAACACGAGTAAAGCTCAGACCAAAATCACGCAAAGTGGCCATCATCCAAAGCAACTGGGAACAGCAGCTAGCCGCAGCAACATATTCAGCCTCTGTAGTGGACTGAGCGACACTAGACTGCTTGCAAGAAGACCATGAAACAAGAGAAGAACCAATAAACTGGCAAGTCCCAGAAGTGGACTTGCGCTCAATACGGCAACCAGCAAACTCGGCATCCGAATAATCGCAAAGGGAGAGGGTGGAGGAAGCAGAATACCAAATCCCGAACTCAGGTGAGAAACGAAGGTACCTGAAAATCCGCTTCACCGCCTGACGGTGAGAGGTGCGCGGTGACGCCTGAAAGCGCGCACACAGACACACCGCGAACTGGATGTCTGGGCGTGTCGTCGTCAGGTAGAGGAGCGACCCGATCATGCTTCGGTACTCCTTCTGGTCCACTGCTTCTCCATCCACATCCGCATCCAGGGCAGTCGTCGTCGACATGGGTGTTGGAAGAGGCTTGGCCTCACCCATATCGAACCACTTCAGCAAGTCCTTGGTGTACTTGCCCTGGTGCACAAACGTCCCCTCTCGGGATTGCTTAATTTGCAACCCGAGAAAGAATGTCAGCTCGCCCATCATGGTCATCTCGAACTCCCTGCTCATAATATCTGCAAACTTGGCAACCAAAGCGTGAGAAGAACCACCGAAAATGATATCATCCACGTAAATCTGGACCAAGAGAGTGTCTTTGCCTTGCTTGAGGAGAAAGAGCGTTTTATCTACACATCCCATTTTAAAACCCTTAGTAAGCAAAAAGGTTTTCAATCTATCATACCAGGCTCTAGGGGCTTGTTTCAAACCATACAAAGCTTTGTGAAGTTTAAAAACATGGTTTGGAAACTTGGGATTTTCAAAACCGGGGGGTTGCTCAACATACACTTCTTCTTCTATGTAGCCGTTTAAGAAGGCACTCTTGACATCCATTTGAAAGAGTTTAAAACCTTTGGATGCAGCAAAAGCCAAGAGTATCCTAATAGCCTCCAAACGAGCTACAGGAGCAAAAGTCTCCTCAAAGTCTATCCCCTCCTTCTGATTATAACCCTTGGCCACAAGACGCGCTTTGTTCCTCACAATGTGGCCGTCCTCTCCTTGTTTATTTTTGAAGACCCATTTTGTCCCAATAGGATTACAGTTAGGAGGACGAGGAACTAGAACCCAAACCCGATTTCTCTCAAAGTTTTCTAACTCCTCATGCATGGCATTGACCCAATCCGGATCCGTCAAAGCGTGTCCAACATCTCGGGGCTCAAAATTAGCAACAAAAGCAGAATGAGCGAAGTGAGAGATGTGCTGTGACTTGGACCGAGTAACCCGTTCGTCGATGCTGCCGATCATCTGCTGAGGCGGGTGCTGGCGCTGAATGTGTCGTGGCGCCTCCCGGGCTGAAGTAGCCTCCCCCTCAACAGCAGCTGGTGCCTCCCCGGGTACAAATGGTACCGCTCGGGGTGGCGGATCCCACGGCCCCCAGGAGGAAGAGGTGTCGAGGCCGTGAGTCGTCGTAGAAGCCGCTATTTGCGGCACGGCAGATGGAGGGGGTGCTGGATCATCCATACCTTCAGCACCCTCGTCCTCGTCATCAAAAAGAGGCTCACCAACCTCATGATCACCTGCACGCTCAAAACGAGAAGGAGGACAAACGAGAGTCTCGTCGAAGGTGACATCTGATGTCTCCATGACTCGGTTAGTATCAAGGTTAAGTACACGATATGCGCGAGTGTGAGTGCCATAACCCAAAAATACACCGTCAGAAGAACGAGACTCAAATTTGTCCAAGTTGCCTTTCTTCAATATAAAACAATGGCAACCGAAGACTCTAAAATAACTTACCTTGGGCTATTTTCCAAAACGCAACTCATAAGAAGTCTTCTTCAAGAAAGCTCTCAGAAAAACGCGATTGGAAATATAGCACGCAGTGTTCATAGCTTCGGCCCAATAACGCCTAGGAGTCCTATGCTCATCGAGCATCGTCCTGGCCATCTCAACAAGGGTCCGATTCTTCCTCTCTACAACACCATTTTGAGGCGGTGTGTAAGGGGAAGAAAACTGGTGCTCCAAACCCAAAGAGTTACAAAACTTCTCAAAATCCGAATTTTTGAATTCGGAACCATTATCACTCCTAATGGCTCGCATCGAGTTCAAAGGGAACTCGTTCTGAAGACGCAAAATTAGATTGCGAACAAAGGAGAAAGTCTCAGTCTTCTCAGCTAAAAAGAAGACCCACGAATATCTCGAAAAGTCATCAACAACAACAAGCACATACCACTTCCCCCCAACCGAGCTCACCCGAGCCGGACCAACAAGGTCCATGTGCAAAAGCTCTCCAGGGCGCTTGGTCATGACCTGAGTCACTGGATGGTGGGGAGCAGCAACCATCTTCCCGTGTCTACAAGAGTGGCAAACAAGATCCTTCTCCATATGCAACTTGGGCAATCCTCGGATTAGGCCAAGTGAACTAAGCCTTGCAAGCAAGTCGAAGCTCAAATGTCCAAGTCTCCTATGCCACTTCCAAAGATTAGAGGAGGAAGGTCCAGCCACAAGACAATGAGAAGTACCAAAAGACTCTGAGAAATTCGCACGAAAGACTTTTCCAAAGGGCGAAATCAAACACATAAGATTGCCCTGAGGATCCAAAATACGACTGAGATTCGGTTTAAAACGAATCTCATAGTCGTCATCAAAAAGTTGCGAAACAGAAAGAAGGTTAAAATGCAAGTTAGAAACAAGAGCAACATCGCGCAACACAAAGTGCTCATTAACTCGCACAGACCCGCGAGACAATACCTTACCTTTGCTATTGTCGCCGAAGGTTATGTACTCTTTTCCGGCGACAGGGCTAAGGCTGGAGAACCACTTGGCGTTTCCGGTCATGTGCCTCGAGCAACCGGAATACACCAGCCAAATGTCCTCCAACCGCTTTACCTACATCAATAAAAAGACATAGGGTGAGCATACGGTCCAACACTGGGGTTAGTGAAGTAGGAAGAATACCAGTGTTGGGCCGGCTGCTCAAAAGAACGGTTAGCAGAAAAACCATTCCTAGCACGTCTACGAGGGTAGCGATCACCACGCACAGAAAAACGTGGTCCGCTGGGGAAGAAGCGCTCACCGCGATACTCCAAACACGGTGGGGGAAAGCGCTCAACAAAGCCTCCGCCACGGGGTCCGTAGCCTGCAAAAGCAGGACCCCGTCGGGCACGCTCTCTACGAGGCCTAGGCCTAGCAACTTGAGGCACTACGCCTCTAGGCCTAGCATCTCTCCTCGGAGCTCTCTGCTGCCTAGGCCTGGGGACTTGAGGTTCTGGACCTCTGGGCCTAGCAGCTCTCCTCTGGACGTCCGGCACATGCACACCATGGAAAGGGTGTTACATGTCCGGGTTGTCCATCTCCCTAGCACGGCGCGCCTCTCTCTTGCGCCGAAAACAGAACTCGCTCAAGTGTCCATCTCTCCCACAGAAGTCACAATGATACCTCACCGCACGCAAAGGGGGTTGTTGGTACTCATGGTTGTGGGTGTGGATCACTTTGCCCTTCTGAGGCAACTCCTCCTGGATAGGTGGCATTGTATCCAGCTTGTTCTTTAGGTGGTTGGGTTTGGGATGCCACACTTGGTTCTTGGGTGGAGCTCTCGGAGGTTCCTCAAATACCCCATCCTTGGTGGTAGGTTTGACGGGCTCTTTGGGTGGAAGCTTGGTCAGTTTGGGAGTAGTGGTGGAGTTGGGCTTCTCACTAGGATTCAGACCACTCGACTCTCCAATCTTCCCAAAAGCAGAAAGATCAACACCCTGAGCAAGACCTACACCAGAACCTCCAGCAGCTCGCTTAAATTGGGAGATCATCATCCCGAGCTGCGGCTCACTACAAGAGACCCATGACAAGATGGTCCGAAGGTATGTGTTTTCCTCCTCGGTTTGCATCTTGCCATGCTTGACATTCGCAATCTCCATCTCCAAACCCTCACACGAAGCACACCTAGCCACACAAGTGCTACCTGAGTTGGCCTCCTCAAGAGACACAATCTTGGCATTCTTCTCTGCCAACTCAGATTGCAAGACAGGACAAGTCTTGCACGCACCCAACAGAGAAGGTCTAGCCTTCAGCTCGTCCACCTCTCCTACCAACGCAGCATACTTACCTCTCAAAGTGAGAAGGTCAGTCATGTGCGTGGTGCACATCTCACACTCAACCTCCTCCGACACGACCACGGTGGACTTGGCAAACTCAAGCTCCCTCACCGTGTCCTCCCACTTCTGCCTAAACTCCTTGCGCTCTCTAGCGGCACGCCTAAGCAACTTGTCCTGACTAAGGAGCGCGGCAGTAAGCTTCTCGACCTCAGCAGAAAGCTCGTCATGGGCGAGGGATACCTGGGAGGTGTCGTCGTTGTCGTCGTCGTCCCGAGGGGTGTGCTCCAGCTTGCCTCCGACGTCATCACCAAGCGCCATGGTGCAGTGGCCTCCGTCGCCGGTGAAGAAGCAAAGACCGTTCAGCTTGTCCTCGATCCTCTTCTTCTTCTCGGACTCGTCGTCCCTTGATGAAGCGGAGTCGTCATCCGAGCCGTCGACGTCGCTGAGCATGGCGAAGAACGCGCGCTGCTTAGCCTGGGCCTTCTCCAAGTACTTCTTCTTGATGTACTCCTTGTCGAAGCCGCCCCTCCGCTTGTGCCTCGGGGGAACGTACTTCTCCTTGCGCTTGCCGGAGTCGTACTTGTGCCCATGATCGCCCTTCCCCGAATGCTTGTTCTTCTTGGGGCAGTTGGCGATGAAGTGGTCGGGGTCGCCGCACTCATAGCATCCTGAGCGTCCTCCACCGCGGCGACGGTTCATGCGGTTGTTGTGGAACCGCGTGAACCGGTTGGCGAGCATTGCCAACTCGTCATCCCCCAACGACTCAAGCTGGTCCTCTGTGACAGAAAAGAGTGAAGAAAGTGCAAAGCCAGCAGAGGGGTTAGCAGAAGAGCCAGAAACCAAAGCCATAGTCGGGCCAGAAGGATTCGCATAAGAAGCCCTCGACATGGCGTCAATCTCACTGGACTTGAGCTTACTGAAGAGCTCGTCGCAAGTGAGGGTCTCATAGTTAGGCGA
Organism: Coix lacryma-jobi var. lacryma-jobi; assembly: GCA_009763385.1. Lineage (NCBI taxonomy): Eukaryota > Viridiplantae > Streptophyta > Magnoliopsida > Poales > Poaceae > Coix > Coix lacryma-jobi. Next base: position 9,894 of record VDCT01000472.1, on the reverse strand, counting down.
TTCGATGATCGCCTGGACCTTTGAGTCCCACACCGACCGATCGAGAGTGTGCAAAAGCTTCAAAGCTCTCTCATGATCGTCGAAAGGCACTGCTCCTTGTTAGCCCTCATCCTGTTGACAATCACCTGAAAGCGAGCGAATAAACTTTCTATGCTCTTGCGAGGCTGATGTCGAAAGTTCTCATACTCTCTCTTGAACGACTCGTAGAGTCAGGTTTTGACTTGAGAGGTGCCCTCATGAAAACGCATGAGGGTGGCCCAAATCTCCCGAGCCGTAGAGAGGTGAGAAACGCGATCAAACTCTCCATGCGTAAACGAAAAGAGAGCATTACGCTCGGTTATTGGCATCGTGTTCATCGATCTGAAGCTGAGTGACACGAGCAGCCAAGACCACGTAATCGGCAGAGTTGCAAATATCCCAAATGGAAGCACCCAAACTCTGCAGATAGGCCGACATGCCGTATCTTTCCAATACGCATAGTTCGTCCCATCGAAAAACGTCGGTTTGCCCACGCCGTGATCCATGTCGCCTTCTGTGGATCTAGAACCGGCTAAAGTTGAAAGATCCTTAACCCGCTCTGATACAATTGAAGGACCGAGAAAGCACAAACAAGGCGACCAGAGGGGGTGAATGGGAGCCATCAAATTCTTCCTAAACTTTGGCCAAGTGTCCCAAAATCAACCCCGAAAAGCACGGACCCAAACGTGATGCTCACACCCCTTGGAAGAGGGTGGATGATCCCTAGGATCACAGCGAGCACCACAAAGCAATAGCAAAACACAACGCCAAAACACCGGCACAAGTTTGCCCCTCAAAAAACCAAGTCCCGAACGTAGATAGACGGCTACGTCGAGAATCCCCAAATACCGATGCTGACAACTAGCAAAGATACCTAGAGAGAGGTTCCTTGGTGAACTCTACGGTCAAACGAGAAAGTCCGAAAAACCAAAGCGGAAAAGCCGAGGCGAAGATTGAAGGACCGAGAATCTACCACCAAGCTCCAGAGGGGGGGTGAATGGAGCTCTATCTAATTTCCTTTCGGAAACTAGATGCCACTGTCCCAAAATCAACCCAAAGAGCAACCAGACTTGCTAATGTCCACGACCCTAGATGTAGTGTGGATGCCTCCTAGAAGCACAGCGGGACACTAGTCAGCCCTAGAACCAACGCAAAAGACGGAACTCAAATCCGATCAAGAACGAACGAGCGCGAGGACGAAAACGCGAAACCAGCAGCGACCGGACTCTTGCCCCGCCGTCGGTTTCAGCAGGGACCGTACGCGTCCGGTCGTCCAAACCGTCTCTGGGGCTCTCTGGAAACGACCGAACCACGGGTACGGAGCGTCCGATCGTGAACAGTGTGTCGGTCAGAAGCAAACAAGAACACACGAGACCAGCGCAGAAAAGCACTGACCGGACTCTGCCTGCGTCCGGTCGTTGAGCACCGACGCGTCCGGTCGAGCGAAAACGATTTTCGGAGCTCTCTGGAACTGACCGGACTCTGTGAGATAGAGCGTCCGGTCTGTTCACCTGCGTCCGTCAAATCAAACACGCGCATTGAACAGTCACCAAGGCGAGTCCGGTCACCCAAAGTGCAGAGCGTCCGGTCGCGTGCGTCCGGTCAAGCACGAGACTTTGCCGAAAAGTTCAACCACCGGACGCTTGACTGGTGCGTCCGGTCAACCCGAGGCAGTGTCCGGTCACCCCGCGAATTCACTGTTCGTCCACCGATTTGACTAGAACTCACCCAAAACAAATCCTCTAGGATCAAACTTGGTGAGTGAAGTCACAAGGAGGTTAGTGAGCTATCTCTAAGAGATCATGGCTCGAACCTAACTCCAAATCGGTGAATCGAAGAATTTCGGGGGAAGGGAAGAAAAGTGACCCGAAACGAAAATCGATCGATCTCCTAGATCGTGAGGTTAGAGGATGATTCCTTCGGTGGAAAGAAGTGCCTCACGATCTAGAACAACTCAGTTCAAACGGAATTGCAAAAGATGAACCGAGCAAAAAGATCAAGCGACGGGAAAACTCAAGGCACAAAGCAATCCGCGAAGAACATGACGAACATGAAATCAAAAACGCGAATTGACACCAAGAGATGGGATCCAAGGTGAGGATACGGCCTCACTTCCTCGAATCAACAGTACACAGAGTGGAGTCTCTCTGCGGATCTCAACTAGCTAAAGCAGGGGATGGGAGAGTGGAAACCCTAGCAAATGAAGCTCTAACTGTGATTGAGATTGAGATTGAGATAGGGAGGGTGTCTCCCCTGGACTACTTATACTAACCTAGCCTAAGTCTATTTCCTACTCTACCCCTCTCTACTCTAATTACAGAGCGGACCAGCCTAACCCTAAGGCTATTCTAGTCCACCCGCTGGTGGTAGGTAGATCCGACGGCCACGCCCGCACGGTCTTCCGCGTCGCCTCCACGCAACCTTCAGATCGCCGCCACGTGCCGCCACCACTCTGCACCCCCGGTTTTGTGGCCCAAACCGGGAAACCAGCCTTTTCCATCAGCCCCCGGTTTTGAGGCCCAAACCGGGAAACCAGCCTCCAGCCCGAGTTTTGTGGCCCAAACTCGGAAACCCTCAGCGCCCGAGTTTTGAGGCCCAAACTCGGAACCGGCCCACGCCCAGGTTTTGAGGCTCAACCTGGAAACCGTCGCGCCCAGGTTTTGTGGCTCACCTGGAAACCCAGCACCCAGGTTTTGAGGCCCAAACCTGGAAACCGTCCACCGTTGGTTTTTCCCGGGCTCTACCAACAAACCGGCGTCGTAGAGGGGATGCACCGCCTGTGCACCCCTTCCACCGACATGATCGCACTTCTCCGCTTGTCGCTGTCGCAGGCTGCCAGCCACCACAGCTGATCCTCCGGCCTCCAGTCCATCAGTCCAAGTCCACGTCCGCCCTTCACCGTCCGATACATCGGCATGGCACGTCCGCCGCACGGCACGCCCATCCTTCATCGCGCCCGGTCCGTCGGCACGGCACGTCGCAACTTGACCTTCACCCGCCATCGATCACTGTCCCGTGCTCGACACCTGCACAACACAAGCCAAAGAACATGCGCATCATCTCCGTTGACAATCACTCATCACACAGAGACTCGGCATACACCCATGTATCCGCAATCTCCCCTTGATGAGTGCATTGTCAACTCCACAACAAATCATGAATAAGAAGAAGGAGGTAGGAAGAGTGGGAAGAGAAAACCCCACCAAATGACCCAAAGCCTAACAAAAGCCAACGAAGGTCAAGTGGATGAAGCGAAAAACTTGGTCCCCAAAGACATGGGCAACGGCTCGACGCAACCAGCAAAGCAAAGCTAGCCCTCAGAAGAGGTAGAACAGGCTCAACACCGCTAGCAGATACCAATTGAAGATCGGAGGACAACAGAAGCAAAATGCTAGTCCCTCAAGATAGAGGCAACGCTCAACACAACTAACAACTCACAAACTCCCCTCGACAAATGCAAGCAACTAGGACAAAAGATTTTCAGGGCATATGTTTGCGTAAATTTCTCCCCCTAGTTGAAAATGCACTTATCAAGGCCAAAAGGTATCGGAGAGCAACTCTCTCTTCACATAAACTCCCCCTGAACCACAGATCTCCTTCCACAATGCATATGGAGTCAAAATGCAAGTTAGGAGCTTCAAGTATATAGTCAAAAGAGTGCAAAGATGCTCTAATCAGTATAGCTCCAACATCTCAATTAAGCACTCAAATAGCAAAGGCTCAAACTGATCACTTATACGAAATATGAAGCATATGAGCATGTGAGCAGTTTTAAGCCAAAAAGATAGTCACCATCAAAATAGCACTAGACATGTATAGAAGGAATCCAAACAGTGCTAAGCATATATACAAGGTGAACTACCCCTAGCAAAGTTCAATCATCATGCATAGGAATGAAGCATATACTTGTGATTTCAAATTCATATCGGAGTTGCAGCGGTAAAAGAATTCACAAGTTCATTTTTGGCATGTGATTGCGAGAGGTTGAAAGCTTGTCATTGCCTAACTTTTCAACCGTGCGAAGCCTATGCCGAAGCAATCAGAAGCTTAAAGCAACGGTTTCGGTCATACACTACATGGCTCAAGTTTAACTCAAAGTGCAATGAGAAACAGTCTCAATACCATGAGGTGTTGACAAGCAATCCCATCTCGATCTTTTCAATTCAACAATACTTGGTTCAGATTTTAAGCAAGTTATGAACAACCAAGCAAGTGAATGACTCAGAACTAGAGACATAGCAACCTAGCATATATGAAAAGCAGGAATGGACTCAACACACCCTACACATGCTAGTTGCATATCTCAATGGTGAACATTTTCAGATTTATGTACATTAGGCATAATTCACCATTCCAAAAAATAGCTCGCTCATAACATGTAACAGTGATCAGAAAGAGCATAAGCTACAAGCATCATCATAAGTATCGGAGCAATACTAACAAGAGCATAATTACATTCTAGTGAATATAGACATGAAGCTCAGAATGTAAATGCGTATGTCCGACACAAAACTGAAAGAAGGAAGATACCAATTGGAAAGACTCAAGAAACTCAAAAGAAAGAGCCTCAAAATAAAAGAGTCAGTCTGTACATCTCAAAATGCTTCCCCCATCTAAAAGGGGAACCACACACCAAGCTCACCCCTCAACCTATTAAAGGTTGATTCGTCTAAAGGCTTGGTGAAAATATCAGCCAATTGGTGATGAGTATCGACATGGCGAAGGTCGATATCACCCTTCTCCTGGTGGTTCTCAAGAAATGAAAGCGCACATCAATGTGTTTGGTTTTCGAGTGAAGCACGGGGTTCTTAGCAACGCTAATGGCACTCGTGCTGTCACAAAGCAAAGGAACTCGAGTAAAGCTCAAACCAAAATCACGCAAAGTGGCCATCATCCAGAGTAACTGGGAACAGCAGCTAGCCGCAGCAACATATTCAGCCTCCGTGGTAGACTGGGCGACACTAGACTGCTTGCGAGAAGACCACGACACAAGAGAAGACCCAATAAACTGGCAAGTCCCAGAAGTGGACTTGCGCTCAATGCGACAACCAGCAAAATCGGCATCGGAATAACCGCAAAGCGAGAGAGTGGAGGAAGCAGAATACCAAATCCCGAACTCAGGCGTGAACGAAGGTACCTGAATATGCGCTTCACCGCCTGACGGTGAGAAGTGCGTGGCGAAGCCTGAAAGCGCGCGCACAAGCACACGGCGAACTGAATGTCCGGCCGTGTCGCCGTCAGGTAGAGCAGCGATCCAATCATGCTGCGGTACTCCTTCTGGTCCACTGCTTCTCCATCCGTGTCGGCATCCAGGGCAGTCGTCGTCGACATGGGCGTCGGAAGAGGCTTGGCCTCACCCATGTCGAACCGCTTCAGCAAGTCCCTCGTGTACTTGCCCTGGTGCACAAACGTCCCCTCTCGGGATTGCTTAATTTGCAACCCGAGAAAGAAAGTCAGCTCGCCCATCATGCTCATCTCGAACTCCCTGCTCATAGTATCTGCAAACTTGGCAACCAAGCGTGAGAAGAACCACCGAAAATGATATCATCCACGTAAATTTGGACCAAGAGAGTATCTTTGCCTTGCTTGAGGAGAAAGAGCGTTTTATCAACACATCCCATTTTAAAACCCTTAGCTAGCAAAAGGTTTTTAATCTCTCATACCAGGCTCTAGGGGCTTGTTTCAAACCATACAAAGCTTTGTGGAGTTTAAAGACATGGTTTGGAAACTTGGGATTTTCAAAACCGGGGGGTTGCTGGACATAGACCTCCTCCTCAATGTAGCCGTTTAAGAAGGCACTCTTGACATCCATTTGAAAAGTTTGAAACCCATGGATGCAGCATAAGCCAAGAGTATCCTAATAGCCTCCAAACGAGCTACAGGAGCGAAGGTCTCCTCATAATCTATCCCCTCCTTCTGACTATAACCTTCGCTACAAGCCGGGCCTTGTTTCTCACAATGTGGCCCTCCTCTCCTTGCTTGTTTTTAAAAACCCATTTTGTCCCAATAGGTTTACAGTCAGGAGGTGGTGCACTAGAACCCAAACCCGATTTCGCTCAAAGTTCTCTAGCTCCTCATGCATGGCATTGACCCAATCCGGATCCGTCAATGCGTGTCCAACATCTCGGGCTCAAAAGACGCAACAAAAGCAGAATGAGCAAAGTGCGAGATGTGCTGTGACCTGGAGCGAGTAACTCGCTCGTCGATGTCGCCGATCATCTGCTGAGGGGTGCTGGCGCTGGATGTGTCGTGGCGCCTCCCGGGAAGAAGTGACCTCCCCCTCAACAGCAGCTGGTTCCACCCCGGGTACAAAAGGTACCGCGCGAGGTGGAGGATCCCACGGCCCCCCAGGAAGAAGATGTCGGGGCCGTGAGTCGTCGTCGAGGCCGCTCTTTGCGGCACGGCAGGTGGAGGGGGTGCTGGATCATCTATACCTTCAGCACCCTCTTCCTCATCATCAAAAAGAGGCTCTCCAACCTCATGATCACCTGCACGCTCAAAACGAGAAGAAGGAGAAAACAAGAGTCTCGTCGAAGGTGACATCTGATGTCTCCATGACTCGGTTAGTGTCAAGGTTAAGTACACGATAAGCTCGAGTGTGAGTGCCATAACCCAAAAACACACCGTCAGAAGAACGAGACTCAAACTTGTCCAGGTTGCCTTTTTTCAATATAAAACAGTGGCAACCAAAGACTCTAAAATAACTCACCTTGGGCTGGCGACCAAAACGCAACTCATAAGAAGTCTTTTTCAAGAAAGCTCTCAGAAAAATGCGATTGGAAATATAGCATGCAGTGTTCATAGCTTCGGCCCAATAGCGCCTAGGAGTCCTATGCTCATCAAGCATCGTCCTGGCCATCTCAACAAGGGTCCGATTCTTCCTCTCTACAACACCATTTTGGGGCGGTGTGTAGGGGGAAGAAAACTGATGCTCCAAACCAAGGCGGTTACAAAACTTCTCAAAATCCGAATTTTTAACTCGGAACCATTATCACTTCTAATAGCTCGCATCGAGTTCAAAGGGAACTCGTTCTGAAGACGCAAAATCAGATTGCGAGCAAATGAGAAAGTCTCGGTCTTCTCAGCTAAAAAGAAGACCCACGAATATCTCGAAAAGTCGTCAACAACAACCAAAACATACCACTTGCCACCAACCGAGCTCACCCGAGCCGGACCAACAAGGTCCATGTGTAAAAGCTCTCCGGGGTGCGAGGTCATGACCTTAGTCACTGGATGGTGGGGAGCGGCAACCATCTTCCCATGTCTGCAAGAATGGCAAACTAGATCCTTCTCCATCGAAAGCTTGGGCAATCCTCGGATTAGGCCAAGTGAGCTAAGTCTTGCAAGCAAGTCGAAGCTTAAATGACCGAGCCTCCTATGCCACTTCCAAAGATCGGAGGAAGAAGGACTAGCCAAAAGACAGCGAGAAGAACCAAACGACTCCGAGAAATTCGCGCGAAAGACTTTCCCAAAGGGCGAAATCAGACATACAAGATCGCCCTGAGGATCTAAGATGCGACTAAGGTTCGGTTTAAAACGAATCTCATAGTCATCATCAAAAAGTTGCGAAACAGAAAGAAGGTTAAAATGCAGTTAGAACAAGAGCAACATCGCGCACCACAAAGTGCTCATTAACCGCACCGTTCCGCGGACAACACCTTACCTTTACTATTGTCGCCGAAGGTTATGTACTCCTTTCCGGCGACCGGGCTAGGCTGGAGAACCACTTGGCGTTTCCGGTCATGTGCCTCGAGCAACCAGAATCCACCAACCAATGTCCTCCAACCGTCTCACCTACATCAATAAAAAGACATAGGGTGAGCATACGGTCCAACACTGGGGTTAGTGAATAAGGGAAAACCAGTGTTGGGCCGGCTGCTCAAAAGAAGGGTTAGTGTAAAAACCATTCCTAGCACTCTACGAGGGAAGCGATCACCACGCTGAGGAAAACGTGGTCCGCTGGGGAAGAAGCGCTCACCGCGGTACTCAAACTGCGGTGGGGGAAAGCGCTCAACAAAGCCTCCGCCACGGGGTCCGTTCCCTGCAAAAGCAGACCCCGTCGGGCACGCTCTCTACGAGATCTACGCCTAGGAGCCTGGGGCTCAACTGCTCTAGCCTCTCTCCTCGGAGCTCTCTCCTCGCCTAGGCCTAACAAACTGAGTGCTCCACCTCTAGGCCTAGTCTCCCTCCTCGGGGCTCTCATCTCCTGCCTAGGCCTGGACCCTGACGTCCGGACCTAGCAGCTCTCCCCTGGGCCTTCGGTACATGTCCACCATGAGCTGGATGGTACATGTCCGGGTTCTCCATCTCCCGAGCCTGCGCGCCTCTCGCTTGCGCGAAAGCAGAACTCGCTCAAGTGACCATCCCTCCACAAAAATCACACTGGTACCTCACCGCACCGCAAAGGGGGTTGTTGGTGACCAGGGCTGTGGGTGTGGCTCACTTTGCCTTTGCCCTTCTGTGGCAACTCCTCTCGGATGGGTGGCATTGTGTCAAGCTTGTTCTTTAGGTGATTGGGCTTGGTTGCCATTGTGGATTCTTGGGTGGAGCCTTGGGGGTTCAACTAACAATCCATCCTTGGTGACAGGCTTGGCAGGCTCTTTGGGTGGAAGCTTGGTTAGTTTGGGAGTAGTGGTGGAGTTGGGCTTCTCACATGGGTTCAGACCACTAGACTCTCCAATCTTCCCAAAGCCTGAGAGATCAACACTCTGAGCAAACCCTACACCAGGGCACCAACAGCTCGCTTGAATTGGGAGATCATCATCCCGAGCTGCGGCTCACTACTGGAACCCATGACAAGATGGACCGAAGGTATGTGTTTTCTTCCTCGGTTTGCATCTTGCCATGCTTCACATTGGCAATCTCCATCTCCAGGCCCTCACACAAAGCACACCTCGAGACACAAGTGCTATCTGAGCTGGCCTTCTCTAAAGACTCAAGCTGGCATTCTCTCTGCCAACTCAGATTGCAAGACAGGACAAGTCTTGCACGCACCCAACAGCTGCGGCTAGCACGGAGCTCATCCACCTCTCCAACCAACGCAGCATACTTACCTCTCAGAGTGAGAAGGTCAGTCATGTGCGCGGTGCACGACTCGCACTCCGCCTCCTCCGACACTACCACGGTGGACCGAGCGAACTCAAGCTCCTTCACCGTGTCCTCCCACTTCTGCCTAAACTCCTTGCGCTCTCTAGCGGCACGCCTAAGCATTTATCTTGGCTAAGGAGGGCAGCAGTCAATTTCTCAACCTCGGAGGAAAGCTCATCGTAGGTGAGAGATACCTGGGAGGTGTCGTCGTCGTCGTCGTTCCGAGGGTACGCTCCGGCTCGCCGTCGACCTCATCTCCGAGCGCCATGGTGCAGAAGCCGTCGTCGTCGGCGAAGAAGCAGAGGCCGTTCAGCTTGTCCTCGATCCTCTTCTTCTTCTCGGACTCGTCATCGCTCGAGCTGGCGGAGTCGTCATCCGAGCCGTCGACGTCGCTGAGCGTGGCGAAGAACGCGCGCTGCTCAGCTTGCTGCTTCTCCAAGTACTTCTTCTTGATGTACTCTTTGTCGAAGCCGCCCCGTTTCTTGTGCCTTGGGGGACGTGCTTCTCCTTGTACTTGGAGTCGCGCTTGCGCCCTGTTCGCCCTTGCCCAAGTGCTTGTTCTTCTTGGGGCAGTTGGCGATGAAGTGGTCGGGGTCGCCGCACTCGTAGCATCCGTGCGTCCTCCTCCTCGACGGCGGTTCATGCGGTTGTTGTGGAACCGCGAGAACCGTTGGCAACAAAGCCAACTCGTCGTCTCCCAAAGACTCCAGCTGGTCCTCTGTCACAGAAAAGAGAGAAGAAAGCGCAAAGCCAGCTGAGGGGTTAGAGGAAGAGCCGGAAACCAAAGCC